>OU343035.1:16133680-16675680 GCA_910593735.2 Ectemnius lituratus | reverse complement strand
CTTATACGCGCCTCTCGTCCGGAAAATCGACGGCCAATGAGACAGTCTTCCCTTTACTGTCCTTTGCCTGTTCACCGGACAGTGGCTTGATTAGAAAGAAAAATCTAATCTAATACAAGTAACATTACAGTATTCTGCGACGAAATCTAATTAAAATTCATCGTTTTAGAACGCGCACGGAAGAGCGCGCGCCCGCGCGCGGATTCTCTTTCTGCTCGCTGGCTTTTTACGTTCAGCTGCACAAGCTCGTTTCCCGTTCGTTAGTCGCAGAGGCATAGGGTAGTTAATCATTGAGCATGGTAATATGTACACGTAAAGTTACTTTAGTAAAGTATGGTAATTAGGGTCGTGCCGATTATGCTCGAGCGGCGAGTCGAGCGGGGAGAGGGCATTGAGCTTTGCCTGGTTTGCGATGACAAACAGCTTAGAATAATTTAAATCGGCAGAAATCGATCGACTCGGCCCTTCACCCGATGTTTCAACCAGCGAGGATCCATTCCATCTCTCCTCTCTCTCTCTGAACGTCGCTCGTCTACTTTGGCAAACAATCCAGTCGAATAATGAACCAGCCTATTAACTCAGCGCGACCTCAAAGTTACACAGAGGAACAATAATCATTGCCGCGCGTGAATTCGTAATTAAAAACACGTCTCGCGAGTTAGCAGTCGCCGTATGAGCGCTCAAAATTTCATTTCTGCTAGCGATGGGGGACGCACCGGTGGTGGTGGTGGTGGAGCAATCATTGCTTCGCCCTGTTTGCTAATTATCTCGTCGACGCGCGGCGCAGGAATGAGCGGTCCGCGGACATTTCGGCATCTGGGTAGGACAGGAATTCGATTACACAAATCGCAAACAATGTAATTAGGCAGTCGGCGCGGCAGCCGGTAGCCTGATAAAGTATTAAAAATCTAATGATCACGCGCGTGATCCGACTGCGGTGTTGTCGGCATGCCCAAGTTACTGTGTCCTAACAAAAAGAAGAGAGCCTCCCTCATTTTCACTCTCTCCTTCTCTCTTTCACTCTGTCATCAAGAATAATACATTTTGGGATGGTCATTAAAGGTAACCTGATGAACGTGTCACGCCGATAGTAATTGTCGTGGGCATGAATTTATTTTCATTATGACAAAAAGCCAGTGCCGCTTGAATATTCTGTGCGCGGACACAGCGAGCACGTATCAAATTCGCAGGACGGTCCAAATGTGATTGCAAGAAAGAGTTTGATATACAGTTGGTTGGAGGAGGACGCGCAGTGTCTCCGTGTGGCAGGCGCGACTGGTGAACTGGGCAAATATACGTGTATGCAAGGGGGAGTAAGCGTGTCGTTGGAGGGCGCATGATGTCGTACAGCCAAATTAACATTCCCGCATAACAAAGTTTCCTCCGATCCCTCGATTCGTCTGCGGTATGTGTATGTATGCGCATGTACTGTTACGAGCGAGACGAAGCCACCCATGCATGCATTCGGCACGCACGCAATCCTGTGCTCCCGCAGACTTCATTACTGTACGAAAATTCATGGGCACAGTAGAAGCGAGCCACCCTCGTTTCTCTCCTCTCTTTCTCTCACTCTCTCTCCTTAGAAATAGCCTGTGCACTCTCGGCTGCGAGGCAAGAATCGTGGCATTGCTAACGAGATTACACCGGAGCGGCAATGTTCCGGCAAGTGTACATGTATATACGCAGCTGGTCGATTTTTGTCTCGCACCTCAGGACGAAAAGCTTGCTGGAAAAGCAACGGCGGTGACCTCATCTCACTCGTAACTGGTCAGAGTTGGGACCGCAAACTCGACGCCTGGCAAAACCGAGCGAAGTCGTGGGATTAGCACCTAATAAATCTTTCCCTGGCTCGCTCGTTGGCATGAACGTCCCTGACGCTATACTGTAGAGAATGTCTATCTAGTACAGTATTAAACAAATATTCAGTGGCTCCCCAATGTCATCAAGCGACTTTCATCGACTCGACTCTCTTTTAAAGACACGATGCGTCCACCCTCCATGCTCCCTGTAACTCTGGATCGATTATATTAAATTCTCACACATGGAATATCTTTAATGAAAACTGACATTGAGGAATCGGCAATTTAATTTCATATATATTAAAATAGCCGGACGTGAACGAATTATCTCCGGGGAATTCTCAACGTCAAGTTGTCACTCTTCACACCTCCCTTTTTTCTAACTAGGTTCGTAATATTCACATAGACAACCACTAAGTGGACAACGTTAGCACCAGTAAGAAATACTGATATCAAGGGAATACCGCTCCTTTTGCACTTCACGTACGGCAAACCATAAATTAGATCGATGCGTCGCGTAGATGAGCCGCGTTGGGTCAGATCTATTAATACGCAGGCTAGAAATGCTATTCCGCTTCCACCCCGTGCATCACATGTCGTAGCCTCGGGAGACAAGGGCAATCGATCTGGTAGCTTGTACGTGGGTAAACCACCTATCCACCTTGTCAAGACTGCGAGAAAAGCCGCGGAAAATCTGGGCCGGGTACGCGGACATTCGTGGGACCTCCTGTAATATTTACCCTCCATCCGCCGGAGAACCAATTGAGCCTGAGTAATCCCAATGCGCCGTCGTTCTCGCCCTACCCTTCTCCCAGCGCCATCTCGCTTTTTATGACTCGACACGTAGATTGGAATTTTAATTTTTATGGCGCCCGCGGACATCGCTAGCATTCCCCTCGTACCACCGAGCTACTTTTTTTTCCCAGCCTCCAGATTTATCCCTCGTGCTATCCAAACCAATTGCCGCCGAGCACGAATGATCCCTGATATGTCAAAAGCGCTTTTCAATAAGCCTCTTTTACTTCTGTAAAGCTTGGAGTTAGGATATTAAAGAGAGTGAGTTTCGAATGTATTAGACTATGGGAGATTCCATAGAGTAAAGTAGGCGAGGTCGACGAGCTTGATGTATGTACTTATGAGCTTCGGTAAAGTTCCCGGGACAAGAGAGAGAGAGGACGACTCCGCGCGTCCAATGAGAGCAACATTATCGAATGGCCAGTGCCTTTGACTAGCTCCATTAGCATCGACGAGTTCCAATTGACCACACTGTCAATCCGCAACAACCACTGACGTCAGAGTTGGCTTCACTGCGCGCCTTTACTGTGCATCGGTGGCAGAGCGTCGGACTCGGCTTTGCTGCATTCGCGTGTACGTGTGCAAATACACCTACAGACAGACAGGAGCACACGGCTGTGACACGCGTGCCCGCACGCATTAAGCGCGAAACTCCCGGCGAAACGGGTTATTTATAGCGAATGCACGGTCCACTGGCGTAGGAGATGCGGACTTCAATTAGCGAGAGTAACCGCAATTTGCTCCGAGTACTCGGCCAGTGAGGATTGCTCGGCGATACTACTCTCGGCGATGGTGGCCAATTTGTTAATGAATCCTCGCCTACAATGACCTTTGTTAATCGGCCGATGTAACCCTTTCGTGCTGATTCCTTAATAGAGCCAAGCCGATAATCAATGAGGGCTTTGCTTTGCTACTCTCCGCCCGTGGCCATTTGCTGTCTGCTCCGAATCTTCGCTTCCTACCCAAATGTAATTCTCCGCCGGCAACAGGTACATACTCTCTCTGCAATACTGTTCTCTATCGGTTGTTCTCTCGCTGGATACCATTTCCAACGTTCCTGTCTCTTTATGGGTCGCTCAAACAATTTCAGTAATTATGTTATTCGGCATCAAGTGGCACTTCATAACAGACTAGCACGGTTACGTAACGCCGGATGGCTTTGATATCACAATCGTTTTCCCGGGCTTCGAGGAAAACACGCGCTCGCGCGCGCGTACCAGTACAGAAATAGAGTTTAATTAGGGAAAGTGGGATTTGATCGTGGAACTTATGCAGCGAGCATTGCTTAATGGTATTGTCGAGCATGGCTCGAGTCCTTAACGAGTCAGTTGGTACTACCATCTTTATTTACCAATCTACCGCAATGTTCTGCGCATGCTCCTCTCTTGTCTCTCTCATCATATTACTAACTGTTCCATGTATTGCTCATTGCATTTCTCACGGTAATAGGAATGAAGCATAACATATGGCGATGCGTCGAACGTCTACGCCCTTGAATGGTTGATATGCGAGACCCACATTGGATAACACGACCCTGTCACTCGCTGTGCTCTCGAATATAACCGATATCAAAATGTCGATTTCCCTCTCGTTGTTGTAACCTTCGACTGATGGCAGAGAAGCAAATGTACGCACTCCACGAGAGGCTGGCCAACTGAAAATAATATTACCAACCCGTCAAGCTAGGTGGCGGTGAATATCGAAGATCAGAAGGGGTCACCCTCCGGCGAACTTTGCCTTGCTAATTTCTCGTAGGATTTGAATCTCTTTGAACGGGCCGGGCATTCAAGTTCAAAGCCCTCCCGAAACCGGCCGATGTACCACATCCGTATGCAGAATACGGAACGACTTAAGGAAATATAATAAAGTTCGCGTTTCTGCATCCGTGCTCATCGGAAGTGCGAAGTGGATACCGGATGATCGTTGATATTCCCTGAATCAAGAGAGAGTTCTTTCACTTTCCAAAGAATCGTGAGGAAAAATTTCAATGCATGGCAGGGACAGATTTGACTTTGCAATATGTCCTCTTGCGAATAGATGTTATTGAGTCGATGAGGCGATTCACAGTCACGTGATCTTTTGTTCTATGAAGTAACATCTACCGGGCGAGATCGTAGAGTAGCGAGAAGGAGTAAGGAGTCGGGTGAACGGCTAGTCACGAGGCAAATCATTGTCACTTACACGGCCGAGAAGGGCGCCCGGAGGATGTTGTTATGTTTCTCGTGATTTCATTATTGGGTCGCCACTCAAACACTCAATTCATTAGCCCGTGTCGCGCGGCTTGGTTCGACTCGGTACACACACATATATTGTAGAGAGGGGAAAAACGAGTGTTGTGTGTGTGTGTGTGTGTGTGTGTGTGTGTGTGTGAGAGAGAGAGAAAGAGTGAGGGAGAGAGAGGGAACAATGAGGTCAGCGTCGAAAGAGTGAAAGATGTAGAGGGACAGTGGTCGACGAGAGCAGAGCTTTGCTCTGCCTAGCACGTCCTGGCACTGAGACTATCTGCCTCCGGTTTCTCTATCTGCTTTCTGGCGCCATAACCACCCGCAAATCAGAATTAATTTCTACTGCCGATGACTGCTTTGTCTACAATTGCTGACGACATCGCGAGCAACTTTGTGTAGCTCTCGTTCCTCTTTCAATTTTTATAGAGGCAGGACCATTTTTACGTTACTCACACTTTCAAGCACACTTGATCACGACTCCGGGCATGATCACGGCTCGTACTCGCCCATGATTTATGCTCTTGACAAAGGAAGCGCCCTGTCGCAGCTGAAAGTCACGTGACTTCGACAATTCTCGGTGATAAAATCCCGCTCGGAGACAAACTTCGCCTATCTCGTTTAAGCCAATTCTCGTGTAATGCAGTTTGAAAGCCCGATAGTTACGAATGCGAGTGTTCCGCAGTAGAACGATGAAGTACCCAGCACGCCAAGTGGGGACATTGAAAAAAGGGGATTTTAGTTGGAGTGAGCGCAAACGAGGAAAGTTCGGCCATTCATGGCTTGCAATGTCGAACATTACCGGTGTTTTGACGGGCCGGAGCAAAGCGACACGATAGCATCTCCGCCCGGCTTTATTTTCTCCGGTGGTTTGTTTATTGGCGTTCGAGTGTGGCAGGCCGGGGCCGGGCTCTCCCCGCTCGGATTCCCAGCAGCACCAGTTCATTTCGCCCCCCGCCGGCAGGAGTGGCGGAGGCTTGCCCCGAAAAATAAATGACCTCGCGTGTTTCGAGAGATAGGTGCCTCATTCCTCCTTGAAGGAAGTGCGTATCTACCTTCACCCTTCCCTCCAATGTCTCGGCTTCGTCTGCTTTTTTCTTGCGTGCCAGGAGATTTATGTCGGCGCTTCACCCTCTCCTAGCGTCCTTCTCCGATAAATATTCGAAGCCTTTATTGCGACAAGGACCTCCGCATTCACTGTGTTCCGGTTGAACGGAGAGAGAAAGAGGGAGAAAGGGAAAGAGAGAGTCCATAAGAGAACGTTCGGACAGAACGCGCGCGGGTACGAGAAGCGGAGAGGTCTATATATGTAGATACACGTATATCTATAGGTACAGAGAGAGGAAACAGCGACAAGTGTGCACGCATCAACAGTGCGTGACTCTGCCGGCACACGCGATAAATGCAAATTCGGGGGAACCATCCGTGTAAACGGTACCACGTGGCGTCGAGCGCTGATATAGAAGCGGAAAGGGAAGGCCTCCTGGCGGTTCTCGACTGCCACGTCCGCAGGGGAAACAATTGATCTTCCTGTGTATTAAAATGCGGCCGGCCGCCGCTTTGCCCTAATTCTCGTGCCACTCGTTCTTCATTAATTAACGCGGATGTCCGACAACGACTCGGCCGCACGCGACACACTCATCCTAGCCACGTCCGCCGAAAAGTATGCTCTTACACTGATCGGTATGTTTTCCTCGTCGCGACGTAAACACCTTTCCCGTTGGCTCTAGTGCTTTCAGGTGTAAACAGATTGCGTATAGCTTGGCACGACTTTCTATTCGGCTCGTTTAAAGGCAGGCGCGCAATCCCGCCACACTCTTGATAATGTTGGAAAACGGTGGGTCCACTTCTTTTACGCGGCATCGGGATCAACGGTGGGTTCAGCTTAATCGGCATCGGTCGGATCAGAAAGAAACGCAAAAGGGATCTTGCGAAAGGAGCCCTCCTGTGAAAGTGCAAAACCCAAGTGCGTCGTTCTCTTGGCCCCCGGCTCTTGTGACGCACGACTATACCCGGTGTCCGCTTTAAGTCCGCTTGGAAGAGGGTCAAGGTGTAAATCCGCTATCTCGTCACGGACTTGCATAAGAAGTCCGGCTTCGCGGCTTAGCACTCTAGGAAAGAAAGCCATTAAATAGGATCGTGTCCGGGATGATAATGGCGGAGAGCGATGTGAACCTGGCATATGGAAATCATTCGGGTATATTACCAAATACGTTCTAGTCGCGAAACATCTGTTTTCGGTAACTTATTTAATTCACTAAGGATTGAATCACCCTGTTTATATCAATACAATATAAATTTCTTAGAAGCTCCATACAATTTCTTTATTCCAAGAATGTGTTCATAATGGAACTTTGGCCTCTCAAAGTACTACGCATTTTCTTAAATGCCGAGTGCCAGAGATACACTTTTCCTGGAGAATGCCTGACAAACAAGGTGATAGATCACGCAGTGAGACAGCGAAGTGTGTGCGCATCAGGCTTTCAAGCACTGGCGACATTGGTTGGTACGCATGGCAATCGGTCGGCACGTGTGAAAGAAATTCGATTCAAAGGAAGTTGAACTAGGTAGAGCGTGGAAATTCTTGGTTTATAATACAGCCAGAAGAGCGCGTGGCAGGAGAAGTGGGAGGTGGGAAGCAGGTGGAAAGGGAGAGGCCGGGAAAGAGATGGGATAATAGAGAGTGGTATGAATGGAATAAACGTATCGCGTCTGAGAGAGAACAACTATGATGACCTACTGGATAAGAAACCAAGCGGAATAATAACATCGTTATCCAGTATGCTCGTGAAATCCGCAAATACCTTGCGACTATGGTTATTACGTGAACTCGAGAGGAAACTCACTCGCTCATTCATTAACTAAAAGCACTGGCGGTGATTAAAATGCCACGAGATCTATCTTGACAATCCAAGATTCTAATAGAATAGCTAATGCGTGCTACCCTGTACGGTACTTGATTACGATCGGATAATTTTTAACTAACATAATAGAACACCTATCTTTTAATTATACATAATACTATTTTCCAGCCACTAATCAAGGAGTCATCCTTAATGGATGAACAAACCTTCTATTCTCATATAATCAAATCCCTTCATTTCAATAATACCTTTCGATTCAAGATAAAAATCATGTTCGGATACGAGTAAGAATATTTAATCATGCACACGCAGTACTTTCGTTTAATCAGGAGTTCAATAGGAAATCTTTGCATATGCCGACGTGCATTACGGATTCCTCCATTTCAGGCGTATCTTCCTTCGGGCAGAGACTATCGCCGTAATTAATCTTCGATAAACAGTCGTAATTAGAGAATATCCGTGGGAGCCCTAATAAGGTATGTTCGCAGCGACGAGGGAAATGCAGGCGCGCCTTATACGTGACGGCTCAGCGAAAGTGTTAAACGAGACACATCGCCGGCTTTTTACGGAGGCCCAGCATGGCGCCATGCTCACTTCCCATGCCTGTGATCCCTAACAGGACGTAAACCTTCGAATGACTTCCGGACACACGTGTGCACTCAGATCCTCGCCCCCGCACTCTTGCTCTTGATCCTTCTATCGCTCTTTCTTCGTCCACCTCCCTGGCTTCCCGGTGAGACCAATTCGCATGCAAGCACTCGCCCCGACTGCTGCATCGCCGCGTTCTCCACTGCATCGACAACGTCGATGCAACGCGTTTCGATGCCGATTGCGTACATTCGTCAGCATTAGCGCATCCTCTACTGCGCCAGCAGCACGATGACCCACATCCCGAATACCTGACGCACCCTCAACTTCTTTTTTTACGAATGCTATTCAAAACTCGACAATTCTTTCTCAGTTTTTATTATAGTGTTTGGGAGTAAATTTGCTTGAAGGAAGAAGAACAGGGTTTATGAACGTGTGATGGCGGGAATTGGCGTAAACTGATTTTCCAGACAGTACATGGACTCATCCGGAAGTTTCGGTGATCGCGAATGCGCATACATGGTCTTCCGGTTTCCGTCGGCGAACTTCCATCCGTCAAGAATGGAAGAAGAGGAGGAAGAACAGCGGCGCGCAAGTAAAAACGGAAGTCGAGCCGCTTGGACAGGTTAGGGAGCGTCCGTTAAACGCGATTCCTGCGCGATTCTTACTTGGCGCTTCCGGTTTCCGGCTCGTTAGAGAGCCCAGCACCGTGTAACGTGTGCCTTCTGTGTACCTCGTTCGGCCCTCGTCATACTCGGCATCTCTCACGAGACCTCGATTTCCTAGTGCTCGGTGAGCATCCTTTCCTCGTAGACTGCATAAATAATAACTCGAAATGAGCGTACACACGCTCCTTTATCCTCCTCTTTGACCACCCCGTTCCTCAGAGCGGAGATACGACGTCATGGTGATCGTTCTTCTCTAATGACTCGTGCCCCGAGGAGCCCTGCATTAACCCGCCACAAGTATACTTGTGTCTTCCGCTTGCATCACCTCACGCAATTATTACAATACAAATGGTCTAATGTGTCATTATTCTATCGTTTGTTGTAAACAAATTACTAACAAATAAATCTATTGATGTTCATTTAGATTGGAGATGTTTCTCACAGAAGCCTGAGTGTACTAAGCGAAGTGAGCGAACTGTAGGTGACATTGGTCCCAATTTCATGACACAGACCTAGCTCGGATCCGCTGGTCTTCCAAATTCATGAAGTGGGGAGGTTGCCTCCATGACCTTGGTGAAATGCAGGACTTTCGCTGGATTAATTTTTCACTGCCAGGCACGGTGCGCGGCCACGATTAGTCAGCGCGTTGACAGGGCCTCCTTCTTGTCACGCGACCAAAATCATTTTTCGTTTTGTCGCGGAGAGATCGAACGCCCCGCCAGACGCTCGGCCAAGTACGATCCATTATCGTCCTCGCGCGCGCAAACACATATTTTGTTCTCTCTACTTATCGCGACTGTACGGTAAAATGCTGGTGTGAAGTCGTCGGCGATCTCTCTGCCACTCCTCTCCGCGCTCTTCCTCCTTGCCGTGGATAAAGCGGCTAGAAGATACGCCTCGTTTCATCATCGGAAAGAGCACGGACGCTCAAGAAATCACTTACGGTGTCTGATCTATATTAATAGCATTCGAGCCATGATAGAAAGAAATAGTGAGATCCCATGCATATTTAAGAAATCGACGCCCCGGCTCATTACGGCTTCCGCCCCTCTTTTGACTATAGAGCGCAGCGGCGAAGTAGCAGGCTGCTTTAAATTCCAGCCCCTATTAAGCGAGTACGGGGAAATTACAGTGGCTTTAGATATCGCGATGGCCGTGCTTGTAAGAGTTGATCGCGGTACTTTGCTTATGCATGTCTGCTGCGCTGGAACGCGAGACAAAGAGGGAAAGAGTGAGACAGGGACGGAGAGGGAGAGAAAGAAGTATTAAGGTCAGGCGAAATGGGGGAGAACTATAGGTCTCTATGTCGGTACGTGTGGTCCGCTTCCCCCGGACTGCGCAATTACCGTGTAATTGCCGTGGAGGGTCCGCAAAAAATTCGATAGAACGTCGGAGGCATCGACTCTGAGTAATTTCCTTAACATACGGCAATTTGAGAACGTTATCCAGTTTGCATACTAGACAGCGGCACGACCTCGCATAAAGGGGGAAGTTGTCTGCTTTCTTACGAAAGGAGAACTTACATAGTTAACGGATACTTCTTCGCAATTGAAAAGACCAATGCGACACAACGATCTCACTATTCTATTTCACTTTGAAAATTTCACACATATTTCCACTCTCGTTGAAAAGGTTGTACCTTCCTACCCTCGTCGTCAGATTTACCCTCGAAATCCCTTGGGGATTTTTACGATATTATAAAGTTCCTCTCAGGCCGTGCTGGGTGCTCGAGAGTCCGCGGCGTCAAAAACAATCGGAGGCTAGGAAGAAACTGGAGTTCCCTGGGATTCGCCGAGGTTGACGCTAGGAGGAGGAAAAAGTCGATCGGGATTGTAGGACGACTTTTGACCGAACTGGCGGGAGTTAGCTAACTCTCGATTGCGAGTGTTTCGGAGCAAGTGGTGAAAAATGTTTACGGCGGTGTTCGGGTTGGCGTGACCGAGCTCTGCGACTTTCCACGTGGTGGTAGTGAATGGCCAGTGTTCTGGCTGAGGGAAAGCGGTGTAAAGGAAGAAGACGCGAGCAGCGATCCTCCTCCGCGATGAGTAAACACGGCCGCCGAGCTGGAACAGCCTTGGCTTCATAGGTCGCGCAGTAGGAAGGAAAAGCCATTTGTTGGTGCTTAGGTAGCGAGGGGTCGGAGCAAGTCGGAGCAGCAACTCCTCTGTGCTACCCCGTCTGCGCCAGGCTAACTTGCCTTGCTCTCTGATATTGCTTCCCCGCTGCCGAGCTCTCGAGATTTAGTTTAATCTCCTTTGCTCCAGCATAACGAGCTCTCCCAGCACCTCTAATTGTTATTATGGCGCGCGAACGAATTTACCACGGCATCAACGTCGGCTTGGAACACACTCGCGTCTCTCCCCAAGATTTCCTGCGCCCGCCTTCGCAAACATCATACCAACTACCTCGGCTTTACCTGCTCCCTTCTACTGGGAATAACTCCCTACACGCGAACCTTACTAGCTAAGTAGTACAGCGGTGTGTATGTCGTTCTATGGACGATGAAAGTTCATAAGAGTATTGCTTTTGTTGCTTTACTGCATGCCGAAATCCTTTGCTTCGAACCATTGCAGGCTGTTTCCACTTAAGGTCGCTTGATATTATACGCTGTAAGCTCATGGCACACTCAGGCTGGTTGTCCGGTAGAATCGCAGTGAAATTACAAGCAATTGGCATGCATATGCTGTACGGGTATCACTCTCGGGAAGCGTGACGAACTCTACTTGGTGGGAGTGTATCTCGTAACAGATAAACACTGCAGTCAGATTGCGGCGAGAGCGCGGCCGAGTAGCCGACACCTCCGAGAGCGACGGCGTAAACAAAGGTTGCATAATCACGGGAAAATGGGACGCTCGCTTTGTGTCAGTCAGTCAGTCATGCATCAACCCATTGGCAAACTTTCGCACGAGACTGCAGTCGGCAACTCTACTCGTTGCACGCAATTTCTTTCCTTCCTCTAAAATTGCAGATCGCTTGTGATCGGAATAATCAAGGGTCGTAGTGTTCGTGCCCATCTGGCATACGTTCAAGTTCTCCCCGCTCTCTACTTTGATATCTTCTGTCTGCCATGGCTCGATGAATTTCAAGAAGCTATTGGAACGCTTGCGGCCGATTTGTCTCTTTCCATGATCGGCAAACTATTACTCTACTAATATCTTGTACCGATAAAGTCATCTGGATCGCTAGCATCCTCTTTTCCGAACAGTCCACACTGCATGAATTCGTGGCTAGTACGTGGTATGTATATAGGTCCTTAATAAGGGGATTCACTCGCTTGGAAAACGAGTTTTATCTTCCGCCCGATTTTCCAGCGAACTTATCTCCTATCAGGCAAAGATGGTGCAACATGTAATGTAAGAACTGTGCCACGATAACGCTGGAAACGATGGCAAACACCGGTGTTTCCGCCGACATGTTCTCGCAAACTTTGTATTATTATCTCGGATTGTCGCCTGACTTATCCTACGTAACGCATTCCTCTCGAGCGTTACATCCTCATCATCTCGAGAGCGTGTTCGTTCGCCAGAGAATCGCGCTACCTGTGACTCACCCATCCACGAATTCCATTCTCTCCCTCATACTTTTTTCATACAGGTACAATGCCAATTTCGCCGGCGGGAATATGCTGGCGTTGCTGGTGCTGCGTTGTTTCATTTTACGAGAAACGTGTCCCGCCGCAAGAAGCGACGCTTTGATTCATTTTGACGCCGAGTTGCAACACGTGCTCCGTTCGCCAACAGGGTTGCTTAGTTGCGCGCCCTCCTCACTTCCTTTCCCCTGCGGTGTACAACCGTCGTGCAACCCGGTGCGGCATAACTGTATATTAAACATTTTTTGCCCGCTACTAAGAGAGCAGCTTGCAAACACTGGAATTACCACCGACAATGTAGCAGCAGTTGGCAAACGCCCACTTGCACGGAGGGAAATAAGCGCATAATAAAACCACGAGGGGGTGCTTCCGGGCGCTATGAAAATTAAGAAGGCCAACCGAGCGCACCGCCCTCTTGTAAATCCCATAACATTGAAAACAAAGCATTCGCCAGTTTCTACGTTAAATGCATTTGCTTGCTTTTGCACGCGCGCCAGTCCTCCCCTCTTTTCCTCCAAAGAAATATACTTCCATAGAGAGAGAGAGAGAGAGAGAGAGAGAGAGAGAGAGAAAGACTCGTATGGTTGAGTATGACGGCAAGAGATTTCGGTGTGCGGTTATGGATCGCTTCGGTCGCGTGTCACGTAAGTTCCCAATAATAGGTTTTCTATTACGAGTCGATAGTGGCCTCCCGCTTATTCCGATAAAGTTCTCTTTTCTGGCGGGTGCACTTGTCATATGGCTCTCCTTCAGGCTCTCGACGCCGCCGCCGCCGGCATCGGCCAGCGAGCCGACTTGGACGATAGGGGGAGGGCACTATCTCTCGAAATAAAACGTGACCGGTCACCGATCGACCGAGGTATCGCAGACTCGAATCAGGATTTCTTCGAGATCCCTCGCTCTTATCGCTGTCCATCTCCATCCGCTCGTCCAGACCTTTTGAAACGGGCACCGAGGGTGCATCGGACCTCCATCTCCATTCAGTGAAACACGCAATACAGTCTTTCCACCCTGCTAGATCCAGTAGCCGAAGGGAGAACCTCACGAAATCCCGAATGGGAAATTCTCGGTGACCAAGGACTTTTCGATAAGTAGCGACGTACAAGCGCCGACTTTCAGCATCTCCCCCCTCTCACTACCTCTCTGGAGTGCCAGCTGCACTCATCCCTCGGCTGATCTCCATTGAAAAATTGCGTCAAAATCGTTCGGCACACAGCTCAAGCAAGACCCTGCTGGGGATTCACGACATGATGTCTTTACCAATTCGAGTTCGATTTTCAATCTTCAAGCATTTAAGTATTGTCAATGAAGAATGTAGTAAGGATTGTATTGACTGTCTTAATGCGATCAAAGGAAAAGAATTGTGATTGAAGTATTCATTGCTGTCGGTATAGTTAGTGGTAAAGGGCTGAGAGCTCATAAAGCTCTGTCAAACAGCCTGAAGGTGTCTGGTCGATCGGACCGAATTCGTGATCCTTATCGGTGACATAAGCGTAGCCGCAGCTACGATTTGGATGATCGTCCTATCGACATTCATCTCGTCCTAAGCCCAAAAGATCCCTCGATTTCCGACGAAATAATGGGCCATTCAGGGTGATGCAGCATGCTGACCCCCTTGTATCAACGTCCTGTGATTTCGATCTGAATTGAATCGACATATCCGCGCCGCGTCTTACTAAAGCTTGCCCTTCGGCAAATGTCTGCTTCGTCTGTTCGTCGACTCTCGATCGGCTTCTCCACTCTCTCTCTCTCTCTCTCTCTCCATCCCCAATTTTTTGTCCCCCCGGTAACCTAGCCTAACCCCTGGAATGTGGAACGAGCCGCGAGCGACACGGAATCCGAACGTTAATGGAAACTGCCGGGACCGCGCCGGTAATCCGACGGAAACGAGCGTATCCATCTCTGGACGTGCTCGATGCCGGGCCTCGAGTGCCCGAAATTATTTACCGTTACTACCCCGACCATGTGTTTTGCCCCGGTACATTCGCTTAAAGGGCACCTTCCGATACGGAAATTCGCTGCTCCGACTCCCTATTCGAGAGGGAACTATCTCCGTTTCTATTACACCACCATCATTTGACATCCAAGATTGCGAACCAACAGATTCCCGTGTACGAATTTTCCCAGCCCTAGTAACACTTTCATACAGAATGCAAGCTTGTCATCGGTCTTTAAAGCGTTGAATCATCAAATTGAATTATTTACAGAGAGATTGAACGGTGGGAATAATGTGGTGAGATTCAGGATGGTATGATGGGGAGGCCTATAAGTGGTAATGCGCGCACTTGCAGATCGCACTTGTCGCTCGTCCACGGGGCTTTCGTGACTCGAGCAGCAGGCTGGACAAGCAAGATACGTAGTGTTTCCCGTTGGAAGGAACACAATCTCCCTGGAAGCCCGCTTGTATCCGGGCAGCCCTTGCGCTTGCTGTTGCCGGTGCTCCTACCTAGTACTCGTTGCGTGGCTGCCATTTGGGTTTGCCCGTAACGAGCTTTGATCTCGCGGTGACCCTATCGGTTACTCGACACCTTTGTGTACCCGCGTCAATACCTTCGGGCCCCGTCCCTCTGCCGGCCGAGTAAACAGCCCCGGATGAAGTAGAGCAAGGTAAACCCCGTGGACGAAGCCAAGAACCCTGTTTACACGCGCGCGCGCCCGCACGCCTACCCTGTTTGGCGTCGAAAAACCTTTACACACACGGAACAACCGGCACTCGCAAGTGCTGGCAGGATTTTCCTTTGTACAGGGTACCACGGCAATCTTTGTTGCCGAGCTCCGCTTGCGATCACGAGCTTTCCTCGACAGTGAAACTTCCGTTTGCGCTGGTTTTACCAACACCAAAACTCTCCTCCATTGCTGAGGCAAGTAATCCGATAGCAGCCAATCCCGGCCATTTTTGCCTTCATTTCTCACTCTGAGACATATTTGCCTAGGATCGGCAGCCAGCTTACGCAGCTCCGTGTCCCCTCGTGTAACTCTGGCAGTCCTTTAATAAGTGACTAAGTAGTATAAATTGGGGTGATTTGATACCAATGATTTGTTTGCACGATTCCCATGGAGAGAATAAAATAGTTTGGAGAAATCGGCCGGCAATACTTTCTACGTATAATGATCGCGCGCCTGCAACCGAATCTTGGTGGAATCGGTTTTAAATCCGAGCCGGCGTCGGTAGACCGTCTTCAGAGGACGGGACAGTTAAAGGCAGAATCCTCTAAGGGCCTGTTCACAGAATAAGCCTCTCGCTCTTTCTCTGTTGGACCCGCTCGAATCCCTAATTGAAACATTGCCCGAGCCCGGTGGGGTCCGGCGCGAACCACCTGGTTCCAGGAATCGCCGGTAGGGAAAAAAAGGAAGCTGCAGCTCTCGGGGCCCGATCTCTTTCTCCTTTCTTCCGCCGGCTGCCGTGTTTCTCCCGGGGAAAGGGATTGGATCGTTGGTGGGTCCGAGTTAACAGAGGAAGACGGGGGAAAAAGGAGTGCAGAACGAAAAGGGAGAAAAAAGAATCTGCCCAGGAATGCGTCGCACCACACACAGCGCTCTGTGCGCTGGGCCCGGCTAAAGGTCCACTCATAACGATCCTATTTCCGACTAAATATCCTTTTGCCTTAACTTAACAAACATCCAACAGAATACTATCCACCCTATATAAACTGTGCGACCCTATTAAATATTCACAACTTTTTACACTCATAATACTTTTTTATGTGTTACTCCAACTCATTAAACGAAGAGTTAAGTAACACTACTCGGTCATTAATGGGTGAAATTTTACGAGGCTCGGCCTATGATCGTTTCTTCTGCAGTGTACTCCCGCCGGAGATAAAAATAGATGCGTGCGCAGCTGTCGCTCTAATTGTAAGTGTCAGAAGGCTTCCTTTTACGGCGGTGTCCATAAATACGCGCGGCCCGTCGAAGTTGCGCTCCAGAAATAGACACGGCGGCAGCGGCGGCAGCGGCGGCAGCGGCGGCGCGGTGTCGCGTTACAGGCGCAAGAAGCGGAAGCCGATGGTGGAAGTAACGATTTCCCGATTATAAATACGCGCGCGGGCGATCGGGAGACCGGTATCGGCTTTCGCGGTCTAATATCGGGGCCCTTGCGCCCAAGGGGGTTTTGGATAAGTGGGAGCGCGCACCCAGCGTAAACGAGGACCGGCGCGACCCAACGACGACGACTACGACGACGACGACGACGACGACGACGACGACGACGACGACGACGACGACGACGACGCCCACATCGTCTCGCATTGCAGCATTCCGCGCGCGCTGTTTTTCCACCGGCGAGCCGGAATTCCGCGCTCGCGCGCACACATGCGCACCAAGCAACCTTCGTGTCGTGAACGTGGAAACCCGTTAGCATCCGCCGACTCGCTGATGAACTCTTACTTATTTTCGGAGCGTGTTCCCTTGTGCACCGAGCACGCCCGGATCCGCCAACCGCCTGAAGCGTATTCGCGCTTACAATTCTTGTAACCACGAATTTCTTACTATTGTATCACCATAATTGATAATAGATGACAACGTTCGAACGAAGCAGCTTTCCCCTTGCAATTAATTGTAGGCGTACCAAGGACCCACCTTATCTGGATAAAACCCTGAACGGACACCACTACGTATTTTCTCGAGTCTCCGCCCGGAACTTTTTTCCTCCGCAGGCATATGCGGGACACGAGTGATTCATGTATGATTCGATGATAAATGCAACAGTACTGTGAATGTCGGGACGCGGCTTGATAACGTTCCTTGCTTTGGTGGGGGTTGGGGCTGGGCTTGAAATATTGAGGAAAGCGGAGTACTCCTGCGAGGCCACTTGCAAGCCTGTCGGAGACAGCGGCTCAATTTCGCAGGAGACCCTTAACTCGCGTGACAGCTGACTTACGTACTTACGCGCTACTTCTACTTTATTCTTAGGACTAGTAAAATTACTTTTGATTTATTCACATCACCAGAAAATAGAGGCCTAAACTAATTAGATGTCATGGTGCGACCTGAAGATGCGATTTACGTGAAATAGGTAAGGCGATGGTCGAATGCGAAATGGGAAGGGCAGGAATGAGAGCCACTGACGGCTGGTGACGAAAAAAAAGCTCCTAGCATTGTTAGTACTTCCTTATTATGACTGACCGGTAGTCGACGGAGGAGTAGAGTCGCGGCGGGCGCTTTTGTGTGTCACTTGAGGCGGCATGTCGGCCGCTGAATAGCCCGGTAACACCCTGGAAAGCGTCACGCCACCCAGTCTGGAAGAAATCCCCCCCTCCGCCTCCTGGGAATCCCATTGTGCTCGATTTATCCCCTGATTTCTATGCTTTATCCAAGCCTAGTAGGTCCTCCAACGATCAGAGGGCTCTCGAGATCTACTGGCCTTCGAAAACCCGATGGTCAATGATTAAAATGCACTCGAGACTATATCCGACTTATCTCAGGGGAGACACGGACTGCTGCCTGAAAGTATTATACGTGGGAAAAGATACCGAGCAAGCTCTCGTAGCCTCCGGATCTGTTGCTGTCTGAGTAATTCGTTTATTTACCGATGAGTCGACTTTATGATGGATCATCCGGGTCGATGTCCTATACACTTGCTCTCTTAGCCTCTTGGAGATCACAGGCCTCCGAAAAGCGCTTGGCACTACCAGTTAGCCCCTACACGCTCTCTGTCCTCGACAATCGTATGCGTGTACGAAAAGGGGCCTACTGTTTGTCTACCCCTTTGACTATCCGCCCGCATGTTGCCATTCAAAAACCATTAAGGGCGCCCCGATAAAACCTCCTGTTTGAGTAACGCTCGCGAAGTCAGTGGCCGCTCGTCTGCTACTCCCGGAAGCCCCGATTACACATCCTCTATCCTTCAAAACAACGATACAAGAGGTTCCGGCTACAAAAGTTAGCACTTTAGTTCCAAGTGGCTGACAAAAAACAGTTTGAATTTAGAGTTTTTTCCTCTGGAAATACGATTGTTCCTGAAGTGTGCGAAGCAAACAACCACACGGAACTACTACGTCTCGCTTCGATGGACCGATCGAAGCCCTGAGGGCCATGGTTCATTTATCCGGATGAATTAACGATAGCAGGCCCCCGGCAACCGGAAATTCTGGCGCACAATTAAACCGCACACTCTTCCTCGGAGGGAAAGACCTCCGGGATGGTTGACTGTCGTGGAGCAACAGATAGTGGGCGAGAAGACGGGGGCGCGTGAGACGTTCGAAATAGAGTTACGAGACGATTCTTAATGGAGTGGCAGGAAGGAGAAATTTATCAATGACTTTTATGATCCAGAAGTTAAGTATGTTTGGCCGCTCTGATAAATAGGGCCATCGAGCAGGTTTTACGAGACGAGCGCTAATATTTGTTTTGATTTTTTAAGGGCCGAAGAGCGAGCACGGGGGCCAGGCTTGCTCGCAGCTTTTACGAAAGCTTTTATCAAGGCGCTCGTAAAACTCGCGTTTCCCTCGCGCGGATTGTGTAACTCACCGCGGTTCGAGAGCCTGCTGTGTTGCTTCTGCTCTCCCGCACCCTTTCATCTTGCGAAGATATATCGTGCTCGTTTTTACTTATCGCCCGGCTATAAAGCCGAGTTTGACGAGCTTGTCGGGGATTTTGATCGAAATCCCGTGGCGCTATTGCGACGTTGCTCGCCGGCGAATTATTTGGGTTAATGGATTGTAAAGTTAAAGCTATCAGATGGTAAAGGTCACTCGGGTTATTAGGGTTACTAGGTGCACTGACCGCAAGCCGTCCACTCGCCTGAATAGTTAATGCACTCTTCTCTGAAAAGGTAGCAGCCCTGTATTCATTATTTATTTCAACTCCCGATAACCCAATTTGAGCTATTGTATATTTTCGTGTCCCCATTATTTCTCCCTTAAATATCAACAATTCTTATATCGCGTCTTGGCATAGTGAAAATCGCCGTGGAAATCGCGTGCGAGGTGAACGAAGAAAATATCAGGGTTGTTGGTAGGTGCGAACGGTGCCACCGGACGAAGCCGGGTATGCAAAGGAAGTTGGACATTCACTGGTTGGAGAGGAGGCGTATGGGAGCAAATGAAGGTATTCCCGGGACAAAGACACCGTGTGTAGAGGAGCACACACGGGGAAGAAGTCATAGAATGGATGACACGAATACCCGTTGGCTGGCGTGGGCATCTTCGTGGCATGCCGCTAACTTTTAACAGCAAGAAATAATGGTATACTGTTTTTCCGTTGTACAGTGGAGCCTGCCACTGACTGCAGTCAGGGCAGCCGCGCCACATTTCTCCGATAACTCTTTTGCTCCATGGAGAAACCCTCGAAATTGGCGTGGGAACTCACCCTGAACATTACGGGTTATTTTTTCTGCCTTGGAGAGTACGGTTCTCTTTCTCTCTCTTTTCAGTGGGGGTAAAAATGGTTCGGGAAAAGTGGGACAGCGAAAGGGTTCGATGAAGCAAATACAGCGGCAGAATGGGGTGGGGGCCGACTGCCGGGGCGGCCGCAATTAACTAGGAAACGCTTTTAGCTGAAAATTTAATTAGGGCATGGCGTGATATGTTTAGATGCGGCCGCTGCAAAATTGATGCGGAAACTTTGTAGTGCGCTGCTCGCTCGCACGTTATGAACTTCAACGATTAATTATGATTTGCATGCCTCGTGGCGAAATACGAAATTCGTTAAATCGACATGGTACGCGCAGGGTCGCCTGCTTTTTTTTTAAACATAACAAAGTACTCTCCCAATTTCCTTTCCTTTCTTGGCGCGTTTCAAAGCTATACAAATGCCCCCTTACCCGCTCAATCAAATTGTGGGACGAATGATTACAAATTGTGGGAATATACAGTACAAATCGGCAGGAATTTAGTGCGCGCGCATAGAACAGGACACGGTTTGTCGGTTGAACAAGTGGGAAGCGCGTGGGCCAGGCGTCCTGGCGTGGGCAGAGCCGACGAAAGTTGTCCACTACTTTTAACTACTTGAGTTACCGCCGCCCGACATACCTTCACTTCATGACTATGCAGTGAGAATATTAAATTAAGCAGCTTATGATGAAGTCCCTGGGCGAGCGCGAAAAAGTTTGAAGAGCCCGTTCTTTCGGGCTGTCTTATTAAGTGACTACTATTTAGTGGGGAAGCGAAAAGCCTGGGCAGAAATGCCCCGCGCCTTGATGTCCCCGGAGAACTTTCCATCTAAGTGGAACTACACCGGACTACTCCGCCTGATTTAGCTTCAGCCCGTTTCACAGGGATGCTGGTAATGTTTTAATGCGACGGAAAGCAGGCTTACTTCTTCGTTGTGGCGAGCGCAGCAAGGAACCTGGTCTTACATTTTAAAAACTGAAATCTTCAACTCTACAATGATTCTGTCAGATTCTCTGGTCAATAATCAAAAGTGTGTCTTTTCTTGACATGTGATAATTCGTCAATTAGTGCAAGTGGAAAATATAATAAATAATAAAGTGTTCGTGCCATGTACACATTTATTACGTTCTCGACAGTGGCCTAGGGTGTGCACTGGAGCAACTTGATTCCAGAATGGCGAGAGTTCAGCCGGAAATGCGAAAAAGTCTGCTCGGGCTCGCCTCGGTACAAATAAGGCCGCGTGCACACCTACATGTGATTGCGGCGCGCCACTGCTCCCACATGTGTATATATCGTCGTGTGGCTCGTTCGCGCGCACTGGAGACGGAACTCCTGCACACACAGAGAGACTTGCCGACTTCCTCTCACGATCAGCGGATCCATGAATGGTTCGTGGGCTATCAATGGGCCGCGTTCCACCTACACGCGTTCACTCACGTTCATGCACACGCTCGTTTGCTCTCTCACGCGCTCGTTCTACACCACATACGCGCCTTGTGTACCGACTGGTACGGATACGTATGAGCCTGCTATGTTGATATTACTCGCTTGAAAAATCAACTTCCGCCGGGATTCGCACCTTTTATTAATTGACTCGTACCACCATTCATACTGTATATTTTGTATTAAAGGTGAGCGTGCAGACGACATCCCACACGAGACAAAACTTATATGTATATTCATACACTAGCTATGCCACGGGTCTTCACTTTTTCTCACGATCCAGTCTTCTTACCATTCTCCCATGATAATTCCCCAGGTCTTATACTCAAGGCACTTTCGGCCGGGTTATTGCGAGCACAAGTTCATTACGGAGGCTTCCACGAGACACGTGAGAAAGTACGACACTATTCTTGTATTTTTCGTCGCTCGTGACTTTCACTCGCCCTATAAAAATAGAGAAGGATAATATGCCTGTTAGAAGGCAGACAATCGTATGGCTGATATGTGTCAGCGTGTATACAGAAAGGTGATATAATCAGACTGGCGTTTCGCATTTAGTATGCCTCGTACGCCTACAGAACGCAGTCCACTTAATTCGCAATTGCAAATGCAGTTGAAATCCACTCTTGCCATTGCTTCTCTATCTTTCTAGTATTCATTGGGTACTCGCTCTCGAAAATACGTACTTCAAGTGGGACGAGTGGCTCTGTCTCGAGCCATAAACGAACTAATCCCAAGCGGACGCATTTTCATAAATTCCGCTCTCCGGAAGTCTCGCGCGCGCATACGTTCTCCGGCTGGGGTTCCTGGCGAACGGAACGATGGTTGAGTGAGAACCCACGCACGCAGACACGGAATGAGCAGGAATTAAAGTGCAACGAGGCTCTCTCACTCTGGCAGTACACAGGCTGCGTGCACATACGATATAGATAGGTAGTATGCTCAGCAGACGGAAACGGCGTGAGAGAAAGAGCGAGAAGTTGACCGTGGTAGAGAGGGAGAGGAAGAGAGGCAGAGGAATAGCTGCGTCCCGAGGGAATTTATGGTTTCGATGTTTCTCACAGCGGTCACCGCAGACACCACCGCCTCTAACTAACACCTGCGGGAGCTATGTGTGCGTGCATCCACCGAGCGAACAGATCTCCTTCCCTTCTGTTGTCGAACCTACCCTGCTTAAATCGTGCCCGAGGTGCGAATGCCAGGGTACAAATAATCCAGAGGTTATCACTGCTGGGATATATCGACTTGCAGCTTTAGAAATTCTTCCCTCGGCTTACGCTGTTACTAAAGCATAAAGCTGTGCAAATACCTGTTATAATACTGTATATTATAAACGTGCTACTTTTCTAACACAACATACGTTGGTTTTCGCACTAAATGGTTGGACAACTCTGGAGAAGTAATCATCATTCGATCGTTCTCACATTTTTCTCTGATAAACTACAAGCATTCTCATGGACTTAACAGGTCAGTAATGCGTCTGTTTCCTGCTGTGCGCTGGGCGTTAAGATACCCGGAGCTGCAACCCCCAGTTTGGAATACAACGCAGCTCGCAAAGCAATACGGTTTAATGGGTGAGCCACGGGACCTCGTGTCTCTCTATGGGAATGACGTGCCATGATAAATCGTCCCGTCGATTCCCTTGACACGCGCACGCGTGAGCACTCCGTGACACGCTCCAGAGGAGGTGATATGTCAGGAAATCACCATGCGGTTCCTTCGAGAGCTGCTTTAGACTTTAGCCGATCTTTGAGAACATCCTCACCCTTTTATGACTGTTGCATAGAGGTCTACGCCTATCCTCTGTCTCGATGAAGAGCTGTGCCACTTCCCTTTATGAATGGGTCCGCGATACACCACCTCTTAAGATCGACCGCTCCAATTTAAACCCTCGACCCCTTTTCCCTTTGATCTAGTTCACCCGAGAGAGACTGTCTACCATAGTTTCCGCTGTAACTGATTCCTCGAGTAGCAACTTCCTTCTTAATTCAAGCACCGATAATCCTATACTACACTCGAAAAAATGTTTTCTATCATTTCACGATTCGATATAAATTCGTTGCAAGATATTTTTGATACCCTCGCAGCAGACGGTTCCCGATTCGAAGACAAATGCGATCGACAGATCCATCGAATAGAAATAGTCGCAAGGTCTTTCTTAGCCTGGAACAATCGGCTTTGATAGAGTCGTTCGTAACACGCTTTCCAGTGCCTCCTCATCTTTCATGAGCCTTGCATTCCCGATATACCTGCTCTTCTTCTCAAGAGATATCCTGTATTCCTGCTCGCCTTACCTCGAATGTTATTTTTGGGGCGTCGTACGTTGAATAAAAATTTACAGCCATGCGAGAGAGACGTGATATTGTGCAACTTGTGTTGAATAGAGTAAACAATTCTCGTTTTGTATCATCGACCTATTTATCATATTAAATGTTACGTGATCTGTATTTAATTCTATTTCTATGAAGAATAGCTGATATAAATTAATGGTACATAAGGGTTCGCACCCTGTATTCTCGATTCGCCCTTTACCCGTTCGGGTGGCCGAAGTTCGGCGCGACATATGGCTCGAGTGGTAAGATCGACTAAAAGATAAATACGTATCTGTGTGGCGGGGTCCTGTAGAAAAGGCGATCGGAGTTAAACTTTACATAAGACTCGGCTGTAAATTATCGAGTGGCAGCGAGCCGATACAATCGCTTCGATTCCCATATGGCGCGACAGTGCCACGAGGGGTCAATTCCGCAGTAACTTTCCAATTTTCATGCAGTCTACCCCAGCATCCCCCGCTATCCTGTGATCTATCTCGCAGTCCATCGAAACTTCCACCTTACTCTCATCGCCCTCGCGGTCGACGAGACTTCCGCTCCTCCCTTCGACCAAACACCGATCACCCCTCTCTCGCTCTTCCCCCGCAAACCCTTCTCTCCTCACCATGGAGCCACGGAGATTCGTCATCGGATAAAAAATGTCATTTCGAAGGGGAAAATGGGGAGAACCCAATGGAGAAATGCACCCTAGAAAAACATCGCTGCCAGCTGTTTCTTGTGAGGGGGCGGCACTGACGGAGGAAAGAAGAGGTCAACCATCCGATTGAACATCCCGCTCCCATAATAAGTCACGGAGATACATCTCGTATCAAATCTCGAAGCTGCTAATAGGACGATTTCGATTGGTACACTGGAAATCGAGTGTGTTTCTAGCGCAGTCATACAAGCTGTGCTCCATGCGATCTTTTCCATGGCGAAGCTCACTAATCCGGGATAAGTGCGTACAAAGCATTTCATCAGGCGCACCTATATAAACATTCAGTTAGGAGCGTAGTAAAGTGTCGATAGAATGACAGAAGGGTGTGCTTCTGCCTATATTGCGGAAAACTAAGGCGTTGTGTCTTGTGGAGATTGCTACGCGACTGCGATTCATTGGAAGCTTCTTAGCGAATGAAGGCAGTCGGAGAAGTTAGGTTCGTGAAACCATAAGAAGCAGGTTGAAATTGACGTAGGTAGACAGGAGTAGAATGCTTAAGTCTTTGGCGAGTCGAGGCGCTTTACACACCTGGCGAGAGCGAAACGCGGTCACTGATATTTGCGCGCCCGAATGAAATGCATTCATGGCGATCCCATTTAACGTGGGAGCGTCCTCTGTTGCAGCGACGGACGGACGCGACGCGCACACCCATCGGCACGCATCGCCAGAGTTTTCCTGCGACTTTCCCACAAAAAAGCCGTTGTCATCGTGCTCATGGGAGGGTGGAAGGGACGCACACTGACACGCAGAGTGGGACGCGCTGGAAAGAGAGAGAGAAACGGATCGCCGGCGACAATGCCACCGGAAATTGACGTTTCCATTGCATAATGGCGAACTTCCGCTTCCCCGCCGAGGAATGACTCCGTCCGGCTTGTCACTTTTATTATGGCCTTTAAAAACCTGAATGGAGTACGGAGTCGCCTCGTATGGGTGTACGTACGAGCTCGTTCGACTGGGCTCTACCTACTAGTACACTTTTCTTTCTCTTGCTCAATACCTCTCCCTCTATCGCTCTCGCTCTCGCTCTTGCTCTCGCTCTTGCTCTTGCTCTCTCTCTCTCTCTCTCTTGCTCTCTGTCTCCTTGTATTTCAAGCACGAACCAAACTCCGTTTGTGTGCAAATGTACGATGGGCGGATGACAGTGATCGGACTATCGCAAAGGGATCGATAGCCCGGTGATAGCAAGACAGGAAGGATGTGCCACGTAGCCTTTTGCTGAAAGTGGAAATCGCAAATATGCTGCATTGACAAGATTTTGAGACGTAAATCTGATGTATCGAAAATTCTTGTCGCTAAAGTTGTGTGCTCGGTATTGATGTAGAATACTAGGATAAACCACGTAAATGTGATCTGCTGCATATTTCTGATACAAAAGAGATTACTGTTAAGTATTCTCGAACAAATGGGGTCGATTCCGCAGATACTTCGTCGGAAATGGACTGTTCCTCTTCGACATAGTTCTCGAAGCGATTGGAGGTTGTACACCTACGGCACTTTATGATACTTCGATCTCCATTTTAAGAAGGACTTCAGGATGTATGTCATAGGTTCTTTGGTCTCGGTACCTGCTCACAAGGCGTCTTCAAATTTCGAGCGTAACACAACTGGCAGAATTTTCAGGGGTTGCTTCGTGCTCCTTCCGATCGACCCGCTCTCTATTTCGTTCCAAGTCGTAACCACGGGGCGCGTTACCCGTAAAGCAGTAAAATCGAATGATGTTCCATTTCGCGGCGGCAGGTCCTCGCTCTCGAAAGACTGAGTTCCCAAGCTCCGTTGGTTGCGAAGTGTGCGCAGCTCGGCGACATCTCGCGAACGAGAGAGGATACGGGAAAGAACCACGAGTGATTTTTCACGGTAACGCTCATAATTCATGAGTGTTCTTGGCGCGGCTGTGCTCGTTAAAAAGTGGATGGAAAGAGGATTCGCACGAGAAGAACGCCTTTTTCCGAGACGATAGAACTGGGGCGTTGGTGAGAAACACTTGTTTGGAATCACAAGAGAAGGAGGAGGAGTTCGGTTGACTCTAGGGCAGCAGGGCCATGCTATTGTATAGTAGATGATTGGACCATTCTAGCAGATGCCAGTTAAAATCGTACCGCCAACCGATACGCACGATAAATCGTATTGGCATAATGCGATCGATGTCGGAGCATGTGGTCACGCTCCCTTTATCCCGTTGAAGTATATTAATTGGGGCAATATGCAGGCGACGATCCAGTGGCACACCTCGGTAATCCGCAGTCACCACCTGGACCAAAGGGGAGAAGAATCGCGTTAGAAACGATTTACGTTCGATACGCCACAGGCATTCAGGCCCCTCTGCTCCTAGATTCGGAAAAGCTGAAATATACATGGAAGGGTCCACTATTATCCTCGATTGCCAATAAGCTCATAAGTTTTAACAAATCGCGGTGAAGCGAAAGCTACTCGTTCACATCTGGTTAAATTTTATACTCCAATACACCACTCTGATTAACGTCCAAGAGGATGGAAAAGTGAACGGCAGTTTGATTGGCTGTCATATACTTATTACCTGCCATGAAAGGTAATAGCTACAGGCTTTTTACTAAGCAGTGATTTCCTTCAATTGATGTTTTAAGACGTGAGAAAGAAACGAGCCTAAACGATCGGTATTCAAGCAAAATGATCGTCAGTCAGGATTACCTTAATGTTTTTCTTGATAGTCAGGGACGAACTTATTCAGGAGATTGTATTATGTTGTAAGAACAATGACATCGAAATTAAAAGGGGCGACCGAATGAGGAGACGACAAGGATTGATTATAATTATAGAAGGAAGGTTGGACCTCCCTTGGTTTTCCCCGCGGTCGACAAGTACAAAAGGACTTATCTGATCTCCCATTCGTCTTGGCGGGTCAGATCTAATACAGTGTGCTCCTAATTAAGACGCGGAATCGGCGACATTCCCCCGCGCTCGGGCACACGCTCCTTCGAGCGAGAGAGCAGCCTTTCAAAACCGGCGATCCATCTTTGTCCGCGTGTAATCCGCGTGTCGTAATGCCTACAATTTCCTCGGAGGTTCAATATGAGCGCTCGCGTGGCCAAGATGAGAAGGATCAACGGGAAAGAAAGTAAGAGAAAGAAAAGTGGGATGACGAAATCATGGTAGTCGTTGGAATTCCTTGCGTAAAACGTCAGAACGGCGCCTTTGACCTCGCAAGAGCGCGTTCCCGCGTTTATTAGGTAACAACGCGTCGTCAAGCCACTGCTCTCAGGCCTTCTCGTGCGAAAAGCGGGTAGGACCAACCGGGGACAAAGACGGGAGAACGAATCGAGAGTAGAGGGCGGCCGACTTTAATTGCCCCTAATTTACCGGCCGCCGGATTCCACTGGATTTATTCTGGTAGCAGCAGCGGGCCGAGAATAGCTCGCTGTCGACAATTGTTTCATTCGGAGTGCGTGACTTTTTCCGCAGTGCGCCGACATTTACGTGGCGTCTCGACTCTGGACTCGGCAACCCCTTTCCGTCTGGGAGCCCCTCGTGCTTCGCCGGTGAGGTCAGCCTGCACCCTGACCTCACTTGGCTAAGTACTCGTATATTCGCAGGAGGAAAGTAGTAATTTGGAAACTGACTATATTCGTCGGAAACGCCATAGCAAAGGACCCTGAACTTGGAAGTTTGTAATGACTTGAAATCCATGACCTCCTTTAACGACCAGTTGCACGTTAAATGAAAGAAACGAGTGATTATCGCCGACATAATTGAGCACAATTGCTCAGGACGCCACGCTATAAAAAGAAGCGGCTGCGTATCGAGATAGGATCTGCAGTGCGTATTGCGTCAAGTCGAGGTGCACGGCGCATCTAGCTGAGTCGACGCCTTTAGCGCCAACCGGTTAATCGCTCCACCGACAGGCAATCTTCACGATCTCCCCGAAAAAAAGCCACTTTGCCTTGCGCAATGCCTTGCCAGCGAGTGCGGTGAAGAAACGAACGCAGTACATACTGGCAATTGACACATTTGCGCGAATAATTAAGGCCCCGCGTGACGTAACTATGCCATTGCCAGACGGGTGTCGCACGAATTCCCGCAGTATATCACAAGCTGCCGCACTGGGACACCTGAAGGAAATGTGCGCGACTATATTCATCACCGACGATTCCTTCTCGACATTTGGCCCCAACTTTACCAACCTCTATCATTAAAATGAGTGTGGGAAAGTGCATGGAAAAGTCTTGGTTTCACGCACTAATCGTGCTGCCGATGCATTGGCTGTGAATTCTCCGGCATTGTTGGTTATTCAAGTCCGGCATTCCAAAGACGCGCGTCCGTTACTTTGCTCGATCTTTCTTTCTCGCGCCCGTGCTCGCACGTACGTTCGAACGTACGTACGTAGAGAGACGGAGCCGCATTACGTAATCGTGCGACGCCCGCGGCCGGCAGCTCAGCTTGGCATGAATGAGTGACTCACGGCTGCACCGTGTGTGTATGCACGCTCGCCCCCTCTCCTATCTCCTTCGCTCTTTCACTGGTTGTCTCTCTCTTCATCAGGCCTATACGATACACGTGTATGTATGCATCCGTGCTCCTTCGTCCACGAGCGTGTCTGCCTGCCTCCGCACTGTCCTTTTCCGCTTACCGCAGCCAAGCCTCCGTCTGACCCTTTAAGGAGAAGCAGACGTACCCCGTTAGACGCCACCTTCGCCGATCTTTGTCCGACACCCATCTACACCCATCCACAATAACCATAAGATAATATACCCACTGTTATGACATACTGAATTATGCTGGCTTTATAATTCTTTTTTTTCGTACTCATGTTTTTCAAAGCGAGAAAATACGTGTCTATAATTAATGTACGTTGAAACCTCCGTAGTTTCATGCATGCATACACCTTCTTGTCGAATGGGACATTCTGCAATGGCAGTATATTACAGTCGGGGGCTAAAGCCTGCAATCTACCTGACCATTCACGCGAACTTTTCTGTGGTGGCTCCACTCGCACCCATGTTACTCCACTCGTTCGAATGGGTACTTTAGATAACGAGATCGTAAACCTAAATCATAGCGGTCTTGAGCTTTCTAGCCGTTACCTTAGGCAGCTTACACCTCTATTAGTGAAAAATCCGGCGCTCAAGACTAACTAGTGATTCTGCGGCCGGAAATCGGATTTTCGATTTCTAAAGGGTACCTACGCGGCTCTAATGGCGTAGGAGGACAAGCTAACGGAGTTGGAATCGGGAGACTTTATTCCTGGCACTGGTGTTGTGTCTCGGATAAAGCCATTGTGGGCTGTTTATGGCCTGGGCAGCGATGCATTTAGAAAGTGGCTTATCCGCCTGGCGATGGGGGCATGACTCAACCGTTTGTGTAAACTACGTTAATGCGTATCTGGTGGGACCGCGAAGCAGCGTGAAAAGAGGAATTGGTACCTCATTGTCAGTACTTGGTGTACTTCGCAGTCAAACTTTGCCAGTCCCCTTTAGGATTTGACCGCGACAACGAGTTCCATCGATCGTCGCGACGACGGGGCGATTATGGTAGTTGAAATTACGCTCTCCCGTCCGTCGCTTATTTATAGAAATGCCTGAAGTACGCGCGTGGGCGCAACAATAAACGCTCGTTAAGCAGAACGAGGATGGCGAGCTCGAGGGAGCTCTCGCTCCAGCGCGACTCGACATCGTTCGCCTAATGACTTCTTTCCCAGAACGAGTACGCGCGGGATTCCGGAAGGCCGGCTTTTGTTCGGCGAGAGCTCCTTCTTTTCCTTTCGAGCGGGCACTCGCTCGCTCGCTCGCGCGCTCGTGATCCCCCGACAATCATACTCGCACGGTGTGAACTTTTTAAAAAATGTCTGATATGTACCCTTGTCTGAGCGCCTAACACTCGCCGGTGGCGCGGCGCTCGGTGGTCCATTGAAATTATAACTTTTCCAGCCTCTAACCACCTGTTTCTTAACAGCTCCATTAGTAGAAAGGGCTGTTTTATCCGAGCGCCTCTAACTCTGTTATTTGGCTGGGAACAGAAGGCAGCACGGGGAGTCCGTGTTCACAGCTCGTAACTCGTTGCTATCTCTCTCTTTCTCCAACACAACCCGACCGGGGGCCATCCTACCTCCGTGCACGATCTGCCCGTAAACTCTGTCCTCCCAGCCGAAAATCATTTTTCAATTTGTCGCCGGATTTCCCGCACTTTATTCTCACTGGCCCAGCCACCACCGCCACAGGAACGCTCGCATTACTTTTTATTATCTGTTGGTCCGTGGGTGGTCACAGACTTAATTTTTCGAGGGAATCCCGCTAACATCGTTGCAATACGTCCTATGAGAATCACTGGGGAAGTTCAATTCTACTGAGAATTCATGGGGTACTCGAAAATCGTAACATCTGATTGCTCGAGCGATGTTTTGTCGTTCTCTCTGGGTGATTCGATGGCGCGTCGATCTTTCACGACTGAGATTAACGATTGATGGCCTCATTAGGAAGCGAGCTAGTCCGCAATTCCCCGCCGTCGGTTATATTCGTCTGGATGAGGGAGTACACAGCCATCCGAGGAGAGACGTGTAACCTCGTTTCACCCATTAATAGCGGCCGTGGATTTTAGATTAAAGAAGGCCGTTTTTGATTAGGTGTGGAGCCGACAGCCGGCTATGTAGCTGGGATTAGAGAGATGCGGGCTTCGTTTGAAAGGATCGTTTTCGCAGAAGACTGCACCGCATTAGAACATTCGAACTACTACTAGCCGGATATACCTATCTTCGTGTAAGTCCCGTACGATGCAAGTTACAGCGGCAAGCAATCGCTCGACGCTATGATCTCGACGCTCTTGTGTGAAAGTATATACGAAAGAGAGAAAGAGAAAGAGAAAGAGAGCTACCGTCTGGAATGTAGAAAGCAGTAATTTGAAAGTCTTTAGCCCTGAAAGGGGTATTCGCGGTATTAAGCAATTGGATGCACAGCCTTGAGCATGGCGCGGCAGCGTCGGTGACGACGCGATGTTTACCAGCGATGCGCGCGTGCGAGCCGGCCGAGGTTTCACTGAACTAGTTTTCCACCGGCGCACCGAGTGGTGCAAGGATGTGACACACATACCGAACGCACAGAAAACCAGTGTGCGACGAGCACCACGGTAGCCGCCTGAGGAAAGAAGCATGCTAGCTCGCACACATCGAGTTAAAGTCTGCGATGAAATCATTTAAAAAAGTGTACGCTCGCTTCAAGCATCGACATGATTACGCGAAGTCCCGCGAGCGCCAGCCTGAGTGGTGGCGAACTTTTTGAAGAAAGCTTCCACTCTATAATGCGCATCTCCGCGTATAAACGTGGTCTACTCCGACCATTTGAAAGCCAGTCCCAGCACCTATTGAAAGAGTCGCTAAGGGAGGTACAAATGACAAATTTATTGCGCGAGTTAAAGCATCCTTCGAGCATTAACGCAAGCCGTTCTCAAGACGTCCCTCGTCGTCGGCGCTCACACATAATATATCGCCAACTGCTAAATCGGTGCCACCTGGCCTGAATAATGCTTCTAAAAATACGTGGACACACGTTTAGAAAGACTGTCGGAAGCCCGAACGGTCTCGTCGCAAGCATATCGATGGTGTCAATCGTATTATCTCCCTCTCTCTCAACTAACTTCTATCTTCTCAATGTCCATTGACTCTTTTCCTTCAACTGTTGCACTTGCACCGAAAAGTGCAACTATCTTCAAAATATCACGTCTTGTAGGACATTCTTTAATGTTGACGTAATACGTTTTTTCCATCAATTTCATTCTACTTTGTGAATAGAGATTCACCGAGTTGGCAATCGCAATGATAATACGTTCGAGGGACACTTAATCAGGGAGAGATTGCCATCATTGAACAGTGTAGAACATTTGGGAGCAGATTTGCGAGAGGCACGTTAATGGAGTGTTGCAAATGATCAGCTCGCGCCGGTTACAATTTCAGAGAGATCGCAGTTTAAATGGCATTTTGATACCAGTGGATTCCTTGCTCGAAAATGCGAGCACTCAAAAGCGATTACGCGAAGGGCGCTTCGATTTAATCGGATTATTTGAGTGCTAAACGCCTGAACGGTGTCGGGACCAGATACCCAATAAAGTTGCCGATAATTGAGCCAGTTAATCGAGCTATCGTAGCAACTTCGATCGCACCTTTGGAATGCGAGATGGTGACTGGGATAGTGCGACAACAAACGTGAGAAAAACACCACTTTGTTATCACCTTTGCTAATGCAGACTAATAACCATCGTCACGTGCACGACCTTATATAAATACACCCAAGCGTTATTACGCAGTTCGCTCTCCTATCAGAAAAGTAGAGCAATCGATCCACCACTTGTACTAGTTTCAAGCGTGCTACTTCAAAATTGCACCTAGTTCCTTAATATTCAACCTCACCGGTAAAATTACGAATCTTTCCTCCTATTTCCATTACCAATCTGACAAGCCTTGAAAATGTATCGTATATTTTCTTATTGCCGAGTACGCAGGTATATTATATTGCGAAAGTGCGTGAAACTTGTGCGAGAGATTCCATGCGGATCCATGTTAAAGATGGCTTCCCCCCTCGGTTCCATTGTTAGCGTTCTTTTGTCAGATTTCGAGGTCAAAGATCACACCGCTTTCAAGAGTTATTAGCGTAAGAAAGGACTGCCACCATAATGTCAGAGCGACTGGAATCACGGCGTACTGCGTTACCCGCTCAAAATCTTTTGGGAGATTACTCTCTCTCTTTGGCTCTCGCTTTCTTCTTCTGCGGGACACATTAAAAATTGTACCTATTACAGAAGCATCTCATGGCAGTTGTGTCAGTGATTGCCTTTCATCTCTGCGACCGAGTATCTGCTGGTGAAGTTCGGCCGAAATCTAAAGTATATCTGCTTTATACGAAGCTTTACACCGCTCCTGTTTTTCCCGGGCGGGCTGACGAGGGTACGGCGGAATAAAGTAACAAAAACACGCTCAGCTAGAGAAGCATTCTCCTGCGGGAGTGGGCGCAAAAAGCCGGTGGATCGTTCTTAGGATGGCCTGGTAATAGGAGGTAGTCAGTGCCCCAGAAACGAGGGGCTCCATCGCGTGGCAGCCGTTTCCTTTGGCAAGTCTCTACAATGCAAGAGCATCGCTCGAGAATCGATCGAGCCGACGCGATCTGATCCGTTGTGCGGTGGTCGCGCGCACGCTCCCTTTTTCCCTCCTTCCATCTTCTCTCTCTTTCTCTCTTTCTCTCTCTATCATTCTCTGGACGCGGTCTGGGCTCGTTCCCTTAAGTTACGAGGGCACCGACCGAGCATCTTATTCTTCCACCCTGTTTCCCGGGGTGCGAGAGCACGCGACTACCAGACGGCAGGTGTTCGAGATTGTTGCACCCGGCAGATGTTGCGCCGTCGTCCTTCTCATCCTGCTGCCTCCTTTTCTCCGCTTGCTCCTCGCCCTGCCTCGCCCTGCCTCGCCCTGTCTCACCTCCCTTCCTCTCTCTTCTCCCTCTCTCTCTCTCTTTCTTCCCAGTCCTCCGGTCTCATCTTGTCCTGGTGTGTTCCCGCTGGCTGGTCCCTCACCTTTTCTCCGTGTAGTCGGACTTCTTCCTTTCATTCGCTCCTTCCTCCTCCTTGTAACTCACATATACACACGCACATACGGACACGTTCGCACTCCCTTGGTTCCGCTCCTTTGCTTTCTTTCTCCTCGTCACGCCGTTCTCGCCTTTCTTCTGCTGCATACCTCGTCCAGGAACAACGGTTCTTCCTCGACGGTGAGCGAACGCCCTCGAGAGGAAGGAAGAAAGAAACTCGCAGATTCGCTGGCCACCCTTGACCCGCCAGGCTGAATTTGCTTTCTATTTTCTCGATCCCCGAGCATTTCCTCTCCCTTGTCTAGGAGATAAAACGGCCGCATCTGGGCCCACTCATCCGACCAATCGGGAAAAGATCGCCGAAGGGTAATTCTTAACTTCTTATCGGCCAAGTTTGTTAAGGAATGTGATCGGTGCTCGCGGCGAGACGGAGAACAAGGTTATGGCTGGTTCACGCGCGATCGTCACATTTGTGAAAATATGTCGGACAGCAAATTATGGGACCTGCTTCACGACGGAGGACAATAACGGAATCTTTATGGCACTCGCTCTCAAAGGAGGCGGCCGCACCCGACAATAAGTATACGTCCGCCAATTGCCCATAAAGGGTGGACCGTATTCTTAATGGAATTTCTTTCATGCTCCAACGATTGGCCACTGCTTTCCCCATGGCCTCGACGTTTTAAGCTTCGCAATGGTAGTAGCAATGAGGAGTGCAAGGCATCGAGGACGAAACACTATCATACCTAACAGTCGTAAAACTAATGTACATCGGCGCCATTGTCGCGTACTTCAAGTATCCCTCGTACTCTCCACTCACTTTGTCCGTTTCACCACATAATTCCGAATGAGCGAGGCAAGCATTCTTCAAGTTTCACAGCTCCCGAACGTTACTTCCAGATGATATAACTCTATTCGGAATCCCGTGTTCTTCAGCGAAGCGTCCCAATTTTCGGTGCGCTCCACTCAGCCACCCACGATGTCAGGCTCGATCGACTGTGCGAAAAATCGGGCTTCGCTCGTCTCCTTCGCTTTCCCGAGGGTTTCGCGCCTTCCTCAATGAGCGAGCGAATAAGGCGGCTGTCATATTGGGGCAAGGTGCTATCGTTTCCTTTCCAAGGCCTGAGAGCATCCAGGAGAGTGAGTCGGAGAACGAAGCCAGTAGAAATTGCATTCGAGGGGCACTTCTCATTTCAGAGCGATCCCTCTTAATGATCCGAGGTGAATCGTTCCTCAAGGGACAGAAAGAGTGAGAGAAGTACCGCCAGGGGGAGAAAGGATCAGATCCTTAGTTTTGATAGAGGCGGCAATCCAGCTCGTTAGTTTTCTTTCAGTGGCCTTCCACGGGTTCGTGCTCCCCAGCACCCGTTGTTGTAGATTCCTCAATATTTTTTGAGAGTGGGCCTCGGCACAGAAATCGTAAGCCGAGCGCCCTGATGACAACGGACGACGATCCCGAGGACGACGACTCTCGACGCAGAAGGGGCTGCGTGAGATGAAGAGGAAGGAAGAGTCCGGGTTGCGGAGTAAGGGAAGAAAAGGGAGAAAGGGAGATAAACACCGTGTGTGCTGGGCAGGAAACCTCCTCGTAAGGTTGCACCTGCCTGGCACGTGGCTCGGAGTTCGTGTTTGCCAGACTTAAAAGTCCGCTCCGTACTCTTTGTCAAGGCGCACGGAAGCCTCTGCCTTGCTCCTCACGAATCCTCGCAGGAGGATGTGTCTCGTGCCGGATTCCTTTTTTACGGCGCCTTCGTGCTGTCGAGGCTTTTAATGATTCCCCTATTAAAACCCTTTGCCACGTCACTGAAAGAAATTCTTTCTCCATCCCCTCTTTTGTCCTTTTCTGTAAGTAGAAGAAACTAGCAAATACTTTGTCAGTTGATGAATGTGTCTCCATGATCATAGAAAGATAATATAGAAATTCGCCATGGCAATAAGTGGTCATTTGGAAAGGCCAACCGTCAGGGTCGTAAAATGATTACGGTTTAGTCGGGAACAAAAAAAGATTTGAAGACAAAGGCGCCACTGAAAATGGAAGGAACGGTTGGAATACTAGATAACACAGGAGAGGTGGAGACCGTCTTTCTCCCTTGAAATCGACCGGTTTTCTACCTGCGTGACCACCGCATTCGCATTGTCTGGGCTCATCAGACGAGGACGAGCAACTTTCGATCGATCTTTGGAGATCCCCGGCTCCGATCACGCTCTATTAATCCCGTCGACCGGCGCGGCCTTTCTCGGGGAAGATTGGAAAGTGCTTCCGCGATCTCGAAATATTTTCTGACCGTCCGATCGTGAATCGCGAGGCTCTGCCATCGACAGTTCTCATCTTTGCCGGATTTTCATAAAGCACTTATCATTCGGACTACACGGACTCTCAATGCGAATGAAAGCAACCCTTTTCGATTGAATGCCTCCTCACGGTGGATCCACTTGTCCACTGGCGATTTCCTGACCCAAATCTAAATCTATTGACAAAGGATTCGAAAAACCGCCGCCCGTGGCCTGAAGCATGGTTCGATGATCTATAGTTCTTTGTCGAGGTGGGTAATGTCAGTTGCGCGAGAGATAATGCTCCGGGTGTCGAGCTCTTAGGAAACAAGTAGGAGGAGAGTGGCGGCGTGCAGAGTCGCAACACACCACAGGGGAACCGGTCGCCAGGAAGGAAAAAGACGCACGAACAACAAATAGCAGCTGAAAGAGGAGGAGTAGAGGCAGGACGGGTGCATTTCCGGCCGGTGAAAGTCTAGAGTGTCTAGATAATACCTGGGTAGCAGGCTAGACGCCCAAGAGACTGCGTCACTGCGCAGAACCCGCTACGGTAAATCCTGAGAGAAAGAGAGAGAAGCATGGATGATGGAAGAGGGGCCCGAGTGAGGCCAGTGGAACAGAGGAGACTGACGAGAGAGCCTCTCAATGTACAGGAGAGAGAGAAGATGGGCCGAGAGCAGTGGAGAATGGAAAACACGATGGTGGAGGAGCCTGCTGCTGCTCCCAGGTGAAAGTGAAAGTGTAACGCCAAGGAAAGGATCTTATTCCTCCTGTCATCTCTAGACACTTGCCCCCACCAGGAAGACCGAGGCTCTGCTCTCCTCTCTATGAGGAACTCGTCGCCACGCTCGACATACCTCGGTGAGAGGCCATCGAAACACCACGGGGACCCCCTTTTGCGATATCTTCGACGAGAAAGTAGAGTGTACTGCGCACACTATCTTAGTGCTACCTATGTCACTTTATTCTTCATCATAAACAACAAGCCTATAAACCAGGCGTTTTTACAAAATGTATCCTGGTCGACTTAGCTCCACATAGGCTATATTTATACCACCAATGATAACTAGGCAACCGCTATATTTGTGTGCGAGATCAAAGATTTTCACCGAAAGAGAGAACGACGAAATTCAAGGTACAAAGAGAGACGTGTTTTCGTCAGCGTCGTCTTAATCGGCGTCAACCCGGAGGACAGCTGTGGTGGAGCGGAAATTGCGACATCTTGCAGACGAATCGGCCCGCTCAAAGGCGGAGAATGAAAGGCGCGGTGTGTACTGTTATTGCGTGACACGAGTTATTTTCCACGCGCTGCTCTTCTCAATCGGCGCAATGTGCAATGCGCTCATTCTCGCTTGCCGTAGTTCTTGGAATGGTATAAATATGTTTGTTTTCTCCCTGTTTGATCGCACGCCTTTCACTCTTACACGTGACATTCCCTCTTTCTCTCTCTTGAATATGACGTCAACCTTTACTGCGATTTTCTCCTAATTAATTCGCAATCGTACAATGTAATCGAACGGATACGAAAACAAGAGCTTGCAAATAATATTACCAGCAGGTAGGTATATTGAAAGCGAGCTGGTAGGACCGGAAAATTGGAAGGTGTTTTCGCCCAGCTAGGAAATAAGCGGCAACGATGGAATGTATTCCCAGGTAGAGTGTTGCGCGCAACAGCGGTTTTCGTGTTGGCATTAGGTGGAAAAGTGGAGTGGTCCAGCGCGGATGGCGAAGTAACAGGAGCGCTCACAGGTCGCGTGACTCGCGCCACTTGCGGCAGTGGTCCATCGACGCGAATGCGTGCTGTTATTTATTTCGCCGGGTAATCGAAAAAAAAATGTTATTTTCCGGGCGTAACACGCACACGCGCTGGTAGAAACGAGCGCGCTGGATTCGCTCGTGTGGAAAACGCCGCATGGGAGTGATGCCGCCGCTCGCGCGAGACAACTGGTATTTGAGTGTGTATGTGTGTTTGTGCATCACTCGCTTTCCATTGTACCTTGTAAATTGTCGTCCCCTCTGTAAATAAAACATGCTGGAGAGCGTGAGAGAGAGAGAGAGAGAGAGAGAGAGAGAAAGAAGGGCGAGGGGGAAGGAGAAAGGCAACGAGAAAGAGAGGGAGCGAGAGAGTGTGAACTCGTCGGCACAGTTCATTACACGAGAGATGCATCTACCTTGTATGTATTTTGTGTTCCCGCGTTTCGGATCGCTACGTCACCCCGCGCTGGACTGCGAATGTGATATTGAATCCGGCGACATTCATTTTCTCACGACCACCGCCACAAGCACAGAGAGATCGCGGGAAAGCGAAATTCACCATGCACATGCCTATGACTGCGCAAGCATTACCCCGCGGATGGGAAGCTGGGAGAACCTGTAATCTTGAAATGCGTAAACGGTCAAAAACGATAAGTTTTAATAGAGAATCGCAAATAAAATACACCTCAGACACCGGTGTACTTTAGTAAATGATACAACGTTGTGGAACTTGTTCGGATATTAGGCTGAGAAAAACATGTTTGCGATAGTCATTACGGTGAAATTCATCCGCAGGCGAAGGGTCTTGTTAACTAAAGCGCGGAGGCAGATTGTGATCAGTGATTCTACCGATAAGGCGAGCATTACGGGCCATCATCCTGCAAATGGCTTGTGAGCTGGAAAAGTAAAGGCGCGAAGCGCACGGACATGTCGTCGCGTGACAGGAACTGTGTTGAGAACTGGATTCTGAATTTGTTTTCAAGGCCTATACAACTTTATTGCTTCGGCTTTTATATTACAACACTATAGTATTGCTTACTTACAGGACAGTAAGAAAAAGAGCGTAAAAGTAACAAATATCTAAAAAAGTGTTCTGGCGCGCGCGCGAAAAGATTATTTTTCTCTCCTATCGGCACCCTCGAATTTACGAGCGTGTTTGCCATCAGCGCCTAATATCGGGCTGACGTTTTCTTCGGGGTGGAAGGCGATCTGTGTTTCCGAGGGCAGGGCAGCCGCGCAGAGAAGATAGGATCAGGGAATGACATCTTGCAAACGACTCTCGTTGGACAGAGGGGTAAAAGAGGAGAGCATTGCAATGTGTATATATAACCGGTCGCGTGACTCCGGCTATTTTCCATGGGTCTCCTCGATGTCGGCGATTCTTGTTTTCCCCGCCACGTGTTATTCTCCCTCTCCCGCCCTTTCCTTCTCTCCTCTCGTCCCGTGAAAAGAGCCGCAATGAATTTAACTGATCGCCTTCTGCACATGCAGAGTATCGCGTGGCCCTCGTGACCCGAGCCTGTTACAATAACGTGGACGGCCGACCACCGGGCCACCTACTCCAGAACCTATCTCGGTTTATATCGAAAATTTAGAACCGTCAGCCAACCATGCATTAAGAGGCCAGCAAACTACCCTGAAAATTCATCTTACCGTATATATCCACTACTACTTCTTATGCAATGAAAGCAGTTCCATACCTCGTCACGGGGAAACCAGTAGAGAGAGGTGCTGTTAAAAAGCACCAGTGGAATGGGTGGACAATAGTCAGACAACGCTATGGAAGGAGGGATGGTCTATTTGTTCGGGAGCAATACAGCAAGGAGCTCGGTAGTAAGGTTCAGTGGGGAGGTATCGGTTGTGTTGAGTCTATTCGTGGAGGTCGAGAGGCAGGTGAAGAGTATTGCGTGCAAGTCGCATAAGGCAAGCAGGATCGACAAAGGTTCGGAGGCCCGAATCAGAAGCCCGATTGGGAAGCGCGTTCGTAAGGAGAAGGTAAAGGCGAAGGAAGGGCTGAAGGGGCAGGGATGGGGCATAAGGCCCGGCTGGAGGGTAATGCAGGGTCGGAGATCTTGGCTGCTAGAGCCAACATCTGTCGGCAGGTGGTTCGTCTCGGATATGCTCGCTCCCTTGGGCCCTTTGTGCAGCCGCGTGCATCGACCTAGGCCGCTCGACGCGCACGCAATCCACGTGACTCTCCGAGTGCAGCCGCTACTCTGCCGCCGTGTACCGACCGTCTCGACGTTGCCTGTCGAGCCTCCTGCCTTGTCCTGCTTTTTCGAGACGGCTGTTCCTACTCCTGCTTCTACTGCCTATGAACCCTGCTGCTGGATCTTCACCCCAAATTCGAACACGAGGGCTCACCAATACATCCATAAGTCAATAATAAGAGAAACTGTCGACAAAATTAAATTTGCACCAGGGCTTGGATTTTTGCATCACTTATTCATCGATGAATACAGTCTTTGTACCTCAAATTTCAGTCCCGGAAAAAGCTGGGAAAGAGGGAAAATGCGGAAAAAACCGACTTAATCAGGAGGACTTGATTATTCGGAAGAGTATATCTAAGTATTTTCGGTTCAATTCCGGCTTTTATACTACTGATTCTTTGTTTTCTATCGGTTTTGAAACTCAAACAATTGATTTATGAACCGTTCGCCAAAGTCCGACAACCTTCCAAAAATCGAAAATTTATGAACCACCCTTCCTGACCGTTTCAGGGTCTGGTATTTCAGGCAGTGATTCAGTATTTAGCTAGGAAACAGTGATATAAATTCCAGAACCCCAGGTCAAAGTTCATTTTTTGGCCCAAAAATTCGTCGTATACCCACAAAAATTTGCGAAAAAATGAATTTGGAGCTAGGGCTTTGAAATTTATATCACTTCTTCCTTGATGCAAGAAAACATTCTCTACAAAATTTCAACCCCTGAAACGGTCGGGAAGCTGTTTGTATTTGTTTAGTTCCTTTCGGACTCCCCCTCTAATTGGGTTAAGAATTGTTTTTGGACCTAGCATAAATGCTACCTTTACGGTAGGTCTTCCTGAGTGTTTAGTTGCTGGCATATATATTGAATTGACCAAACCATCATGTTGGTATAGAGCAAAGGGTACAGCTGAGAAAAGCCATTTTCACTTAACAAACGAGTAACAACTGTACCCTGCATTCCGCACAGTCGCTTGCTTAGCAAGCAGCCCGCGGCTTAATATACGAGTCTGCCTAAGGGTTCTGGCGAGGTCTTTACCTTCCAAGTTTACGTCCAGCTGCTGTATAAAATAGCAGAAGGTACCATTCGAATGAGCACAATTATTGCCGGATGCTTATGAGTTGGGTCACCTAATAGCCGAAACGGGGCCAAAGCTTGAGTCTAGCGGTGATGTTCTCCCAGTCAGCTATTCGAGATGCTAACTTGCATACTGCAGCCTGGGTTAACACCGGCCCGGCCTAGTATTACCCACTTTGCCTCGTTTATTATCGGATCTGGCGTTGATTATTACCGCGCAAACGCGTTCCACCGTAGGTGCTGCGAAGACTGGCATCGAACCCACCTCGATTACGGCCAATCGCGACCGATTAGAGACCCTCAAGAATTTCTGGAGGATCGCACCGATCGCCCCCTCCGATCCGCCAAATCGCCTGGGTCGGCCGCTCTTACTAAGAAATCGAGCGAAAGTATACTCTTTTATTAATGGACATTATATTATATATTAGTCGATGAAATTACATGGCATCCTATTCTCGAGCGGCGGATCCTCTGATATCTTACTATTAGTTACAAGACACTACCTCGATATACTGCCCAATGTTTTGGTTACGGGAATATCCTGAAATTCGGCGGAAATTGTTATGTCCCAATTATCTATTCAAGTGCATAGAAAATAAAACAGGCAGATCGAAAGCAACTCCAGGGGAGGAAGAAGGAAAAAAGAATGATTGAACCACTGTTATTTCATTAGAAGATTCGCACGATTATACATATAGTTCAAGTATAAGACAAGTATCCAACCCCAAACTCGCCAGCCCTCGCTTCATCCCGCAGTCTGTAATAAACACGTCTCCCGGAGGTACATTACCGAAAAAGGATCAGAACAAGGGAATCCGGATCCCATCTAATATCGGGCGCCGAGGAGGATCGCTGGGCGATTATCGTTAGCAAACTAATCGGCAAGAGCGAAGGGCCGCTGGCCCGCCACCACTGCCAGACTTTAATTCGTCGCGCAAATTTGTGGGCCGGCTCTCGCAGTAAACGCTCTCGCCAGCGTGCTAGCACGCGGTGGTCATCGGTATAACGAAGGCAAAAGAAAGGCCCGAGGGAGAAAAAGGCAAGCCAGTGGTGGCCGAGAAGCCGCAGCACACGAGCGCCTAGGGCCCGAAAAGAAAGAGAGCGCGGTGAAGAAGAAAGGGGGGCCGGCTGTAGGTGCGAGGAGGAGAAAGAAGGAGTAGTATGCAGTTATAGCGACCGCCTGCTGGCTCCCTGCATCAAGGCGGCGCACCAGGTCCCTTTCGGCAGGTGGTACTTTGTGAGCTTTGTGCATCCTTTCGGCCTGGCACAGTCACAAGCGCGTTTACCTGCATCGCGTTCACGCAACGCGCGGCGGCTGCGCGCCTCGGGATCGTGCCACGGTTCGAACAGGTGGGACTTGTCCTGGCTGGCTGCCCTGATGTTCGATGCTTTCTGGCCCTCCCTTGATTTCCCGAGAAAAACGATCCAGCCGCCAGGGTCTTCGTGTCTTGCGGCTGCACGATCTTGTGCTTCCTGCCGGCGTAGCGTGGCGTGGTGTGGCGTGGCGTGGCGTGGCGAACCCAGTGTAAAGTCAACTGGTCGCATTGCCCAGGACTAATGCCCCCTTGCACCTGCCTAGGTCCTTGGCATCGCGCGTCCTGTAAGCGAGCTGTTGACACTCTCCCTCCAACTTCCTCCTCATCCACCGCACCGGTGACTTTTTTTCGCCCGATCAACGCACCTGGCCTGCGGCCGGATTGAGATACTCTCGTGTTTATAAGAGCCCCGCGATGCCACTCCTCTTGTAATTAAATGCTCTCACTGATTATTAATTGACTCCATGCGAGCTTATTAACACGACCAGCACGGGCTCCTTTATCTCTTTGGTATGTACAAAGGAGCTGGTCTAACAAATTTTAATCCCGAAAGTATTGATAATTGGTTGGTACTGTTATCAATATTTCGTGCATTCTTGATCTTCTATGTCGCCACTTCATTCTGCTTACCTTTTTGATCGTTCGTCGATTATTCCTGCACCTGCTGTGTGCGCGCTTCATCATGTTGGTACCAATCATGTTCCTTCCCAAGATCCTTACGTCTTTAAGTTTCATTTAACATTCAAATGCTGGCTAGGCAATCGGTCAACGGAGTGCACCTGGCTTTTACTTCGACCCGCCCTTTCTAGAGCCTGTGAACATTTTTAATTTACTCTTATCCTTATAATCACTCTTACTTTCGCATAGAACTTAATTAACCTTTACCATTAGAGGATGCATAGATTGTAGTGTTGTAAAAGTCTCGTCTCAAGATACACAAACGATTAATTTCGCTTGCCATCCTGACAGAACTCGCATTAGCATGGTCCTGTCGCTGTAAGAGGGTCGCTCGAGCGGTGCATTCCTGGCAGGACTATAATCAGGCCTGGCCTTTAAGAGCTCTTTAGCTCTGCCGGGGTAGAGAATCGCCGCCGATATAACACGCGGATTATACCACCTGCCCCGTCCTCGGTTAATTGCGTGCCGGGGTCGGTCTTAATCCGGAGCCGCGCGCTCCGTCGGAGTGCAGGTAAAAAACGAAGCAAGCCCAAATAAAGCGGCCGAGATCCTCGTTAAGCTGTGCTCACATATGACCGCGCTCTCCGCGAGAATCTCATGTGTCCAATCCGTCCCGCCATAAAAGTAGACGCTTACACCGCGTTCTCTCAATGACAATCGTATTCCCGCCCTGTAACATTTTGCTGTACTGAAACAATAGAGCCGTTCGCTTCAAATAACAAAGAGGAATATACATTTTTATTTAACTACTATGCGGGAAAAATGTCGGAATTTTCCTCTCGCGTGCAGTATACTCTTGAACATGCAGACAGACTGCAAGCTGCAGTACTCTGATTCATTGGAGGCTCCTCGCACCTGGAGTACTTTGCGGGTGTCTTGTAAACAACAAAGCCTGCTGGAAACTTGCACCCCCTCCCTTTCTCCACGCGCCTTCTCCTTTTCTCCGTATAGCCGTAGTGAAGTAAGAACGTCTCGATGGTTTCGGGTACGTACGCTCTCTCTTCTTCGTCGGGCAGGTGCAAACCCTTGATTCCGCAGCTGCGCTGTTGCAGTGAAAAAGGGAGTTCCGTCTGCGTTGCGGCACGCTCGCTCGCTCTCCTCCTGGCTCCTTCTTACAATCTCGAGAATCCAATCTGGCGAGAAGAGCGTTACTTCTGCCGTCGTACTGGCACTCGCCGAACTTCCATTCCTCATTTCACATTCAAATCCACCTCTTTCAGCCGTTCGACGATCGATCTCGGACTTGCCGCGCGATCGCGAACAACCCTTACGTACGCCGATCTTGTAATAATTCATATCGCTCACAGCATCGAGTATCCCCCATACTTTTTTCCCTCGGCGTCACTATCTACCAGGATCCATCGTCAAAACTTTCATACCACTTCCGCTCAATACAGCTTACTGCTCGATTGCGTAATAAACGACCCGGTAAACAGGCCGAATTTCAAACGCCTCTATCCCTCATTGTGTTTGCTAACTAGAAAAGAGAGCTCTCCCCTGATCCATGGAAGTCCGCTAGCTGACTATAGCGTGATGCAACCTGGAAGAGGAAACACCCGCATGCCTTCGTAATATACAACACACACCATGGTTTCTCTACGACGCCAGCGTGTCCTGACACGTGTGTAAGCTTATTAGCAGTCACGTGTGTGCTCGCACGCATTGCAAGCCATCGGCGCTCGCTCCGAGAAAAGTTAAAGAGAATTCTCAGCTATGGCGGCTACTTCACCAGCGAGGAAAGTTAAAAACATATCCGCACACTCGACGATATATCAATCGTGTGAACTTTCCTTCTAACGTTAATACTCCCTTCGTAGTACGATGCGCGCAAATTTGCCAGGCTTCCATTAAAGGTGATTTAATAATAAAAATCGATTTCTTATCGATGCCAGTCCAGGCATGCATTCTTCTGTTATGCATCGATTGTACAGTACCCCGGAACGAGAGTTGTGAGCGATGCATGTATGTGTATATCAGCGTCGCAGTTTCCGCAAGACTTTGTTTATCGGATGGCTTACTCGTGCGGGGATAATCGGCCGATCGAATGGATGAAGGCACATTTAGGTTACGCAACCAGGCGATTGTGTCGATTTTTTCAAGGACGCTGTTCGTAGGATTCGGCGTGTTACGGACAATTAAGTCACCACAGCGCCGACAAACGGCGTCGATTATTGCTCGCTACTTATTGAGAATTGCGAGGCATGTGCGACGTTCAGGAAGAATTTTGCTGAGACAGGCATTTTTTGCGAGTAGCTCGCACGTCGAGGAGATGCGGATATGATTAATTGAAGAGAGCAAGGGGTGCGTGGTGTAGCGCATTCTTTATGCGGAGAATCCTACCCTTGCGGCCTCCTCTTCGAGTCTCGAAGGATTATATTTATAAAGGGGGAAGGAGTCATTAATCCCGCCTGAGTAGAGCAGGGTGGAAGGCTTTCTATTTTTAGGATCATCTGCTAAGCTGTAAAAATAATTCACCCAGCTTGGAAAGGGTGGAAGCGCACGCGCGACTTACAGGTAATTATCGTGAAAGTCACTCTCAGCCTCCAATCGGGAGTTTAGTCTTGGCTATTTCCAGCAGCGTGTGCCTCCAATTATACGTTTACTCGTCACGAGAAACAGAAGGCTGGTGCGACCCCTCGTAATTGACACTTCAACGAAGCATCACAGACCTTTCTACACATCTCTTAGACTATAAGGTGCTGCTTGAGAATACTTTGAATCTGGACCGACCCAGATATGCTCAATGCATTGCACACTTTAAGCTTCTGTTTCGTACAGTATGGAAAGGTGCAATTGGAAGCCCGAAGATCGGCACTGATTCCAGGAGACTGAGCGTCAAAGTGCACCTACTCGTATTTAAAAGGTGCACTTTTAGGGGACGATGTTCCTATCGTTTGGTCGATAAGCCTGACGATGGGTTTCTGAATGATTTCGATAAGAGGAATTATCGAGAGGCAATTGGCTGAATACTCGAACAGACGGCAGCTGCGCCCCTATAATCCGAAGTTCTCAAGTGACTGACGTCGGTGCAGCCTCCTATGTCCTCGTTCCAAGCATCCCTCTCCCTCGATTGCCGAAACAGAGATAATATTTTCCAACGTCGAAACTCACTCTTTGCATCCCCTATGAAATGTTAATGCCAGAGCTGCTTTCCAGTCCATTGTGTCCGATCAACTATCAGTTTGTTTGTCATCGAAAGATTCTGCATGTACCAATTGCGATATTACCAAGAACACCGCAAAACCTCCCGCATTGTACATCGACTAATTCCCCAAAATTAGCTGTAGTGGAAGAAACGTGCCGTTGGTGCCAAAAGCATCGTGGTTCTTGTGGCATGATCGTAAAACTTAATGAAAATTGAATTACGGTGCACCAAAGGGACCACTCGCGCTTGCATTGCTGTTCCTGGTGTGAAAAATCGACCGGGTCTTGTCATCGTTCTAGAAAAAGCGGCGACGGCCTGTTACGAAACCCCGGGGAAACAATTATTCCTGCGCCATAACGCTCCTGGCGGAGTTACAGGCCAATTAGTAGGCGCCAGTCGCTACGATTGCTGTCAGTTTTCGTTCTCTCGCCGCAATAGTCTTGCATAACATCATGTAGCTTCCGTAAGTCTTCCTCTAATCGAACTACGATCGTCTTCTTCATGATTATTTTTTGTCCTCTTCATTGTAGCTCATTTTCCGTCAGTCTAATCGGCAAAGCACTCACATATGATTCTAGTTGCTAATTTATCACAGATTTCGTAATAGGAATACATTGTATCTCGTCGCCAAGTTATGAAGTTGGAATTCAGGTCTTTGCGCATTATTTGACTTGCTTCGGTCAAAGTTTAATCGAAACGGTTGGCCGCCCTCCGTTGGGCCTTGTACCATTGTCGACGTGCACATACATACGACGATGAGTTGCCGTAGATGGTGCAATCGGCCGGCTGCTGGCGCGCAATTGCAGGGCATGCTCAGCAATGCACATGCTTCGCAATTGTTCCACTGGACATTACCTTGCGTCCTCGGAACTTTGGCGTTCTGAAATTAAACAGAGCGGAGAAATAACTACTCCGAGTGTCATTTCAGTTGGTATTCGGTATTTCAAAAGCTGACCCATCAAATTGCATTGGCAAAAAATTGCATAGGTAAAAAATTGCATTAAGGCAACATCATGATCGTAATGGGTCAAGTTGGACGAGAAATGTGGAGCAATCGGTTGTTAATTTTGTTTTGATCGTTCGAAATTGATGGGAATGAGCAAGAGCTATGGGGATGAAAGTTGAGTAGTGCTGAAATGGCCTCAATTCGGGGACTACATAGTACGACACAAGTGCATCAGAGCGGCGGCAGTAAAGATTGATGTCACGGGCCGAGGAGCGGATGCTCTTGGCCCGCTTCCCACTCTCCCCAGGTATCGAGAGAGCCTCGAGCGCGCCGGTAAGCATGAACAGAAGACGCATTTGTCAATGGAATTCTCTGAGTCTCCTTCTCTCTATCCGCGCACGCCTCCTTCCCGTTATCCAGCGGCAAACTTCGCCGGGGCTGCACTCATCGGTTGCCCAAAGGGAAAGCCTGTCCTATTTGTCGCAAACGATCTCCCTGTAACGCCTCTTCCCTATCGAAGATCGTACACCACCAGTAATCTTCCAAGTTGAAAAACACAGGCTACACTCAATGATTTCACTGGAGTAACAAGCCAAACTTCGCGATTGTAGCAATGTGCATCGGGCTAACCTAGAATTCAATCCAGAATACTTTACATTCGGTCTGCGATACAGAATTTTAGATTTTTTTATGTAGAAGTGTGGCAACAACATTAATGCAAATAACATAGTATGGAAGAGAAATGCTGTAGAGGGAAGTGAAATTCAACGTGTGTAAATTTACGTGGGCAGCCTTTGAAGTAGAATGGGGAGTATGACCTAGCAGGGCAGAAGGGTCAGCACGATGCACTAATCAACTGTGATCAATTAACAGTGGTGAGGCCAGCGTGATGCAGCGAATTCATAGATCGTAAATTAATGCGGCGTTTAGTGGGTCTTAATCGTTGGAGCATGAGGGGAAACGCGGTCATAAGCTGTGTCGGGGCCGACATTAACTTCCAATATGACGCGCCAGCCGATTTGCATTATTCAAAATAAGCGCAGCAAAGTCATAGGCGGTAAATTAACGCGCCAGTTAAAAGGTTAATAAGCGCGACCCGGCCGTTGCTCCGCTACATAGGCACGAAAATGTCCCTGTCGCCAGTCGCTAGTCGCCAGCCGTTCGATTTGAACACAAGCAGCAACAGTAGCCTCGCAATTGCTTTCTCACGCTGTGTGTGCCCGAATCGACTCTGTTGGATCTAATGAGCGTGAATGGAGCACGCTTCTATGTGACAGCCAACCCACACTGTGATTAGCGTCTGGCGTATGTGCCCTCGCAATATCGCTCGATATTTACGTCACGCTACCCAATCGACACCTACTCCCCATAAGGAGAGGCGAATGCCAATCGAGAAATTGTGTATGATGAAATCGTACCTCTCGAGCGATCATTGCAACCTCGAAATGTGAACCGCGGCATTCCACGCGCACCCCTAATTAACATGTTCCAGGAATTCAGTTTGATCGACTCCCCTGCCATCTAATATACATATGTCGGTGATTTTGCTGGAATTACCGAAAGCGATGAACACCGGCTGAAACTTTGCTGCTACCAAAATAACTCTTCTGAGAAATCGAGCTCCTATGTAAACTGCAGAAATTGAGGGTTTTGCAAATCCATGCGCGAATGTTTTGGGAATTCGTATGCTATTTGCACAGAGATTCCTGAACTTTCCCGGCGTGATAACTTAATGAAAGCAAACTGCTTGCAGGAAATATATCAGTTCGCCCTCGTATCAAATTACTCGCCCGCCGTTACATTTCGACGACCACGGTTCTAGATGGTAATAATTTGCGTGACTGTCTCTCTAAAGAGAGGATTCGCACGGGCGCGTTCTCCCTCTTGGCTTTATCCCTCGCAACTTACAGGAAATGTGTTTTGAGTCAGTGAGAGCACTGTTTTCTCCCCTCGAGAGATAACAAATATTGAACTAGACTCTCTCTTCCCTCTAACTCTTTCTTCTTCCACCACGGAGAAGATGACTATTTAACAGTTTGCCAGGTTGCACGTGCCTTTTTCCGTCTCTTTAATACCGTCCAGCCTTTAAACTCCTATTCCTGCAACCCCCTCGAGGGTAATTTGAAAACGCGTTTGATAAGGAGGCACCCTCATGACACAGGCGCTTTTGTTGGCAGTAATTAATGTCAATGCTGATAACGAGGCGCCGATTACTCCGTAATTCGGGGGTGGTTTACCAAAGTGTATAGAGGACCGTTATCCCGAGTTATCTTAGGATTGCATCTTTCTTTCCCTTCTCTTCTCCTTCTCGCTCTGTCTCACTCTCTTTATCGACACACAATGTTTAACCAGATGATGTAGAATGAAAATTACGTGGACAAGGAGACTGTTAATCTTCGGGTTGCCAAGGAAGAAGTCGAGAAGATTTGGTATCCTTGTCTCACCGTATAAACACGTATAGGTGTCAGCTAGGAAACCTGCGACGTGTTTTCTAAGTTTCACTTCTTGGAAGCCGGCATTACAGTTGCATAGTTTCGCGCTACAGTCATTTAGTGGTCACGTCGCTCATTGGCACGCTGTGATGTGGGAAACCGGGGCACAATAATTGACTTTGGATTACGACAACATCGAGAAGCTGCGTCTTTTTTCTCTGCGAAACGCAGATCTTTCCAGTAAGTGGGATGGGCGACTTGACTAAGAAGTAATTGAATCAATCATTATGAATATGTGCCTATGAACCGGGAATCTGGTGTGACTCTATTCGACTACGCGTATCACCGAAAACGAGGGAAATTCCTGTGTATGTGTGGACGATTGCAGCATCCACGAGGATCTACGATGATTTAATTCCCTGACAGGGCGGCTAGTTTTTTCTCGACGAGGATGAACGCGGCTATGACACGCTATGTGCACCTGATCGAGGAGACATAGGCAATGGTGTTGGCCAGTGGCGGCGGACGCGCGTCAAAACGTTTTGAATTCCTCGAGACGACCGTCACGCGTCACATTCCGTGTCACGTCACACGTTGACACCGCAGCACTCTCCCGGCGCGTCTTCTTTCCTTTCAATTTTTAATCGGATCGGGTTGACATACCTCGGCTGACGAATATCGCCTCGATTAAACATTACCCACGCACGTCACACACATACCCTCTCTCTCTTTTTCATTCTGCTTCGACAGCAACAAACAACGGTCAGAGCTGCTACTTAGGCAAGCAGGTGTTATTACACACTATTTGCAACGGACTCTCCAATTATTATCTTTGAGTTCAAGTATTTTGCTTTTCCAATCTTGAGTTTCACCGTCCTTCGCTTGGTATTCCAGAATATATTATTAGATAAAAAGTGTTTGAATTTAAATATTAAATACGTCAAAGAGTTAAAAGTTTTGAGAGACCAACATTGATGCTAATTATTAGAGCGCAGAACTGTACGGAGGGAGTCAAGTTTCCAACTCAGCGTATGACCGACCAGAACGTACCCATTCCACTTGCACGGAGGAGGCGGTATCTAAGGAGTTCCGGCAAGCGTGGCGGAATCGTGCTCGTAAATGTCAACTTAATTCTTATCAGGGCGTCGCGGCAGCAGCGTTGGCTTCTAATTTATGCTGTTCATACATTGTAATGGCATGCACCCCTGCGGTCAGGAGAGCCGCGGCGTGCGCGAGCTGCTGAAAGAGAAATTGCCGGGAAAACGCGCAGATCAATCGTGCGGGCGCTCGCTCGGTGTCGGCAGTCGGCAGCGCCGGCAAAGAGAAAAGAGCCCGTTCACACGTGCGCGCCCATGGAGAGTGACGTACGACAGTATGTAGGCGCGCGCAATAATAATTTACCACCTCTAATTGCATCCACGTTGCTCGCACGCTCTCTCCCTCTCGCCGTACCCCCGACGAAGTGCACTAATAACCCTGGCGGGCAGGGGCAGCTGTGTACCGTTTTACAAATCTCGCATTTACATTTACGACTCGTAACTCACGAGGTAGCGGCTCGTAAAGGAGCAGAGCGTTAACGGTAATTGCGCCTTGGGCCTGCATCGCGGGCTGTATATCGTTTCTGATAAATTCCGCTTTTAATTAATTCGCGCCTGCTCTGCTCGCCTCCTTTTCCTTTGCCGCCCCCGTTCACGCGTACTACACTCACGCCCGCTTCTATACCCATGCGCACACATTGCGAGAAAGAGCTCTTGCCACGTTACAACGTGTTGCCCACCCCGGAACACCGATAAGACGAACCCGTTCACTCGATTACTTTCGATTGCGTCCTTCATTTCCATGCACCCACCATTCGCATCTGAATTCCATCCGGCGTGACACGACGCGCGTGGTATGGCACAATTGCTTGTTTAGCGATAATTGCGAGAAACGTTCGAGCTCTGGTTCCGGGGCACCGATGTTGGCGGTGGTGGCGATGGTGGCGATGGCTGTCCGCATGAGAAACAAACGTCCTGCAAGCAGATTGAATTCTTTAAACGTACCCGTCCGCTCTCGAGTTTAATTGACGAGCGGCTTGGCTCGAGTCGGCTTGCTGCTGTTGCTGCTATTGGTGGCGCACGGCGTGCTCGCCTCCGCCGCGCACTTTTTACCGAGAGCGTAACCTTGATTTATTATTTCTAATTGAGTGCACGCCGGGCCACCCTCGTACCCGCGAACACAATCTCGTTACGGTTATTTGTTCGCGCGCGCGCGCGCCTGCTAGAATTAATGATTCGCTGCCGGTACGCAACGCCGGCAAACACTCCGCCTGTCACTCGTAACTGTGACATATTGTGATACATTCAAGCCATGTTTCGCGGATAGCACGGTTTAATGCACGGCCAGTTTCGAGTCTAGCGCATTTACTGCAAATAATAATTTAACTCTGGAAATTGATAGCTGGAGCACCGCGAAATCATACGTTCACTCCTTCCCGTTGCCGGGCATGATGACCCGATGTAATGCGACTCTAGTCGTTTATCATAATACCTTCGACGACCTTTAGCGAGTTTTCCTTTTTCCAAGTGACTCGCGCAATTCGTGACTTATTTTACGCAGCAGACATAAATCTTGGTGCTCTTTCTACCGAAAGTATGACAGTCAGGAGTGTCTTCGTCATGTTCACGTTGTCCTCTCAGACTGGTCACAATGCGCTCTCTCGATTTCACCTGCTCGCGTGATTTACGTCACGTAGGACGCGGCTGTCCACGTTCAATTGCGTCGTAGCTCAAGGGTACCGTTTTTTCACCCGAACGAGACAGTCCCTTGAGACAGTCCCTCTATATTCCACTTCTGCTTCGAATGCCATGATGAATCACGCAGCAGACAAATTTTGTATTGCTTAAATTTAAGTATACTTAAATATAAATGAATTCATTGTAATAAATTTCGTTGCAAAAAGCGGATCTCTCTACAATATACGCTCCTTTGCTGTTAAGAGAGCCGAACCTTCAAGCTGGGTATAATCAGTTGTAATTTTATTGCAATTTGCAACGTAACCATTGCCCACCCAAATCTTGTCTAATCAATCGCTAATCTCAAGATCTTTCGAGGCTCACTTGGTGATTATGCTACATGACAGTATATTCTTACATAAGGGAAGGTGAAAAAGCAACAACACAGCAGGTATCGTAAGAAGTAAAGTGACAAGCTACAAGGTAGCAATCCGAAGAAGGATTCACCATGTATCGCGTCTAGACGAGATTGCGAGAAGCCTGTGGTCATAGCTTGAGGTCGGATCCGCTTGCATCGTAACACCTTAAGCGAGACAGGATGCGGAGATGACACGAGAGAGATACGACTAGTGCAGCTTCCTTGTACCAGGACTATCGAAGGCAGCTCTTCTTCTTGTTGGAGAGTCTCTACAGTGTTCGCGGGTTCAGATGACATCCGCCGTCTGTCAGACGTTACCGCCACCCTGAAACACGAGCTCGGCTGGCTGGCCCCGTGAGACTTTCCTGGGATGAAGCGCGAAAAAGAAATGACCGCAATCAATGGTGCGTGATTAATGCAAGGGGGTTTCTTCCTCCGTGCACTTTCTCGCCCTCCTCGCTGACACTGCTCGTGTGATCTTGACCCTGTAACTCCAAAACACAAGCCGACTTTGCTCTTCCTTCAAAGAATCCCCCATTTATACAGTCATCGATTACTCTCGTGATCACCGATCCTCTTTCCATATTCCCACTGATCCTTCTGCCAAGTCTGATTTCCCATGGACAAGCGCACGTGTCACATTTAATTGTTCGGTGAGCGAAGCGTGAGTTGAAGGCATGCCTGCGTTTGACTGGGACTTCGACTTTCGTTGAATGGAAAGAGGCAATTTGCCCGGAGGTATAGCTGGCAGGGGATGAGGGATGAGGGTGACTGGATAGCTGGCCGATTGCCGATCAATCGTGAAGATCCGTCTTGAAAAGGTGGATGACTGGTCGGAAGATCCGGTGGGATCGGTAGGTGTCTAGCACGTAATTCGAGTCGTGAATGGCTCGGCCGGTGAATCCTCGTGTCGGCGCCTAAATTTCTGAAGGAGGCCCACCGCTCTAAAACGGCGCTTAGCCGACCGTGAAGAAGGTGCTTTCACACATAAATAACTGGGAGCTGTGTTGGCCGGCCGACTTGGAATGCACACTCGTACATACATCGCGCACGCTACCTCGAAGAAATCGTAATGTCGCTGCTCGGCCAAAAAGATCCACGTTTTTCCCCGTCCGCTCTGGATCTCTGGTCACGTACATTCTAGCTGCCTTCTCGGAATCGGCCGAACTCTTCACCGGCACGCGTGTCCTCGAGCACGCTCTCTACGTGTACGCGGTTTAATGGCACTTCGTGTGCTACGACGCACCTGATGTGTCGTCCCTGGACGAAGTCTCTCTCTCCCTCTCTTTCTCTCTCTCTGTCCCACTGGATTCAATGCTTAATGGGATCCCGAGAGGGGCGACAAAAATGACCCCAATCTTCAAATCCACATGTTCGTCTGTCTCGAATACGACTCGCTCAACCTGCTCTTTCCACTGCACTCTCACGTATTAGTGGAACCCGAGAGTGTCTATGAAGACTTACAGGAACATATGTAGTATGCTCCTACCAGATAACATAGTGTATGTGTGTAAAGTTTGGATTTGCTAGTCAGCTCGCATATCGTCTTCGGTATTTCTGCTCGGGCCGACGTAATGGACATTCCAGCACGGTTCACGTATAAGGTCGTCGTGTACAATTAGTACGGCTTTTTTCCACGGGGCATACCCGGAACACGATCGATGGGCAATCCCTTCGACACACATGCCGATCGTGCCGCACGGCTGTCCCCGCTAACAAGATACTAAATATCACGAGCCGCGCATTCTGATCTAGCGATAACGTATGCGCCTCCGATCACGACTCAATATTTCGTGCGTCACAGGACGACACTATGTGGGAGGGAGAGAGTAAATGGATGACGCAGGATCGTCTGCTGTACATAGAAACCGTACGTGTTGGAGTTACTCGAGCCTTCAAGACATGTTCGCGCGCACTCGACTCCTCCAGTTAGACATTCCACACTATAGAACCGGCCCAGTCCATTGTACATAGACGCGGCTTAATGAAATTTCATGCCGCACAGAGGCGATGCGATAAATCGCGCCTGACTATCTATTCCCATGGACGGTAGAAGAATGCGTAGTCACATTGATTGACGGCAAACGTACCGTGCGACAGCGTACCAATCATGAGCGCGTATGTCCGTCTGCCAATTCCCTGGTATTGCTACCTAACGAGTTTTACCATCCCGTAATAGCGTATAACTAAATGCCCCGAAGAAGAGTCCGTGTAAAACAGAGTTTGATTAGCGCTTGAATTCTCCGGCACTCCCTTCACGCTCTGGGCCGAGAAAACGGCAATTACAGTTGGCCGCTCGCACGTAAGGCGAACCGAAGACGCGGGAAAGGTAATCTAAGCGGATGCAGGTAGAAGAGTCGCCAGGTAAAAGGATGAATGGAGAGAGGGATAGGATGTTTTCTATGGCGGCTGCTTTTAGAGTCTTAATGAGATCCTTGAGTCCTGGAATCCGGCGAGACGCGCGGCTTCTCTCTGTCTAGAAGTAAATAGGGCCGCCTTGTAAACTTAGGTATACTTAGGGCCATCAAGTGGAGATAAATAGACGGTCTTAAATCATCCTTGGCTCTCATTGCATTATGGCTATCTTGCGATGTCACACTGATATCCAAGTACATAACTACGGTTTTGACGAGTTCAGTTTTCCTATGACATTGCGCAAAAACAAATATGGAAAACACCCACCAGGTGAAATAAAAACTTCCCGCTTAGCGAGAGCCAACATTCAAGTTGGCTCCATAACTAGCTGCATACCCTGGCAGGTGTAACTCGTTTCATGGAATATGCAGGGAAGCCCCGAGACGAATTATCTATACAGCCTTGTCAACGATAAGCTAGGAAAACGTTAGAAACCACTATCTACTCCTGTCAGTGCGTCCAGTCGTGCATTCCAGCGATAGAGCAAGTAAGTTGTAGCGCAAACATTTTTGACGCAAGCGGTCGGCTGAGCGGGAATTACCTAACACGCCAGACTGACGGCGAGAGCACAATAATACGGAAGAGAAACCGAATGGACGCCGACTCCATACACAACGACGACCGCCCGAAGAGTGCAGTCAGCATTCAAAGGAAAAGACTAGTCCCGACGGGCTTAGTTCCCGGCCGAAAACAGGAGTTAAACGTGAAAGAAAAGAGTTGAGGAAGAGAGGAGTCGGCCGAAAGAAGAGCTAACTATCTGGGATAAGAAAGAAGATGCGAGAAGAGAGGAACGCGCAACGACGAGCGAGTGTCGTCGGCCGCCGGATTCCTTTGTTTGGTCTACGCTGCGTTGCGAGAGACGAATAAGAAACGACGCGCTGGAAGGCCGGCAGAGTTCTTCGACTCGCCGTGTCGGTTGGTGGTCTTTGCTGTCGAGGCGAATGGTATGCGGGAACCGGTGGTCTGGCCGGCCGGCAGAGATCCAGTACGAACGACTCTACGAGAGAGTACGAGTGGGCCGCAGTAGGGATGCCGGGAGCTTGCATAGTGGGCCACTCCGGTGCCCACGGACCCCACTCGACGTCACGGAGTGGGGTGCCGCGAGTAAAACCGTGGGGGTCTGTGAATGAATCTACCTGGGCCCCTCCCCCATCCCCTCTACGCCCAAATCACAATCTCTCTCTCTCTCTGTCTCTCTCTCCCTCTTTTCCTCCCCTCTTCTTCCCCTTCTCGCCCCGGCTCGCCTTGTTGTGGCGGCGCTTTTGGTCTCCACTCCGATTTCAAGCAGGAATCCTCTTTCCATCCTGGTCTCTCTAGCATCGACTCTTTTCTTCCACCGCTTGTGTATATCCCGGACTCTCTCTTTCTCTCTCTTTCTCTCTCACCCGAGTCCCTCATGCTTAGACCTTCCTTTTTCCCTGGTTTTGGGCGCGCTCTTTCTCAGGCAGCCGCACTTCGTGGTATTTCACCGTAAAGATGATCGAAAGCGAAGATGGGCCCGGGCCAAGGCCCAGGCTGCGTGGGCAGAACGTGTGAACGCGGCCGAGGGGCCTCACCGAAAGGATCCAACGGCCTCTCCAACCAACCTGTTCTCTCACTGGGCGGAATTTTAAATTATACTTTTACGCCGACGAAAAGGCAGGAAGGCTCGCTTGTTCGATTCGGTAAATGGGTGGCCCCGGGTGCCGACCCAACCGAGCCGCATTAGCTCCTTGATTTATTCTCTCCTATTTTGACACTTAATGAGTAATTAGCGTCCGCTCAAATTGGAAGATTTCCTTGCCCTACACGATTCGCCTTGTTATTTCTGGACAGTGTCTCCAATATTGTAGGTCTCGTCGACCATGACAGTGGTCAGTGACATTTGTTTTTTGTCTCTTCGGTCCTGGCACATAATATTTGTGTGTGGCCCACGTGGTTTATGTTAGTCGTGCTGATTTTCGAGGGAGCTTCGAATTTCAAGTCGAATTCCTTTGAACGTATCTTTCGGTTTCCCCGGCCAGATATCGAGCTTCTTGGTATCGAGCTGAAAAGGACAATCAGGGACAGTAAGGCCCCCGGACCAAAAAGGGACTGCGTGGGACGATCCCTGGAAACGTGCGAGCGAAACCACGGCAAGATCACAGGAAACACCTGTTGGCATCTGTCACGATTCCCCGTAAATCTGACAACGATAAACACTGGCCGTTGGAATGTTATTGTATCGGCCGTGATTTATGAGACGTCTATTTTTAGGCGTCCAGCTGAATTTCAAATTGCACTCGTATTTTTCACGAGCTCCCGGCGTCACATGTTCCAGTGTATGTGTGTGTACGGTACATATGGAAATCGCGATGTCCAATACGTGATAGTGTTTACCGTGGTTGTTTACCCTCCCCGAAAGACGCTGACTTCGAAAACAGGTTACTAATCTTAGATTGCTCAATTCCAATGCGAATCGTGTTTTTGAACACCTCGAATACCATTACTGTCATGTTGGAATTAGATATTAGTCCCCTATTTTGATAAAAGTTAGATAGAAAAGTTTCGAAAATATTTGTTGACTGAGTAAACATAACGATAACTGGTAATAACAAGTTCGATAAGACATGAGAGGATTAGAAGTGGTTTGAAAAATTGAAGTTAGATGGAAGAAAATGTGCTTATTTCTTAACTGCATAAGGAGAATCCCCAAAAAAGCATTTGGCAAGCGCTTCCTCCGCGTGTTAGTCTCTTCCTTTCTTTTGGATTCGTTTCACGGCGAGTCCAACCTAATCTCCATTTCCCAGCGTTACCGGTGTGTCCTTTTCAAGATCGTGAATTATGGACTGGCACGAAAAGCTGGTGTGTACACACGGGCGGACCTAACTAAATGGTAATCGACGGCGATTTATCTTCAGGCTCGGTTGAGCGTTCCCACCCTCCCCGTAACCCACTCGCGCGCTATTTCCATGTCAGTGTTCGATCCGAGCAAGAGGCACCTGTTACTTGTTGAACTGCCGGAAAACAGAAATCTCACTGACTCCTGATACACCGGTGACCCACCGAATATCTCTCTTTTCCGACTGCCACTCGATGCATCAACAGGAGGGCATCAATCGCATGTCAAGACTCAACTTCAAATTATAGCGTCTCCTAAGTCCGCCAATGCTTTCGGCACTGCGAACAACCCCTAAAGGAGTTCCGCTATTCAATTCCTCTTTGACGATACAGGCAGGGTTATTGCATTCTAAGAACGTGCCGCAGCGGACTCGAAGAAGTTCTTTTGAATGGTGTGTAGAATTTATGGTAGGTTTATGCGGGTGCTTCGGAAAATATTGTTTCTTCCAGCCGAGTGGTCGATCCCGGAGGACGAGTCTGGCCGGCCGGCGAAGGGAGAGGGTTGCAGCCAGCTGAAAAACGTGAAAAATCGTGTGTGGAGTCGGCTCTCCTATGGACTGCCATCTCCTCGCGGGTAGGCGCCTTGTCGTTCCTTTGTTATGGGAATTCGATGGACACCCATTTGCCCAGCAGTCGCACTCCCCGAGCACCAGCGAGCAGCCCATTTCTGATGCTTATGGCCGGGAGACGTTGCTCCCTGCAGCCACCCGAAGCCGTTCCGCCGTCAAGGGTTGAGGGGGGAGTAAAACGATGCGAATGAACGTTTTGTTCGCTCGTGCGTGAACTCATTTCTTCGAATCATTTGTCACGACAAAGACACGCGCCACCGCGAGGATCGTAGTTAAGCGCCGGTGCCTTGGAAAGGGAGCTCGCGTCGCGGAAGGGCTTGAATTCGAAATGTCAAGGAGCTCTTCTGAATAGCTCCTTCCCCTCTTCCCGCTTCCACACACCCACTCTTTCTCCGCCCATCTGTCTCCTCCGTTACTCTCGGGCCACTTATTGTAAGCTCCAAAGTTTTCTTGTTTCGCCGACCCGCGATCTTATCTCCTCGATACATCAGCATCCTCCGTGATATATGTATTACTATGTATGCAACAGAATACACACTAGAGAGCGATATGTATATGCCCGGGGAAACTCGAATGCACCCGGGGACACCAAATCGTAGCTTCAATTTCTCACAAGTTATAATCGAGCGAGCGGCTTCCATATTTATGGTGTGTGTGTGCTAAATCAGCATTTCTTTTTTTAAACTGGTCCTATAAGGGAGTGCTTTACCGCTGCCGACAAATTCCAGAACCTCGGGAGGACAGGGACGGGGGAATTGCCAGGACAAGGTGGTCGCAGTAAAGCTTAGCAGGTGTATTCTCGTAAAAGGTCGGGGCGTATCGACGTGTCGTCTGTCGTCTGTAGCCGACTCTAAGAACGGTCCGGCTACGTGCGCAAACTGCAATATCGCCGCTTAGCCTTCGGCCCCCCGCCGATGTAAACAACGATTTTACTTAACCACAGAGTAATTTTGTTTTCATCGAAGGTAGTTATAAGCAGCCGAAGTCACGTCAGCGGTGAAACGCCGCTCTGGAAGGTAACCTGGCGGAATTTTGTTTGCCTTTGTGTCTGACAGTAAAACGACCTTCTACGCTGGCCCCAAACGTATAGCCAGACTTGTATAGATTTCTTTCGATAGATGAATATAAAAAACTTTGATATCCGTAAGTGCGCGTCTCTTTGAAATTGTACTTTCATTCAGGCACGCCCTTTTTTAGGGCTGGACTTTCCATAAAGTTCCCCAGATCTCTATTGTATCGCACGGCCCATATCCTAGTTCGCCGAAGCATAACTTCTGATGTTCGCGACGCTTACGATTATTCTTATTGCGACCTTCTATCGCACCGTTAACGCTGTTTACAGGACGTGATGTAACAGCAAGTGCCATTGTTACCCGTCCTCATTATTAATAGTTCCATTTCGCAATGGTTCTTTGTTGTCGATCGTCCTTCCTCACCAATTTCGCGCTCTTTCCGCTCTCTCTTCCTTTTCGTGTCTTTCCGAAAGGATGTATTTACTTATTAATGGCCAACGGTACTAAACGCTACTACTTCTCAGATCTGAAGTACGACCAGTGAGAGGAAGACAAATGGGACAAAGTTTCCTGCAACCTGCTTCTTTCCGCAATTTCCATAGGAACCGCGCGGCTGATTATCATTCTGAGCGTGTTTCCAGTTCCGACAATGAGAGGAAAATAATTAAGCAATGGGCGATAATTAAGTGCTGAAACGTGCATTCCGAGCGAAGCCACGCACCCTCCATCGACCACGCGCGAGCGAGTGCGCACCATGGCGAGGTCAACTACGAATTGGCCTTCACCCAACACGCTTATGTCTCTCCCCTTCTTTTTCGATTTACATAACTGCTACAGAATTCATATAATGGACAAGCGGTATAGAGCCATAAAATCGTAAATTCGATGATACGGATCCCATGCGCCAAGCACTTTATTTTAGCAGACTTATCCAGACGATCCGATTCGACATTCTCGACCAGTTCACCGATGAATTCTCTCTATCATACGCACTGTTCTAGAGATTTTGGAATGCAGTTTCCCCGAGGGTGTAAATTTCCCCTTGCGTTCTTGGATTCTTCATTCATTGGTTTGAGCGATGGCGGCGGCTCTTGGAGGGCTTTGCTACCTTCTCAGGTTGTGTTCTCGGGCCATTCGTTTTCGGCGCGAAACGAAAGGAGCGCGCCGAGAATCCCTGCTTGTTTTTCTCCTTCCTTTTTCGAGCGGCCACTGCCGTGCCTTTAGCTAACGAGCATATCCGTCCGTTATCTTGGACTTGGACGAAGCGAGGGACGAGGGTGGTTCTCACTGGTCCCAGTGGGGCAAGGGGTATGGAGAAGGCGCTGGCTGCGCCCGTTCCTAAAACAACAACTCATTTCCAGCCGATAATTTACAACGCCTCCGCGGAGGTCCACCGGCCCAGGCCAGAAAGGACTCCTCTCTTCGACTCAGAATTTCCAAAGTGATCCCTCGGCTTCCTGGAAGGCTGCGCCATCGCCAGGATCTTTTGTGTCAATAGATTAGGAAAGTGTGCAGCCTCTATTTCTGCCCCCGACACATTTTCTTCTCCTTGTCCCACTTTTCTCACGGTTTTTCCCCTTTCTCTGGGCTTCTGTTTTTCACTTCTGCTTCTTGATTATCTTAGCTGTATGGATTTTCCCATTTCCTTAATCGTCATTGCCTTCTTTTCCATTGTGGTCTCACGATTGCGAGGAATCATGTTATTTTTCACGACGATGCAAACACATCTGAAACCTATAGCACCAGAGAATAATTATCGTGACTTCCTTCCCTTTTTGATAGACATTCATCCCAACACTTAAGCAGAACACAGTTCTTTGCTATTATCACAACAGCTTCGCACATTTTCCTGACAGCGGTGATTATTACAAATCATCGGAGCCAATGGTGTTTATATCTCTAACGACGCTAATTGCCGGGAAGGAAACTTTCCGCGATATCGATTGTTATGAGTAGCGAAGCCGGCTTGCGGGAAAGAAGAAACACAGGATAACAAAAATCACAGGGACTTTTCTTTGAGAGGGTAACTGGGAGACTTCCCCGCTGTCTTATCGCTCCCGGAACGGAGCTGGCACCGCTATATTCCCTCTAATCATACTTTTCCGCTCGGGACATGTCGCGATGCTTACGAGCGGGACTCAGAAGCGATAATCAGCCGATGACAGAGCGAAATGCGATGCACCCGAGATACAGGTCATAATGCAGTTTTCCAGACGACGAGATGACGACGTACGTTTGCTACTCTCTTTATCAGCCGGCGACAAAAGATGTTTTCCCGCGTAGGCTGGCGCGCATCCAGTTTACTGCCGAGTGCAGCCGTTACGTGTTTACATCGGTGTGTCTGTGTATGTGTGAGTGCTTAATAAAATCGAGGAAGTACTCACCTTATATTTTCGCAGTATTGCGAACGTGGCGGGCATATTTTTTCTATGGAAAAGGGGCGTTTACTCCGCCGGCATGTCATTGATTTCAAGCGGCGAAGCCCGGCGACGTGCTACGCGGGATAAATGGAAATCGGGACGTTATCCGATGGAAGGAAGAACAGGCTTTATGACACTCGCTGGAAAAGCTCTTCCTACGTTTTATTTGCCTCGTAAAACGCCGTACGATTAAAGCGATCACGAGTCGGGCTGGCGCGCATGAAAATCGCTTGAGAAGAATGATTATAATTCCTCGGAAAAGGTATTCCCGTCGATTCTCACCTTGGGGATGTTCGTAACGGGAATCGCATCGTCTGATGTGACTACTATCAAATGCGTTGTTTGTAACGCGCGCTGTCGATAATTAATGATAATTATATAAAGTTTTTACAGACTCTCTCTGGATTCACGTGGTATATACAACCATTGTGCGATAGAAAGAGAGAGTGAGAGGCTGCTTTTCTATGTGTTTACACTCGCATGCAAATCTGACATTGCAAACGCGATCAGTACATGCGATCGTGTGTATGCGCGTGCATGCCGCGCAATGTAATTAACTGATGACAATGAAAATGATTATTTCCAGCACAACGAAATGTCAATATTGAAGAAGGACTATTTGCGCCGCGTTCTCGTCCGCTTTTGCGTTAAAATCGGAGAGAGCAAGCAAGAGGTCGCTGGATTTCCGCAGGCAAACGCGCGTAGATTGTACCGGCAATATGAAGGCATCAGTATTTATCACTGTTCGGTTGATATGGAAAATTGATTTTCCTTGTCATCCCGCGAGTTAATAATAAAACTGTAATACCCGCCAATCGCACGCCAATATTCCGCCGGCGACATCATCGCTCCGATTATCGGGCAATCCGCTTACAGACCCAGCGGGGCTTTTCCTGGATTTTATAATATTCATTATAAGCCCGCCTAATGAGCAAGCGACCTTATCCACTTCCGGTTTTTTTCACAGTCATCTCGGTCTCGCTGAGAAGCTTTTTATCGACGCAGCAGGTTCGTTCGAGAGTTCAATTATAATCCCATCGTTACGGAATTAATGGATAAGTGATGTCCGGTTATGAAAATGCTCATAAAAGTATTATTACCACGTGCAGTTATACGTGAAATCCTTGTGAAGTTTCGAACACGAGGCAAGTCAAATTCCCCACTGCCAACCAATTACATATTCCCGAGAAATTGCATTGTCAGCCGTTGAGTGTCAGGAGTCAAATTCACCGATTCTCCCCTCAACAATTAGCATTCTCTTAACTCTGGGAAATAGACACTCGCTTCGTGCTTATCGACATTAACGATGCATTCGCGCTCGACGCAATTGTCGTCAAGACGGTGTACACAATGCCTTCGCGACAATAAGCGGACTCGGACGCGTGCGTTACCGTTGACGCACGAATGACGCGAATCGGTGCGCGACGAAAACGGAAAAGGAAGTCCGTGGACGCGAATATCGCGACGCTCGACGCCATCGTCAGTCTATGTACGCACTCCTTCAACGCTGATCTGAAATTGTAATACGGACAGCCGATTGCTTAGCTTGCTCGACTTCCGCCCCTCGTCACGTTTCACGAATTTTCCTGACAGCCACGAGCTTTTGAAAAATGCGACAGTGAAATCTGCTCCAACACGCCGTTCACACTGATGTTCTCGACTTTTTTTTAGACAGTTTCCTCTCACGAGACAGTATTTACGGGAAGGAGATTAGAATAGATTCGATCTCTCGTTGACTTTTACTCCTGTTTTTCTTTGTACTTTGAGCTCCCCTTTCTACTTTGCCTCGGTCGATTTCACCGAGATGGCAAACTGTGTGTGTTTGGCACCCATTCTCAAAACATGATTGCAAAAACGCACGAGCACATACGGACACACATTGACGAACGGTTGCATTCGGATAACACGTGATGGCCCACGACGACAACATGTTGACGTGGGGTCTTGGAAATGTAGAGATATGTGCTGAGGTAACGATGTGACCCATGATTACTTGTCGATTTCAGAGAGTAAGAGATTCATTAATTATTCGAACGATATAGCGTTTACCTGATCACGAGAATAGCGCAAATGCGCACGAACATAATTAATGCTCGTGCACCTACGCATTCGCGAATAATGTCTTCATGGAATTCACCCGAACGAACGGAAGCGCGCTGTGATGACCGCTTATGCATAATTCACGAAAATCGTCGCTCCTGAATAGATATTCGAGTACGGGGATATTTATAGCGCGGCGAATATAAACAAATGAAGACGTGAGATGTGGAATTGGAGAGAGGGAAATGTGTTCAATATTTAGAAGTTCGTCCGCGCTCTTATCGGACTTCCGATACTCCACGGGTCAGGCGGAGTGATTGTCAGGAGCGAAAAATATTTTCAGCCTCGGACCGGACACTATTCCGTCATTCTTGCCTGCTAAAAGTGGAAGGCTTGCATTTGCGCTCGTGACTTGGACGATTATCGATCTTTCTACTGGCGGGTGCGACACAGCGTCGCCGGAAGTGTAATGCGAAATATACGTTTCTACCTAGACGCGCCACTACGATTGATCGTCTGAAGGATTGCGATCGCAAATGTAGAAGTGGGTGAGGGACCGGCTTCAGGTATCGTGTACGCCTTGACGAGGAAAACATAGCTTTATTTTCAGCCGAACTGACCATCAATTTCCTTTTCCGCGTGTGTCGCCGACAGCCGGCATGAGGAAAAGCATTTTTCAAACTCTTCTGGGAATGCTGCACGCGTTCCAAAGAACCACGCAATTTCACTTTCAACTAATAAATATTGGCGAGATAAGATGTGCTTCCTGCGAGAGGAAATGCGCTTCCGGCAAATCCACGCTAATTTCAATTCCGCCGGCGTGTGCCGCGCCCCCGAAAAAGCTGCGACCGCTCGTCGCCAGTCCTCGGCGTGCGATTGCTGCCGCAAACCGAGCGAAGAAGAGGATCGCAGAGTGGCCGGGAACTAATAAATATTCTCGACAGAACTCGTTTGCTCTCTCAATGTATATAACCAGCCGAGGCTAATAAGGGAAAATGTCTTTTGCCGCGTGCCGAGTTTTAATCCCAAGGCAAGTATTTGCTGTTACTATCGGTCACATCCTGCTCGAATTCAATTTTCAAGTCACGGGATGAAGAGGTGGAGGATAAGGCAAGCATGCAGACAGGCAGGCACTGGCTAGTGGAAATATCCCGTGCTTGTACCGGAACGAATAAGCGGCGCTGGCAGGAAGCCGGAGGGGGCATAATGCACATCGGCCAAGAGCAGCAGCGGATCCTGAAGGAATCGCCGCAATACCTGCTTCCGTCACGCTTGGTAGAATGGAACAGTTTTATTAAACGGGAAAGGAGAGAGAACGGCCCGGGTTAGAGAGGGTCACCACGACCGGTACCACCCATGGAAAAGATGATCTGCCGGATAGAGAACAGAGTTTTTTCTATCCAGTCTGGCTTCGAGAAGTCTGAGTTCTCATAGGACCTTGAAAGGAACGCTTGGAATCTCGCTGCCATGTAACCTTTGCGCCATACACAACAATCTATCCTTTTTCGCCAAGTATCCAACGCGCACTCACGCGTCTATGATAAGAAACTTGCTGGTATTAGATTAGTGCCGATTAAATTCCTATCAAGTTGCTCGATATCAATAAATCCATCGACATAGTACGTTCGGGGAATCTTTTCTTCTCGCTCGCACCTCCAAGAACCCATAACAGTCGTCGATCGCTTCCCCACACTTCGTAATGTGGAAGCGATCGTCGACTAATGTTAAAAGGGTGTAGCACGAAATCCGAACAATGTCGGAGAACGTTTCCAGCGGCAGGTTTTTGTCACTGCAGATTCCAAGGCGAACCCGTTCAGATTCTGCCACTCTGCGATCGTGTAACACGCGGAATGTTTACGGATCACGGATTTTCTGCGAATGCCCTCTCAGAGCCGGAATACTGAATACCCCGAGATGGCATGGAGTCTCACTAGAACCACTGGTATTATAAAATTACAACAAAAAAACTAGATAAATTGTACACCACGGCATATTATCGATATATTGTCCCGGTATTTGCATTACATTTGCATGCTATAATGACAGCAACAGCTTGCATAATTCTCCACGTTTGTAATTGGATGAGTTACGCTCATGATCGGTCGACAATGTTTTAATTATGTAACAATAAGAGCCTGTCAAAGAATCATAGTATGCGTATGTACATACTTGTACATGCATGCCTGTACAACATACTACTTACTGCTCATGCCGGAGAGAGTATGGCGCGCGTCCTCGAGGACAAATGTACTTAGCGTGAAGTGCGGTTTTATCCGGATTACGCGCATGTTTGCCTTATTCAATTTGTGTGTATGTTTCGAGCGAAAGCTACACAAACACATCGCACTAAGAAGGGTGGCAAGAAGCGAGCTGTGAAAGGGAATCCTATGTTCTCAGAAGGAAATCTGGATGCACAATCCACCGAGCATGGAAGATCGTACTTGTTTGAATCTCTTTATGTCGTCGAGTTGCACTCGCTTTTCTTTCTGGTAAGATGCAGCGGGAGTTTCATTTGGTAGTGAGAATACGCGGGGAAATGGTGAATGTTCATTGGGGAATTCCAGGGCGGGAAATCCGCCGGGTCTGTTCGCGCCTATTGTATCGGGGCAAAAACTTATCAGGCGACCGCAGAACTTTGCGAATGACCGAGGGAAGAATAGGGCAGCGGGGGCCGTGCTGCTTATCGCGCACAAGAGGAACTGCAGATTCATTGAGAATTCCCCGTAATCATCCGGTGACCGCACTTTTCAAGTCCACGTCCTGTGGTATTCACCGAGCGCGACTTGACCGGCACATTCTCTGTCTCTGCGTCAGTTTCTTTTTTACTTCCTGCAATCAGTAGTACGAAACCGTGATAAGATCCGAGGAACTATAAGTCGTAGGAATGTGGTTCGTTGGTATTAGCGTGATAGAATCCAATGAGGAGGAAATTCCTGTCATTCAATCGTGAAGTGTAATAAAAGAGTCAATGAGACAGGTGGCGCGTCAGTGTCGTGTTAGTGGTCATACGCCGACTATAAATCGCAGCCCCGTTGGAATATCAATGTTCGAGAACTGCCAGTTGATTTATGCCGCTTCGGTGGCTTGAGTATAGGGCGAGGACGGAATTATTCTAATAGTTATTCATTTGGGCGGCCAGCTTGCACGCACCCTAATTAAATGGGAAGGTGGTTCCCTCGGCCGATGATAATAAGGCCATCAATGACGCAGGAGGAAGGTACGATTGTCGCCGGCACATCTGTCGAGCACACTGCTATTGCTGTATGATATATGTTCCCTCGAACGAAAAAGAGATTTATCCTGGCGGCCCTAATTACGTGTCCTCCAATAACCCTGTAACAATTCCACGCTACTCCCTGTCACGCTAATACCCATGTCGCTCGCCCTGCTCGCAGGCCGATGGTGCCAGGCTTCGATGTTGGGGTCAGGGCATTAAGAGACAGGCACGCGTGGAAAAGTATACACGGGAAGGGGAGAGGGAAGGAGAGGAAAAGAGAATATATCGAGCCAAAAGTGGAGTGAATTAGGCTGGAAGAAAACGAGCAGGTGTCCGCGGCACCGAGAGAGAAGCGGAGCCTGTCACGGAGGAGGACTAGAAGGCGTGTCTCAGTGCCATTAGCGCACCATTAGGCCTCTGCCATTAGAGCACGATACGCAAAACAGAAACGTGCTCTCTGCCGAGTACGTGCTATTTGTTATTTAAAAAGCGACTGGATCGCCCATCCATGGACAATGTGCGCCGGTAATTGCCAGTCACGAGCACACACACTCCATATCCTTCCAGACCAGTGGATCCAGCCGATCGAGGCCGACCAGCCGATACGGCCCGAAAGTACCTTCCTATTAGTGTCCTGAATTTTACATTACAGCGACATTAAGTGTTATGCCGTGCAGCCTTCTTTGGCTCGCGATAAACGTTCATTCGAACGATGGGAGCAGAAACTGGTACTCGGTACACCCTGTGCACTTCGTTCCTCGAGAGCAGCCCCTACTCCAATATCTTCTCGTGTCGCGCCAAGCCCTCCGGAAAGAGACGATATTCCCTATTACTAGAAATTAACGATGTGGTTCCCGCTTTTCCCTTTAACAAAAGGAGCGAGCGGAATATAAAGTATTGGCTGCACGAAGTCATTGGGGAGGATCGCTCTAATCCACGCGAATGTACCGCAGTCAAGCATCAGGCGCTCGCGTGTACATCGCACACATGTTCTATATATGTATGCTTTTCTGCTTACGTCGCACATTGGAGTACACAAGAAGCAATTCGATGACAATCTTCGGTTAATGTTCGTCGTGTACACGTGGTATTATGCGGCTTTTTGCTCGCCTATCATCCCCAGAGAAACGTTGAGCCCGAAATGAAATGGTTTCGAGTGACTCTCGACTGGCTCTCTCATTCTACCCATCGGTAAATAATCGGAGCTGCTCGATGAAAAAAATTGCCCTCTCTTTTCGGAGTAACGTGTAATTTGTGCTTTAATCGTTCTGCTTTAATCGTCCCGTACGGTATTACGCTCGTTTTACCATCCCACTTCCTGCAGCGAATTCACTCTGACTGCACATACGCGACCGATCGAGTAGATCTGAAATGGTGAAGGTCGACATTTATTTTTACACTATCGAGAATTGGGTCTCCCTTGCGCCTAATTTCCGGGGATCGTGGCTTGCTCGTGTTAACTTGAAAATAAAATAAGAGAAACACCCCGGCCCTTGGCAGATCGAAGTGCGGTTGGCCTGACTAAACATGCGTACACGCCGCTGTCCCGTGCTATGGAGGAAACCAACGCTCGGAAAAACGAAGCTGCTCCAATATTGACTCGCTGCGTCTCAGTCCTTTTAAGGGACTGATATTACGCCACTCGCATACCTGCGCCCCTGAACACACATATCTTCACCTCGACCTGTGGAAAAATTCCTGATGGAAAAAACCGGGATTCCTGGATTGCTATCGCGTGTTCTTGTATTATCGTTGTCATACCTCTCAATGACAGCATGTAATATCAGTGTCTGAAATCTGAACCTTCTCCCACATCATCCGAAATCTCTCGTTTATGCTCCATTCTTTCAATTCATTGTGTTGAACTTGCACTGCCAAAAAATAAGGGTGAGTTGTTGACAAAGACATAGATGGAATGGATAGGCTCTGTGTTTCCCTGATGTTGGTATTAGGATACAGGCTTTGCCAGGGACAAAAATGTGCGGGTTCATTTTGGCAACTCCAAAGGCGTCCGGTCTGATAGCATATCATATGTGGTGGGCTATTTTGATACATCAGTTATGATGCAACTTGTATATCCATACAATGCGTTCCCTACATTTTCTGCTTACGTGACTCGGGATTTCCAAACTTCAAACCCTTTGATCATTTAACATCCATTCAGCTTCGAAGAAACTTCACTGCTCTGAACTTTGGCTTGAATTTGGTATCCCGATGACTGGGGACGATTTGTCGACAACACTCGGAGGTGGTGTTCCTTGTTGGCAGAGAGTTCCCACGTTTTTAAGACGCCCAATATGTGCATGCTGATAGGACAGGGCGCCAGGCAGCCGATGTTCGAGTCATGGCCCAGCTTCGTGGCGTCGTTTCACGTCAGTATTGCATTACAATATGTTACGGTACGTCGAGCGGGCCCTGATAAGTGCCAGTGTCCCCTTGGTTGAACGATTTTTCGTCCTGACCCGTCGAATAAATAGCGAGGTACCGGCCACTCGGTATAGCAAAAGAGAGAAAGAGAGAGAGAGAGTGAGTGACAGAGTGGTAGAGCAAGGGAGAGCAAGGAGACGATAAAGCTCGTCTAGTTCAGATCGCGACTTGGTACTCGCGTGGGCAGGAGCGCCAGGGTACAATGCGATCCTGGAAAAGGTCCTACCGTGATAGCGGACAATTCCGCTGTCTCGCAGGATGAACACACACTCCTGCCGGGAACGGCTGCTCCGCATCGGGGCTATTCTAGAGCGGAGAATGGGCCGCATTAAAGTACTCTTGTCGCTTAATTTCTGAAGTAATAATCGTAAATCGCGCTATTTATTGCGGCAACAAAGCTATATCGCGGAGGCCAGTCGAGAGGCATCGAGTGCCTCTCAAGGAGGAAGGGGGGAAAAAGGAGGAGAAAGAGAAAGATCGGAAAGCGAAATGCCGTAGCGGTCTTTACCAGCGGCACCGGGCCATAAGGAACCCGCGGAGTCAATAGCCTTGCATTGAACACTCCGCATTGATTCACAAAAAGCTCGATTATCCTGGGCCCCTTTTGAAAGGCGAGCTTGAATTAATGATTACAAGTACACAAGGAGTGTGTACACAGTACACACTGTAAAGAAGCAGCCTCTTCGATGGTGTGAGTGTATTCATGAAATATTCAGGCTGGTTTTTTCCAGCTGTTTTCTTCGACATGAGCGTCGAAGTGTGTGCGACTGATGCTCCCGAGGTGCTCGCCCCGTGCCGAATTATCCGGGCGGGCCCCCTTCGGAACTTTCCATGGCCCCCATTACTGGCAGCGGTGTTCGCTCGTGCGCTGCCATTGTCGGCAGCCGCTTCTGTCTCGCGTGTCACGTGCGTCAATTCCACCGCGAAATGCGTGCGAGCTATTATGTTATCTCATGTATATGCATGCACGGCCAATTCAGCATTTTAATCGGGCGCTTGCTCGACGCGCCGCCGCCGCCGCGCCGCTTTGCTCCAAGCCGACAAGCGAATCCCGCCGAACTGTAAATGACCGAAGGGAGCGATGCTCGATACGCTATTAACGAACGAACGCTCTCCCTCTCTCTCTCTCTTATCCTTCTCTGTGGCGCCCATCTTCGACTCCAATCGTGCACTCGACTCCCTTTACCCCACCAACATAAGGATAGCCTGTTCTAAACGGGTTGCAATATTCTTTAATTACCTTCGGCTTTTTGCTCCAAGCGAAGAGAGCCACTCTATCTAGAGAGCGTCGAGCGTTACTCTCAATGCTCCTCGGCTAGAGCAGGATTCAGACTGGGAATTATCGTGAATTCAAGTAAATGGTGAGAGGCTCTATACATTTCCAGTACCCTCTTCGTTATCCGCTCGCTGCGGGTACTCTAATTTACATTGAACTGATTGGACTTATCCCTTCTAGATATTTTCCTCCTCCGATCCACGTGATGGTACGCATCATCAATTTGTAAATGAAATCACTGGTATAAATCAGACCATCAGAAATTCTATATTTTGAATGACGGCTCTTTCGTAATTTGACTGAAGTATGATAAAGTTCCATTTCTATCGCGGATGGCTGATTTCATCTTGTCTCACTGAGTATCCAATTAAAGCAACACCTGATATCGACTGAATTTCATTTCTGGTCACGATAATACTGCGAGAACTGGCAGGCTGACCCGTTGGCTGCCGTTGACAAGGGCGACCTTTCTGCAAAGTTCCTGCAATCGGACCAGAGAAAAAGGAATCGTTGGTGACCAGGCGACTCTTTTATTTAACGCTGACAACTGCAAAGTATCGACGTAAGGGATCGTTTTGCTCTGGATTGGAGCAGACAGCGGAAAGGGGGATAAGGTGGTGGCGGTCGAAAGATTTTGGAGGAAGGAGTCTTTAACAAAGTATAGGATCGTGACCGATCTGGATTCGGGGCTTCCTTTTGTAGTGAATGGCAGGTAGAGAGTGCGGCCTGGTGTATATCGGCGCCCGTTCAACAGGTGGTTCACGATTGTCATCACACATGTGCGGATTAACCACCTCCCTTGCCTTCCCGTTCTCTCCCTTTCTGTTTCTCCCCTGTATTCGCACTCAGTCTCTCTTTCTCTCTCTCTCTTTCTCTCTCTCTCTCTCTCTCTCTCTCTCTCTCTCTCTCTCTCTCTCTCTCGAGCGCGCTAGCATCCGCAATGCTCGCCCCATAGGTAACTTCCACTCTCTCACAGGCACACGCTCTCTCGAAGCGTGCAGCTTCGTGCACATGCTGCCAGAGGAGGAAGGTGCACGGTTCGGCCCCGTTTGTGGGAAGTGCGAGCGTGTATGGAAGCCGAGAGAGCTTACACTGACTCGACGCCTAGCATTCAGGAAGGTGAGCATATGTAAGGTTCAGAATACAAGTGCATTCAAGTGGTCCTCGTCTTTTCGCCCCGTCATTGGACACCAGTTGCTCAAAACCCCGGGCGCGTCAATCCGCTCCTAAGGAGAGAATCCACCGGCTGCTCATCTTTTCTGAAGTGAAGAGAGTGTGCCCGCGGGAAGAAGTAGACGAGAACTTCCCAGGAATGTTGGCTTTAATCATAATTGGTAGAACGACTGAAACTTACGATCCTTCTTGGCTGTTAACGCGCGCCGGCGTCGTCAACACGCCGTAAAGATTTTCGGAGTTTGCGGAATGGGTGAATAAATGGGTCTACGAACTTAATGATCTCCAGTGTCTTCGCGAAGGAAATGAGTATTGTCATTCCCCGTCTTTATTGAATACTTTAGTTACAAATTGTCCTTGGATGTTGATGAGCTAAAATATGGGACGTGGATCGAATCATGAGAGAATGATAGAATGATGCTTGGCTTTTTATGGAGACTGCTTTTAACACACAGCTTTTTCTGTCAGTCACTGATGGCCGCGTCTTTGCACAGCAATTGGCTTTGAGAAAACCGTAATTGAGAATTTAATACGCTATCTATATTGAGCGTTTCGCTCGTATTTTGTCTAATATTAGCTCTGTGGTGGATCAGCTGTCAGCTAAAGAAAAGGAAGAGACTGATTGGTATCGAGATGCATCCTAGCAGGATCGGACTAGCTGCCGTAGAAGAAAGGGATATCGGTGAATCAGCGAAGCGAGTATTTTTGTAATTGTGAGGTTGGTTCCCTTCTGGGCCGTGGAGACTTCGTCTCCGACTTCGGAGACGTCACTGTCATGGAAAAACGGTGCTCCCGGGGCCAGATAATCGATTTCAATTAGCGAAACTGCCGCTCCCAAGGACATTCCTCCCAAGTACCTTTTACGCCGAGAGCACCTCGGGCCGCCTCAACTGCTTGCCCACCCACTCGCTCGCCTTTCTCTGTCACCCACTCCTTCTTCTCTTATTCGTTCATCGATTTTAATTGGCAAAATTCCTTGAATGCCCTCGACTCTCGTAACGCCGATCATCCTACTTTTATTAATGCAGTTCGTGAAATTTCTACAAGAATGCATCATTGATGGTATCGACGATGATACCTTTGTCAGAAACAATGACTGGTACAGTTTTCCACTCTGATGTGAACTCAATTTTTATTCCGATTACCCAGTAGTTTTTTGCAAGAAGAGTCTAGAACAAAGGGGTGGAATTCGAGGATGCATTAGCATAGGTATAAAACTGCATTAAAATCGGGACTGTCTATCAACACGAATCGACGCTAAGAGGTCATTGAACCGCACGCGATCCTTTGATGCCATTCGTGCAAAGGGAGCATAAAACTTGGCTGGTAAGCCATGTACCCATTTGACATAATTGTAAGAACTGGAGAAAAATCGGCGCCCCTCTATGAGCCTATATCAAGCGTTATCAATGTTCAAAGTCTAACCGCAAATTGGGCTCTCGCTTAGCAGGTCAGCGAGAATGTACTTTGACAAATATTCTGTTAGTACCCTTTCGCAATCTGTAATACCCTATTCGGGTTGGTTATTCTTTTGATCTTTCGTAATAATGATCCACCTTTTGGCCCACAATCACACATTCAAAGAAAAATCGTGTTAGTAACAAAAATTGCACTATTCCTTCAATAAGTCGATGTGATTCAAATATCGAACGATATGAGAGGAGTATCTGTCATCCCGATCGCACGTAACACTCTCTTTTCGCTCTCCAATCAATGAAAGGTTAAGAGCCTTTTATCTTTCATTCATACGACGGAGATACTGCGAGTTCAAGGAACTACGAGTTCCTCTTCACGCTACTGTATTTCTGGATTATCGTGTGCACCGTGGAAGTATCTCGAGATCCGTGCGTGTACCTTTATCTCGAGCGAAACAAATCAAACATCGTGAAAACGGGTGCGGTACGAAGGAACAACATCCAATTGCTCGGGCAAATAAGAGGAAACGCTTGTTTCCTGCCCCCTTTCATTCGATACTTCCCTTTGGTCTGGCTGTGTGTTCACGCGATCTCTCACCAGGCGAGAGAGGGTCGAGGAGAAAGAGGGTGAGGATGAGGGTGAGGGTGAGGGAGAGGGTGGAGGGTGAAAAATCTTCCACGAGGTGGTGGTGAATGGTGCGCAGGAGGCCCCACGATAAACTCTGCCTCGTAATTGCCATCGCGAAGCTGCTTTTCCAAGGCTGCCCGGTAATCGGCTCGCAAGCGTCTTCGACCTCGCCGCAATGTACTAGCAAAGAAAACCGCCGACAAATCCGATCAATGGTGTCTGACGAGAGGCAGGGAGCAACCTCCCGCTAGTCTTTCTCCGACACGTCGGGGAACTTTCCTGCTGTGTACCTCGAGAAGAAAGTCGATTACGTTTATGAGGCCTTACTGCCAAGCATAAACAAACTGGGGAACCTTCGCAACGAATTGCTCCAAGCTCCACGCCTTTCAATCAATAACTCGCTGAATGTTTTTTCGGGGGATCGACCACTCTCTTCAATCGGACATTTGGCATTTGAATTTTGAAAGCGACAATCCCCATTCGATCGGACCCCGTGCACGACTGTCGAAGGTAGAGCGGATTTACATGGTCGCACCTGACCCAACAGGCCAGATACACCGATCTTCTCCCCCTCGTGAAACACTCACGACAATGCCGATTGTCAGCTGGTAGAAACTTTAACGAATTGCTACGGGCGCATGTCAAAGTTCGAGTGGAATCTTCCACGATTTGTTATGCCAGCGATCTTTACCCCTTCCACGCGCTCTTCTGTTTTATTCCGCTCTCTTCTACCGGGCCGTGTGTGCCCGTCTTTCACACCACGAGACGGACCCCGCACGAGAGGTCAGCCGGCATTAATGATTCCGTAATACTTTTAACGACTTCTCACGCAATTGTGTCGCGGCGCTTTTCTCAGAATGTCGCCCACTTTCCTTTAAGGAAGGTGAACTACCGGATATGCATGCGCGCATCTCCCTTTCCTCCTTCGAGGTGCGTGCGATTTATGAATGAGTGTATTCCACATCGCTTCCCTCTTTCTCTCTCCTAGAAGCACGCGCATTTGGAGAAAACGTGAATTAAAGTGCGGCTTGTTCGCTGACTGGATGAGTCACTTGTTTGCCTAACGATAACCTCCCTCACGGAGCTCATTGATTAGAGGACACTGGCTAGAGCTGTTTATGTATAGAATCCGAGATCACTGACAACGTATGCCATTCCTATTTTATCTCGACCCATGAACCTTTACTCGAGCAGACCAGTTATTGTCGATCTTCTTAAGTGCTCCTTCAAAAGTCCTACCATTCCAAACAAAGCTGCGCTTTTACACCGGCCAGCTACACCACCAAACAAGAACTTCATGGAAAAAGTAACACGGCTTCTGTGTAGCAGTATGCGTTCGAAAGACGTATGAACATTCCCGGGAATCGCTCTAAATTGTGCATCGCTCTAAACCACAAGGTAAAACGTTGGATAGGATGAAAATAACTTCTTCCTCGCTCTCGCCTCTACACCGCTCATACAGTCATGCCTGATAATGGTCGAAAGAAAACTGGCTGAAATTTCCAGGGAGTACTCACCATTATAGAAATTCGGTGAAAAACAGGGCGAGAGGGAGGAAAAGAAGGATCGTTTTCATGGATGCGTGAAACGGCAGTAACATTCAAGGCCGTCGTGTGATGTGAGAAATTGAAAGAGTTTATGGTACACACACTCAAGCGAGCGTCCTTTTGGCGCGGACTCGCGCTATCGTCTAGGATAATTGGATGGAAATGCTCGTGCAACTTGGCTATTTTCGGGGGCGGGCGGCGGTGACGACAGAGGAGTAAAATGAAATAGCAGAATACGAAATGTGCGCCGAGAAGAGGCATTCAGGGAATGAAATTCCGCAGCCAATTTCCACGCGCGGCTCGGCCTTGACTGTATTCGCTCAAGTATTCGAGAATTTCTTCGCTTTTAACGAATTGGCTGTCCTGTAATTCTCTGCTTCTCCTCTCACATACGAGCGGGATACTTTCCCTTTTCTCTGTCACCCAATCTCCTGTGATTTATGCTATCGCCTTGCGAGCAACTCTGTCGAAAGCGTGTGCAACTTTGTCCAAAACAGATGATAGTGTGACAGACTGAGAATTTCACCAAAGTAATACTTGAATGCCATTAAATGATTCTTGGTTCATTATAGTAGGACACCATTTCATCATGACAATGTTAAAAAATGAAATATTAGAATGTAAAGGGTTAATAGGGCAAAGTATTGTGGAGCGATATAAATAGCAAGATAATCCTTCCTCGTAAGGAGAGTGTCTGAAGGAATTCCTCGAGCTGCGATTGCTTACAGGTAGACCGGGTACTTTTTGTCCCGGATGCCGTTAATCCAGGTTGCACGAGAGACTGTTACGTATGCGTAGAGACAGAGATATCCTGCCGTGAGGTCGGTTGGCAGGATCAAGCCGGAGAGCAAGCTCCTAGAAGCCCAGGTAACAGTAAAACGATTTCACCGCCTCTAGTTTCACGTTCGCGCGAGTCTCGCAAGCCTTCTCATGCTTTCCTCCTTGTTGCCCGGTTCTCCTTCTCTCTGTCTCTCTGCTCTAGCGATTTTCATACCAAGGGAGAAAGGAGTACTTGTTGAATTTTACGCTCCGCTGCCGGGATATCAGTCGGCTCCTCCGAGAATACACCGGATAATTTGCGACATCCATCTTGGAGGCTTGCAGGGTTGGGGGCCGCCGCGCCGTCCTACTAGGATGCGCCCGGATGACAACTGCCAAACTATTTCCGGTGAAATCGCAGCTCTATACACGAACGAGGCATCATTCCGTAATTGGGAGATCAGAAGGGTAATTGAATTCCCGTTGGAAAGAATCCCGCTGAGCATCGTAGAATCATGTGCGTGTGTGTCTGCGGGGCGCGCGTGCCTGCGTTAATTGAAACTCTAACCGCATCCACCGTGACGATCTAATTACGAGGAATGAGCTTTCCACCTTTCCGATGGTTATTGCTTCCGAGTACCGACGCTCGTAAATCAATCAATTAACTGCAGTATTGTTTATAGTGGAAGATGTTTAAGTAGGCACTCTTTGTAGATAGAGCCAATTATTCTTAATGTTCGGCCGAGCATCATGGTAGACTATCGGTTTCCCCTATCATGCCAGACCTCCAAACTACAACTTTACGACTTTCTTTTCTCCTCCTATTAAACTTGCAATTCATGCGGGATTTTTCTCATTAATTATATCTGATTTATGCAATTGCTCTTTTGAAATCTGACGTGAGAAGAAATATGTTTTTTAAGAAGACAAACAAACAACTCACCATGGTGATGAGCATTTCTTTATCTATCGAAATGCATATCTCTAATGCATGATATCCTATCTATGTATACCTGCGTGACGGAGCCGAAACATTTTGCAGATAAGATTAAGCTGCGTACCCTACGCGGTCCTCATGCGCGTTTTCCATATTTATACTATGCCAGAGAGAGATAAAACACTCTTACACGTATAGGCCGCTTCGAGCTCACTTAATTTTATGATTTGTATTCGCTCCCGCGCAACTGCATAATGTCACTTTCTACACGCTCCTCCGGCATTCCTGCTTTCACTTTGTGTGTTTACAAGACATACTCCAGTTGCCTCCGCCCCCGGAATTTCTCCTTCGACCGATTGCCTCGCAATACACGTTCACCACTAATTCAATGACCATGCAATTGACTAATTGCCAATTCATTGTCAAAAATCACAGGAATCGATCTTTCGATTTTCATCTAACTATCATATGCAACAGTTTCGCCCTGGGCGAGCCGATGGAAAAAAACCTCGGTTTAATGATCCGTTCTCAGCGACGTCGCCGGCAAAATAAACATAGAACTTACCGCACTTATCACCATAGCTATATCGAAGGAGGATGGAATGAAGGAAAGTCATACTTATTCGACGCGAGGAGACGGCGATGGCGCCGGCGACGCCTCGTATACACTATACACACACATGAAGAAGGAAGGCCTAGGCATAATTTCGGTGGCCCCGTAACTCGTGAGGCCAAGATAACCGGCATATAAAGCATTTTTTATCGCGCCAAATCATACGGGCGCCGTAGAGAAGAGGGACAGGCAAGAAGGGGGGGGGGGGGACGCTCAGAGAATCCCCATAACTTCGTTGGTACACACAGAGAGTGCGGTAAACGCAGACACCTCGTTATTATTCATCGGGGCGATCGATCAGCTGCAATTTCGGCAGTCGGAGCTTCGCACTCGCTCACTCTCCATTATGTTTCCCTTTCCCTCTCTCTCTCCCTTTCTCGTTCTCTCTCGGTCTTTAGGCTGAGCCATATGCAGAGCGGCTCGATATCGACATTCCTCGTGCGATAAAGCTGCGGGACACTTTGTCTTTGTCTGGCGGGGAGCTGGTTGTCTCGCCGTTCTCGCAGTCGGCGGGCAACGGCAGCGGGCTGACTGGCATTCCGAGTGGACACTGGACCCAAAGTCCAGACGGCTACCAGACGTGATCGTCTGCCTCCGAAATGCACATCCACTGAGCTCCTTGCGCAATCTGCAGTCTGCGACTGATAGGACGCTCTTACGTCTGTCTAACTTCCTGATTGCGGACCAGCCTCGTCTAAGCAAGGCTTCTTCCCATCAACACCTTTCAATTGATTATAGCAACGAGTCTCTCAACACGAGCAATAATCGTGCTACGCACAGCTAAACTTGGCAGTGCAACAATGCTTTGGAGGTTGAAACCGTTCAAGGAGATGTTGCTACTCTGCAGCAGCTAACGCCTTCGCAGTCATTGCGTGCAATATGGTCATCGGAGGAGTGCGCTCACATCACCGAGAGATTCCAATGCCATGACTCCCCAAGGCGCTCTTAATGGCGCGTTCGAAAATCCTGGGACGACTCGTTCGAGCGTGGCACGCGTGAGTGGCAAAAAGAAGGCGGCTTACACACGCACTGGTTATGAACACGTGTGTCCACGCACGCAAGAAATGATAGGGGCTCTTGCGAGCCTCCTCCTCCTCCTCCTCCTCCTCCTCCTCTTCATCTGTCTCGGTGGCCCTAAGGAGTGGCGGAGCGTTGATCGGTCATCAACTCACTAGGCCGATGATAGTGGCATGCAAATGACCGGGCTGCCGCCGGATAACGCCCAATTGTATGCAAATGCGAAATCGGATTCTGACAGGGGCGACGCTCGGTCGAAGCCGCCAGTTGATCGGATCCCCACGGCTCTCTGCTCGCCACAACCAACTACCATTCTGGATGTCCCATCGAATTCGCACTGACAAACCGAGCGATATCCGACTTAACTTTATCGAAAGCCTGCCGACTGTTTATACAGTTCTAGCGATCACTCTCAATGTTGGTAGAACAGCCACTGTGGTTGTCTTTACGATTGATCCTCTCAAGCTGCTTCTCTTTTTTAAAAAGGCATTAAAGACGCATTGTATATATGAATACGCATAAATAATTAATGGTGCACTCACAAAGTAGATAGACAAATGTCTAAGTGATTCGTTACGAGGTATCCTCAAATTTCGGGAGCAACAGACTGCACGCTTCCAAAGGTGAATTTCATACAAGCATAAAAGAGACTGTCGAGAGGTGGCTGCCAATTCTCTCGAGAGATCAAAGCCGAATGGCATTCGCCAGACTGAACAAGGACTGGAATTGCCTTCCATGTTTATGTTACTCGAACTTGTTCCCCGACGCCTCTCGAATCTCACCACTGTGAGGCGGAGGATCGCGAATTGTACCGGTGAGCGGCTTGCGATGAATAATTCTAAGGATCCCCGGAATCTAGGCTAAAACGACGAAGGAGGATATTACTGTTCACTATCTCGCCAGCCATGGTGAGAGGTAATTGTGAATGCGCTTCCATTCCGAGCATTCGAATTGAAAAGCGAACAATGCATCGCCGTTAATTCCACTTTGCATATATACTTCCGCAAATGTGTCGTACAACTGCGGAATCCGCTATTTGGTTACTGTGCCAAATTGATTTTGATTCCCGAATACTTCTCAAATAAAGATCGACCTACAATTATCCCGAGCCGGAAAACGTCTTTTCCCCTACACAGAATTGAATGTCAAATGGTATGTCAGGAGTCGAAGAGCGTGGTCGTGAATATGTAGGCAGGAAAGTGTACGAAGCTATCGGCAAGCAAAACTGCGACACTTAGAAACGTCCTTGCCAGGCTTTGCACACTGAGTACATTCATACTCTCGCCTACATTAGAGAGCGTGTATGCACCCACGTACTCATAACCGGCCTTATTGCCTGGAAACAGCCTTTCAACCTTCTACGGTATACTGTACAGGCTGCTCGCTCGAGTTGTTGGTTCTACGCCCTCGTGTCGCAGCCTATCTCCACGCACGCTACCATACTGGGCCTCGAAATTCTCCATGCTGTATGTGTGGGCGCACACCTATGTGTACCGTGTACACCGAGGGCTAAAGAGACGGAACCGAGTGGACCAGAATTACACATCCGTGCATGGCTACATGTATTTCGACGGCCACTGGGATAGCGACGAACATGTCGCCCGCAAAAGAGGACTATGCGGCGTAGTCCCGCTCCATTCGCGCGTATTTGCATAATAGCGGGCTTGCAATTTTCTTGTCGTAACTCACTTTTCATGGCATTCACTGCCGAGATTACATGACAGGTCTACTGAATTATTTTAGAATGGACGATTACCCGACGAAACGCCATTTATGCTCGCTTGAACACCACAGGAATGTGTATATAAGAACGCAGTGCTCCGATTCTTCGCACTAAACTCCTGCAAAAAGTACATACAGCTTCTCATATTTTTTACTAGTTGCTGTATATACGATCGGAATACTCGAGCATAACACATCGTGAGAATAGTAAATCAATAAGGAAAATAACAAGCCGTGAGAGCGTGCTGGTTTCGTCTCTTGATAATGGACATTGCTACCATTATAGAATAATTTGTCAAGAGAGCGCCAACCCCAATTTCTAGCTCATTCCTCAGTCCCCCATCGGACAGAGGGAGAAAAAGGCGGAAGAGTGTCCGCTCGTCCGAATAAATTTGCCTAGATTATTCGGATGCCAGGCTGGGTGGGTGGGCGACTGGTTTTTAGCTGGTTTTGACGCGTCGTTAATCTGTCAGAGCGCAATTGAGATGGATCTGTCGCGTTCGGCGCTGAAGGGCCATCGCATTGGGCATCACTGAGAGCGGCTCCGATGGGTTCCTGGTCCATGCAATCGGCATCCCGTAATCTCGCTCGCTCCAGCTCCGAGCAGAGATTTGCTGGTACACGATACACGCTAATCCCTGTTGTACTCTGGACTCTCTCGTCCATTCTCTCTTTCACTTTCTATACCTGTCTCTGTCTCTCTCTCTCTCTCTCTCTTTTGCGTTTCGTGGACGCATTTGGCCAATGCGCACAAGCGAAGCATGTACCAGTGGCCAAGGTTCGATCGACCCATGCGGTTGAGGAATTCCGTTTGTCTATCTGCCGTGGTGATCGTGATCGTTGATACAATCGGTCACAATCGATCTACGTATGATGATCGAAGCGCGTAAATTTGGAAATGATTTCCCAGAATTGAATTATAAGAGAACGAATCGAATATCGATTTCGAAATTATACCGACGGTGTAAAGATGATATCGAGAAATTGTGATGGACCAGTGCGAGGTATTACCAAAGATTGCTTGTTAGCGAAACAGCGTGTCACAAGGGTGAGATGCCAAGTGCCTCTGTCAGCCCAATTATTTCGCCACAAGTGAATCAAATCAGTGGTACTAGAGGATTAATTGATTCATAACGCGTGCGCTCGCACGCTCGAATAAATTTGCATGGCTTGGCGCCGATTTCCTGCATCGTTTACAGACCCGCGTGACCAGCGATAGCAGTTAAAGTGACGTGACTTTGCTCGCAAATTATTCATGAACATGTATGACAAGCGATCAGGTCGCACACGCGTACGGCGACCCCTCGGAAGTTCAGCTCTCTTTCCAATCAATTTCCGAGTTTATCGTCGCACTTTCCTGCAGGACTACACTTTTTCGTACAACAATCGGCTTGCATGGGCGAGCGGCTGACGGCGGAGTGCGCAAATGCCGTTTAAGCCGAAATAAATGCCCCTGACTCATCGGGTGAAATGTTTGCGTACCTCGGAATGCGCATATGTGCCAGCCGATCAAAACACTTTGATCCCATAAACAATTTTACGCTGCCGTTAGGGGCCAAAGTACGTCGACGAGCGCTGGACAACAATAATGTTCTTCCTCCGCTGATCCGGAGACACGTCACGTCATATTTCGTGACAACGGGCATCGATGCCGTTCCTCCGATAAGGGCCTTTGTTGATGCGCGCCACTAAAAGCACTCTCGCGAGCGAGACAGAGTCTCACACCTGTGTGACGCAAGTAGTTATAAAACTCTCAAACAAACAGCTTCACGAACGCTTCTGGAGAATACATATTTAGAGTGGCATCGCGAAATAAAGTCCATATCGTCATCGTCGTCCAGGAAAACTATTGTTTTTATCAGCGAGGTGAATTAATTGCTGACGCATTAGCCTACTCAGTCAACACTGATTTGCCATGACGAAGCAATGCCGACGCGTGGCAAACCGATAATCGTAATCGGAAGAGTATAAATTCAACTCGAGTTTATAATTACACTCTTATAATCAAAAGTAAGTTAATTTCGGAAAAGTTAAGGGTCAGGCGCCATCGCGATCCCACGACATCCGTGGTCGCAATCGGAATGATTCGAGCGGATGATTTCCCAAAAATAATACTAAGTATCCGTCGACAAAGGTTGAAGTCAATCTCTATCGCGTTACATCATATCATGTGAAATGAACGAGGTTCTCGATAGGCTTGCGAGATAAAAGAAGGCGTGCGGATTAAAGGGGAACATTGACACGAGGGAGAGAGCGCGTCAACAAGCAACGGCACACTCCCGGTGACTTGCGATGTGGTGTTCGATTAATGAAATCTGAGCTAATTCGTGCAGTGTGTGCTCGCGCAGGTTCGCGTGTATGTGTGGGGCTGGGTGGTGGGTTCGCCAAGATTTCCTTGTGTCGATAGTGATTTCAGTGCGTCACCTTTCGTGACGATCGCGATCTAGCATAGTGCTACTTCAAAAGCAGCAGCAGGGGTGCACATGACGCGTATAATATTAACCGGCTAGTTATCGTTACAACGCAAAATCAAGCCAACCCTAATTATTATCGGGAACAAGGAAGGGAGAGAGCGTGGAGTGAGCTTCGTGTGTCCTCTTTAACGCGACGATAACGAATTGAACGGCCTGTAAAATTCACCCTCAATTCTAATAGTCGATGGCACACACAGTCCTCATTATGCCACGGCCATCCTCGAATACGAACGCCAACATTCTTAGAGAAGAATAAGATTGATACGACCCAGTGTCGAAGACTTTTCTCTGTAGCACATCGCTCGACTGTCCAGTCGGCAAATTAGTGTCGAATCGTGTCACTGTTAGCCGGGTTCCCATGCTATCTTTGCGCCGGGTCTATATCCAACTGGTTACAACCACGCCGTGGACTTTGGCACGCATCTGGCGCAGTTTCTCCACACCGCAAAATGCGTTATCGGTCTGACGACATTCGCCAAGATTCCCGATGACGGATCGACGTCGAGTTTCGATAGGTTTACTGCCGCGGCACTCGACCGATTTCTCACCGACTGGACTTTCTTAATCAGGCTCTGGACCCGATTAAATTCCACAGTGCAAGCGTCATTCGGATTATCTTGACGCGTCTGAAAAACATTGTACCTCCAAAATAGGTCGAGGAAAGATGCGCAGTTTCCCTGTTAGCCGTTCCAGCAAAGAGAATTTTCTGTGGAACTACCTTAATCCTTATGGGACCAACCTATTTTTCGAGACTCTAAATAAACATCGGGAGTGAGATGTGTGGCGCTTGGGCCTGGTCCACCTGTTTGCCAGTAGCGGCATGTATGTGTTTAGTTAGCGGTACAAGTGGCGAAGTGATCTCCTCGGCCAAGCTGTGCGAACGGGGACGATTTGTCGGAGAAGGCAGCGACGATTGCGATTTACGGTATCCTGGAATTCATCGATCGCAAATGCCGCGTTGTAACCGTCATCGTGAATCGGCTGGGAACCGGTTCCAATGTCGGATGATTTATGGTTTCGAAATAATCGTTAGATCTCCAGACGTCTTTCTCCTGCTCGCTCTCTGCCGCTCAATGCCGGAGATCGATCTCTGATCTCGCCTTGGTGGTTGCCGCGAACCACGCTGACACGATACCTTTTGGTGACAACAACGCAATTATCAAGTGGAATTTATGACCAGGGCCGTAACCGACATCCGAGGATCTCGCGACCGATGCTAATCGGGCCACGTTCGCTCTCTATAAGGGTTATGACACACCCACTGGGAGAATCCAACCCCAGTGATCCCAATACCCCTGAACCCAGATCCAGACTTCGGAAGCCCCCACTAGAAAAGATCTGATTACTTGGAATCACTCGCTTGAATGGCCTTCTCAATTACCGTGACTTATCCAAACAATCGTCGGATAGCAGTTGAACGTAGACAGGAAAGACAGAAGAAGAGAGAGAGAGAGAGAGAGAGAGAGAGAGAGAGAGAGAGAGAGAGAGAGAGAGAGAGAGAGAGAGAGAGAGAATTATCGAGGATAAAAAGTTTGATTGATCGATTGACCGTTCCAAGGATTCTCGCGGTCAAAATATCCAGAGGTGCTTAACACGACTTAACCAATGCTCGGCTAATCAGTGTGGCTTCACCCTAACCCGAGTTGATCACCGTACCACGTACTACGCCGCTCTCAATTCCGATCTCTTTTTTCGCTCGCTTCGACTAATTAGCTTCCGACGGCGGAGGGGCTCCCGTGAAAGACTACATGTTTGTGTGTATCGGTCGGCTCGCTGTAGTTTTGTTACTTCCTCGTTTGCGATCCCATCGATTGAAAAGACCCCTTACCAAGCAGGAAAAACGTGGGAGGGTGGGTGAGAAAGGGCACGGGTGAGAGAGTTCACCCCTTTTTTCGTAGCTGAACGAGGCTTCGTCCTAACATAGAGATCGGCGCCAAGTGTTTCCTGTGTTTGCGTGCTCGTCGGTTACGTAGCCCATGGGCAGGAAGCGGTACGAATATCGCTACCCACCATTACGTCTTCCATTGTTTACCTAGCTTGGTAACCACTGCCCTCTTATTAATTTACAAGCCGACGCTAGGCTACCTCTATCGCATTCCTAACATCTCGTTCCATTAAAAGACCAAGTAATAAACAAAATATGCTTATCCTAACACACACAATTGCAAGCTATTCCAATACTAACTGTAAATAGGAATAGTCGAGTATGCAATGATATAGTTGAATATCAGTGGTACGCTTTACCTTATCACAACAAACGCGCATGATGATTCGCGGCTCGCCATCGCCGTGATAAATGCGCGATCATCGTTACATCATTCGCATTGTTGGCGAATGCAGCATTTGCTCGGTACTAGTCGAGCCGGTGCTTGTACTTCGACGCTGTAACGAATTATGCATGCGTAACACAATAAATCGCAGGGGCAGCTCCGCCGTCACGTGATGAAGAGTGCATCAAGCTCGAGAATAATTTATGATCCACTCGATTACACGGGGCAGCACATAATGCCAATAATAAACTGTCCCCGTGTATTGTTTATGTCTCACGCACGAGAATTGTCGCGTAACTATACCCTCTGATTCTCGCGCAATTCCTTTTTTGCCTCATCAGTAGTCGATCTTCCACGACAGGTAGTGCATGCCGGGATATTATGGTCGTGTTAGCCTTACGCAATCACCGGAATTGCGTTCTCCGTCGCGGCACGAGGCAGATCCTGATGTATACGGTCAGAAATAAATCGAGGATGTTAGCTCGCATATAAAATGATCGGTCAACGACGCGCTAATTGTAAAAGCAGTCACAGCAGGATAGATTCCTATAGAGTAACATTAGCGAAGGAGAAAGTGGAACCGATAGTTTTACCGTTTACTCGTAAAGAGTGAAGAAAGGGCAGTGGTAGTAGATGCAACGTGAAACAAGTAGCATAAGGGCAGAGGAAGGGCCGACAGGGGAGGAGGCAGAGAATTTTATTAATGGCCGAGGAAGCCAAGCATCCCCAGTAAAAACTGGGGTTAACAGTGTAGCAACGGGACAGCAGCATTGTGAGCAGCTCGAAATATTTTTCGGTGGCGCTCGGCGTGGCGTGCGCTCGCGCGAGAGAGCAACAGGTGTACCCGCTCTCCTAGGGTCCATTAAAGTGTTTACACGGGAGACAAGAACTTCGAACGGTCCAGCTTAATCTCTTAAGCGCTTCCCGCAGCGTGGCGGGAGAGCGGCGATCCTGCCGGATCCGTGAAACCATGGAAGAGCCAGCTCGTCGTCAATTGCCAGAAGAATATTTATGAATTACGTCAGAGCCGTTCCTGTGGGCCCAGTATTGCCACCTGCAATTCGCCAAAAACGTTAAAGGCCTTCATCGACCTCGCCGGCCTATTAGCGATAACCGCCGATCAAGCATAGCACGCGCGAGCATCGCTTTTCTTGAAGGAGATGTCTTTTGCCACCTAGCTATTTTGAATGGTCCTTATAGCATACAACTGAACACTCAAGCAAATTTAATGTGATTTCATTTACAAGTCGCTTCCAGTTGCTTTTAGTTGTTGCGCGTCGTCTAAATGGCCTTTCGGAATGCCGTGACACGCTCAGCACACGGGCATCATTGCGCGTGGGCCCGCACCTTTCGATAGAGTTTAGATAGAGCACTTACCTTCAAATATTCAATAGTAAAAACGTCCTCGGAATATTTAATGAGACATCTGTCGTCGTATTTGGATAGATCACTCAGATATCGGTGCAACCTTGCGCATTTGAAGTTATCCTCGAACCGCGAGTATGTTTTCTCTCATGCGCGAAAGAAAATGTTTATCGGGATTCTCGTTCACCGCCTGACCGTTTCACCCTGACTAAACTTTGCTCTTTATTATTTTTATACCACCGAGTTGTCCCTGGTACAACTCGTTGACCCTGTTCTTACTGGCGAACTACTTTCGCCGCGTCCCCGTGCTGTCCGTGACTTAATGCTACTTGGGTTCCGAGTGAAATTGAGCAGGTGCTTCGGCTCAGTTTTGTTTAGAAGTTTTGCGCACCAGCTCACGCAAGCTTGGTGCGCTTCTATGGGAGGGTAGCCTTAGTTGAGGAAGGCCACTGATCGAAAGCATGGCCGCGTAGAAGCTGGTTATCGATCATGTGACACGTGTCAGTCTAGACAGATTGACACGGTAACCTATCGGTTAGCCAATAATAGTGAAACCTTACCGAAGCACGCCAACGTGTCCTACAGGCTGTAGTACTACCTCGGGTATGCTAAATCTCATTCGAGGCTCGATCCAATCTGGCCGTGATGCCGAATTTCCGGCAATAAGAGGGAAGCCTTACTTTCGCCGGATCGCGAAGCTAAGCGCTACTTCTTCCTTCAATTTCATACCTATATATAAACCGCCACTCACCACTCTCCAGCCTGGCATTTTGATCTCCCATGATGGAGTGCTTGCTCTTTTTTCGAATTTCATCTTGCTTGCTCTTCAAGGAATTCAAGTAGCCCGATTACCATCATTAACTCTCTCTCCATTCAGAGCTCCAACACAATTGTTCCTCAGATATATAATCTTTCTCCAAAAATAACCTGTAAGAGAAAAAGAGAAGTCACAGCAGTGCTTCCGCGATGGATGGGAAATCGCAAATACTATCTCGACGAGGTAGAGGGGGAGTAAGGGAAGTAAAAGCGGGTGAAAATCACAAGGAACGATCTAGAGAAGAGCAGATTCACGTTTCTCCTGGGAACGAAGATCGCTTTCCGCGTCTTCATTGGAATCGTCGTCTTAGAAGCATGCGCGCCATTCGTTAACTGCGAGTAGTCATTCGTCAATGCGATTCGCTCCCTCGTCCAATTAAGCGGTTTCTATTCGCCATCTTTTCTGCTCGTCTTTTACCCTGTGCCGAATCTCGCTGCTTACTGCGCAGTGTCACCATTCGCTAGCACTCACCTCGCTTTCTCGTCTGACCTGCTACGCTTTATTCTACTTGCGGTTCCGTGTGTCTCTCCTCTCTCGACGAGCGCAGCAGGAATTCGAGCGGCCGGGCCATGCCGGCCCGGCTGCACTCCATTCATCATCCTGCTCAACGAAATCCACATAACTGGAACGCCTTTCATCCATCACGTCTCCTCGCCGAGACGAGCCGTTAAACGTCCGAACGACTTCATCCGATTAACCCGATCGTTGCCCACCGCAGCACTCTTCCCTTCCCGATCCTCGTTATTAACCCTCTTATGGACCAATTTATTATCCGGATATATCTACACACACGCTCGCCTTTTGCCATGTCGGCCGAACTGTTTGAAGAGCAAATTGAACGGCCGAATGGTTTCGTCATTTCGCCGAGAACTACCTCGGCATATGTATAGTGAAAGCGCGCGAGCGATCAATAAGAAGTTTTTCGGTGGTTCAACATTTGGCCCGCAAAAAAACAGAAGAAGAGCCCTAATAAAGTGGCTAATGAAGTATTTTAAGCTGGTTGCGGCAGCTTAATTATTACCGGATTATTTGGTAGGATCGAAGTTTTGGAAAGTCGTTGTAATAAGGTAGACACCGATAAAACGAGGCCGGGCTTGCCACGCTGGCCTATACGAAATTACCAGGGCCTCTGGAACAGTATATCGTTTATCTTAATTCCGCGAGCCGTGGCGGCGGGTTCCAATTAATCCCGGCGATTATTAACTCCATCATTAGGCAGCCGTTGAACTACCGGCTCATTTTCCGGCTGGCATTACCGAGGAGAGCAGGAGAGCGAAGGGGAGGGAGAGACAGCGCAGGCCACCTTTTGATTCTGACACCTATTTTAATCCCGCTGTTCATTGCGGCGAATTAGAGACCCGCATCCTCTCCGCTCTGCCCGCCGGATCTCCACACAAATGGAGCATGGTTTTTGTGCAGTCACCGTGAGAGACTCGGCCACAAGAGATGCCGATTAGTTCCTTTAATCTCTTCCCATTAACACCTGGGCGACTAACACCAAGCCGCTCAATTACGATAATTTGCTGCTCGATTTTCGTCCACCCGGCTTTCTCAGTATTTAATCTAAAAAGAAATCGTTGCCAACGGGTAGATCAGGAATGAAGTACGTAGTTGAAGCAGCCGAGAAAACTGGGTGTCTGGTTCACGAACGATTTTCTCCTGGAAGTCATTCACGAGACCTAAAGCGCAGTTTAGTTTGGTCAGCTATGATTTACAGATGAGTCAGACAAATACGGAGCATGCTTAGAAGGAACGCTAACACGAAAAAAAATCCATATGGCAAGGTGCCTTCTTGAGTATCACATCGTCGTCGAAATTGTTTCTCGAAAGCCTGCGTTGCCGCCTCCAATGGGGGAGAAAGACGAGATCCGCTAAACCGGGGTTCTCCGAACCGCCGTAAATCCGTTTATTGTGCGTTGCTGCGTCTTATTATCTGGCCATACCGCTCGTGTACCGAAATACACCTCGGTCACGTTCCTTACGTCGGATTTGCAACGCGTTAGGTTACGTCTTCCCAGAGCATAGCGTACTCCAATACGCTTCCTCTCCCTTCTTCGCGACGGCCTCAGTGTCTGCTCGCACGAGCTGTAATCAGGTCCGAATATGTTCTGATCGGAGCAAGCGGCCAATTCCGAGATCGATTGGTGAGCTGCCAAGTGTCACCCCAATCATTTCGAACTGGATATGTGTCCTGTTGGCAATTGAAACGACAGACGCGAAACTAGAATAAAGACTGCCTAACCAAGTGTCAGTTTATTCGAAGTCTTATTGAACATTTATTATTTTCGACTGTCTAATATAATCTTTTGGTATCTATACAAAAATTCCGGCCCTCTTTCATAGCCCTCAAGTACTCTCTGTTTGTATCTCCTGTCCGAAGGATTGTTCTTACATTTGCATCGAGTAGCAAGAAGAAAGCAGTCCTGTCTACATCAGTGGAAACTTGAGCGTACGTGAGAGGACGCCCGTAATAGGCGAGAGGACAAGTGGAGCCGCTCCAGTTCCTCGTGACTTTGACCATCGAGTGCGCGAAGGGGTAGGTCGAACGAATCGCCGAGAGTGAAAGAGGGAGAGCTAAGAAAAGCATTCTCCTTGGTGCTCTCGAAGCGGGGAAAACAAATTAACGGAGCAAATGGCCGAAGACGCTCAAGACAAATACGTTCAGCCACGTACTACTGTCTGCCTACCGCTTTTTTACACGGGTGGCTCGTCTGTTATTTACGCGACTATCGGCTCGTCGATGCTCAAACGTACATACGTCGTTCGTAGGAAAGACTGGCTGGCATGGGGAGCATGTAGACGCTCAGACACAAGACGAATACTTCTCGATCACGTTGCTGGATGCCTGGCATATCGTCTTACGCTCTGTTCTACTGCGTCCCTTCCATCTTACCGCATCTGCAAATGTTGCGAAATCTGCTGCGCGAAGTTATTGCATTTTTATCGACTGCCATCTTCTCATTCCCCGTTTCTCCCGATGTTTTGCCCTCGTCGCGCTTTTCGCGGAAGCGTTTTATTGAGCCATCACTGTAAGGGAATTTAGGTTGAAACTTTTTCGCACTTCTGTTTTATGTATACGTGTGTATTTCAGGCGTGGACGCTTCGTGATTATTATATTATGATCGATGCTCTTTCTTGTCATTCGGAGAAATATCCAGTCGTATTGCGAGAGATCTTGTTTGTCGAGAAAAGTGTATTCTGAAGATTTGATCGGGGAAGAAGGGGGGAATTCGATTACGGATTCCCATAGCGAGTGAAGGGGTAAACATTCGAATCACTCATTATCAGGTCCGCGTGCCTACATACTTTACAAACACTGCTGACAGCCACGTGCCGAATCTTACGAGGGGAGCTTTGATCCGAGGAGCTCTTTCCTGTTTCGCGAGGCACTCTCCTTCACGATAAACACGCATTTCTCGAGTGACTCACGCCAGAGTGTGCCCGGCGTACCTCGAAAATACTGCACTCAAGGCCCACGCGCGTATCAACCTCGCTATGTATGTACCGTGTGTGCACGTAGCGAGGATTTTGAGATCGTATCTGCTTATCGGCACGCGCCGATTTATCTCGGCCATAATAAGCGCCGGTGCAACGAGCCACACCCGGCGAGAAAGCAAAACAGGTCATCCCGCGAAATGTAGTCGCGTGACAAACAACACCAACAACAACAACAAGCTCGAAATTAATATATCGTTGACCGATCACAAATATACGGGTGTTTCCACGTTCATGAATGAATGGAATTATTAAGGTACTAAATCCTATAAATAGTCATTATTATTGAACGAAACTACTGAAGTTTATAGAAATTGAGGTTTTTTTTTTTGCTGAATTCTAATACTATAAAAGTCAACAATTTATTACGACAGAAGGGAACAAATGGAGAAGTCTTTAGCGAAAGGATCGAGCGGTGGCTTAGAATCCCGTGGATGCTGAAGAGCAACATATTCGCGTTATATCGGAAACAATGGGCTTGGCGAAGCTGACAACCGACCGAAACTACGAATACACTTTTACGAAGAGGCTCGCTCGAGTGGATGGGCGGTTACATCGTGCACCTATGCACGTGCGTTTGTGCCTGCACGTTGCTACTCGGCCCAGTTGTTCTCCTAGGCGTTTATCTTCCTCGACGGCGGTGGCGGCGGCGTCTTCCGTGCAAGTAAGCGGTGGCCCGCTGTTGTTGTATTGCCTCATCCGACAAAAGCCATTGTTCTCTGAGAGCTGGCGGAGCGACGCAACCGAATAATTGCCTTATCGACGCCGCGCAACTTTCCTGAATTGCGTACTTGTTGCACCGTCGGGTAGACCACCACCCTTCCGACGAGACCCGTACGACTTCTCTGCTACCAAGCTTCCACGTGGAAAGTGGCAGCGGTAGTCTGGCAGGAGTAGAGGGGGATCGAGGGTGTGAGAGTCGATGCCGCTGCTCTCGCTTCATATTTCAACCCCCGACTCTGGCTTTAGCTGAGCCCTCTAACCCACCCAACCAGTCAGCCTCGAAATAGTCGGGTGCGGAAAACTAGAAAATGGGATTCGACTGGGCTAATGCCTCTCACACTGGCTGTGCCTGGCTTTATCTCCGCTTCTCCTCCTGCTACTGCCTTCTGCCACATGGTGTCTGTGTGCTCTCCACTGTGCTTGTATATAGTACGTGCCCTGGAGAACGAGATTTGTACGGGGGCTGCACGAGCATCGGCCTGAAAAGCCTACCTCACCCCTAAATGCGTGTCTGCGTTTCTGCCGCGTCGGATTTTCCTCGATAACTGGGGGCTAAGATTGAGTCCAATCGCTCGGATTCCTAATTCCGATTTAAATGATCCTGCAGCATGTTCTGCCCGCTATATTTCTCGCTCCTACCAATTTGACATCTAACTGAAATACGGTCAGTATGAGATTATACTTGGGATTGACAGTGACATTCTGGAAAGTCTCCCTTCCTCGTATTTCTGTCTCGGATGAGTGAACTAATTCTATGATTCAATGAAACTCAAAGGACGTACTAGATTTAATAAATCTCACCCCTATGATCACTGAGACGGAAAAGTTTATTTCTATCGTTTTCTGATTCACATTTCAAATGTCGATGTAGCCATACACTATTGAAGGATTTTCGTAATTCAAATACGACGTTCGACTAATATTTGATTTCGAAAGGTACCTCTACTTACTCCTTGGAGAGTTCTTTGCTGACTACGCCGTAAGAACGATGACGACTCGTCCTCTTCTAGAAAGTTCCCCACAGGACGCCATCCGTTATATAAAGATTTCTGCCTATTAGTGCTATAAATATACTTCCGCGCGTCGCAAGTCGAGCGAGCGTGTTCGGCATCGCAATCTCGTAACACGGGTAAAGCATGGCGGTCATCATGACATTGGGGATGACAGTTGCAATATACGTATACTGCGACACTAGAAACGTTCTCCAACGTTTCCTTTACTCGAAGTTTCTCAGTAACAATCCGTCCTGAAGTCGAGTGACTTGGCAGCGATACTTGCTTGAATCCTCGTTTCCCCGATTTTCTAACGAGCGTCAAATGCTGGCATTGTTACGCAATTCCACATCGACCCAGTGAAAGCACGAGTTCCAGTTAAGAGCTTTCATATTTCAAAAGTACACAAGGATATCGGTCGAATGATCCTCAATAATAAATAGCTGGGATACTCGGCCTGCCAATATTTCGCCTCCTTATTATTCATGGCTTCTACATAGAAGCACTGGCTCTGCCGTGGGTCGTTCCGCAATCGGAGCGTATAAGAATCGTGAAAGGAGAGAGACCCAGCACGGAATCCGTTCTCCAGTTGTTGGATTATGCTAATCTGCCGAGCGCGCGGGCTCGACCTTTTACCAGGCAGACAGTTTGGCTCTGTAACAATTTCGCTCGGGCGAAATAATATTTCAGCCTCCCCCGGAGAGACCGTTCGTGTTGTTGGCTTGAAAACAATTTCTCGGGGGCTACTCGCCACCCCCCTATTAACTCTGTGTGTATTTGTGCCGCTCCGATGCTAAAATAAATTCGCTCCAATCCAATCAGTCATATCACTGGCATGTAAACGCGCCGATTGCGAACCCTATCCAAATCATTGAACATCAAGTTCCGCTCCTCTGTCACTGGCAAAGTTACCGTTTGACGCTTTAAGCGTCGCGTCAACCAATCTTAATCGGTCAATTTCAAACATTGTCGTCCGGTTTGCAATTGTAATTCTTGCTGGAGTTACGAAAACGACATTCACTTTGCACTGTCTATTCCCATGAAGAAGCTCTGCTAGTTGGAGATGGCAATGTGCTCCAGTGAATCCAGCATCCTCCGGCTTCACTGAGTTCCGAAGCATTCCTTTCCAACTTTCTCCACGCAACGCTGTGCCGAAGAGCACGGCAAGCACTCGCGATCGATCTTTTCACCTGTCTCTCGGGCGGCCAGCTATGCATAATGGAGTAAATAGGTTCAGAAGCCGATGGTAACAATCGGCCGCTACTAATCCCAAGCTCGGAGAAAGGCAGCCAATGACTGATTTCCGATTATTTTCTTGCATCTCAGGTCCTCTGTTTATCTAGCATGCCTAAAGAATTCCTCTCGCAAAACAGGAGTCATTGCCCGAACCAATTCCTCTTCTTCAGCGTTCTCACGCCCACTTGTCGAAGAAATGTACAAATCTCCGGATAAATGGATGTTGTTACGCGAAGCAAGCGCCACCTGAGATGTTTCGCGACTCTCTTGGATAAATTCACTACTGGTTCCTTCAAGTGCGAAGTTAAGTTCTCGCACTGACCGAAAACTCATAATTTCGTTAAGGTAGTTGTATCAATCAACCCTGAATGATTAATTTCGTTTAATTTTGCCGGTTTTTCCAATGTTTTCCAGTCTTCCCGACTATTTCTGTGGCCGAAATTTGGTGGGGAATGTTTTCTTGCATCAAGGAAGAAGTTGTATAAATTCCAGAGCCCTAGCTGAAAATTCATTTTTTCTCAAATTTCTGAAGCACTGACAAATTAATTAATTCAATTCGACGCATAATTGTCATGAGATATTCATGATAGAAAATCGATAGAAAGATGTTTCACAAGATTCCCTTAAGATGCATTCACCTTCAAGTAACGTTCCCTATCTCATGCTTTGCGGAGGTCTTCCATACAAGGTCAAAAGTTCAAAGGGGTGTATCGAATCATAGGGTTATTTCTTGCAGGTTTTGATTGCACAAAAGTAGCCGAAGGGACAAGGCAACCTTTGAGAGGTTGAGTAGTAGAAGCAAACACTAATGGAAAGCTGGATCGCACCGCTTCGGCGGTGGGCTTGGTGGCCCTAGTAACACGAGATAAAATAATTCCGGCTCTATCAGGGAGTTAATCTCAGGGGGGTTAATCAGTGATGAAGACCGGGAGCTAGCGTTCTCCCGAGCTGACTTTCGAGCCGGTAAACTTATTCCACGAGCGTGCCAACTTCAAAAAGGCGAAGACGCCCTTGTAATTACCGTGTCGGAAGAGTCTTGGGCCTCCCCGGGGAACCCCATGGCCGGGACACAACCCCAACGGAGAGGGATGAGGCCCTTTTGTCTGGCTAGGGTTCATCGTCGACCACGCAACCTCGGGTAACTCGGTTGTCTTCCAGATGTCCAGTAAATCCATAAAGTTGCCTTGTTTTCCTTGTAGTATAATTAATTTTACGATCGTTGTCCTTCCTCCATTGTTTGCCTGGGAAATTTGGATACGTAATTATATTGTAAGAAGTGTAGTTCACCCAGGTATTGAATTTGAAGTGGAAGCTTACATCTCAGGTATCATTGAAATTGTCTGCCTCGACGAACTCGAATAACACGAACAGTCCGCAGTTGTCACAGACGAGTTAAGCGGACTTTTCCTGTTATTACAGATCATCGGTCGCGACGATGTGGAAAAAGCGGCGCCAGGAGAAAAACGACGATCGTAAGCAGAGTGAGAGAGTGAGAGGGAGAATGAGATGAGAGTCAGAAGGACATCGCGATGCCGGCGTGGCGCGGCGTGTTGCAGGGCGATGTTTATTTCATTGTAAATGATTATACAGCCGCCGGGACGATTACATCGTCCGCGGAAATGATTGTAGCCTCGCGAAATAGATGTGGCTTCGGCGATACTGCGCAGCAGCAACAGAGAGAATAGGAGGCCGATCATGCTGGCACGCTTTCCGAAGGTGCAAGAAATTTCCTTTCGCAACGGAATTCCTGCCACGCAAGTGCCGCGACGTTTCATAACGAGGCCTGCCGCCGTTCTGCACGGGCGTCCTTGTGAAATATTCGAGCAATGGACGCCGGGATATTGCGGGCTCGCGTGCGAATACTCGCTCTCGCCGGCGGCGGCGCCCGCTCAAATTCACTGCTGGAAATCGCCATTAGAAATCGCTCGAGAGCCATTGGGCGGGCGGCTGGCGTCCGCGCCGGCAGATTGTGTCGAGGCCACCGGGCTCTCGATTCACTCGAGCGCCGCCCGATTTCGCCGTGGCCGATGGCCATGGCGAATTTTTCCCTCGCTCTCTCGTTTTCCCTCTTTCCCGCGGCGAATTTTCCGCGAGCCTGCTACTCACTCGCGCGAAGAGTAGTCCGCAGACTACTCGGCCTGACAAGCGCCAGGCGAACCAACTTTCCAGCCACTACATAGTCAGCCGATAATGCTATATGATTAATTTATTGCTTCATGATTCTTCGGGCGCCAGCTACCGTCAATCTTGACTTTCACTAGCCAAATAAATCTAATCATGTATGTTTTAGTAGCAAAACACGACGTACTTACGCTTGTCTTGTTTCAATTATAAATTCTATTACGAGCGAGATTCATCGTTATACGGAAAGGGGATAAGATGCAAGGATGGAGAGAGAAAGAGGGGTATACTCGCGGCCTGTTATTATGGACACATATGTTTACGCCACGGCGTGTTGTGCTTCGTAATCAGTTACGTACCGATGTCAAACTGTGTAATTTGCTCCGGCTTCTCTCGCTGTTTTCCTTGTAAAGGTCGCGCGCGACATCAACTGGCTTCCTGCTAGAACGAGAGACACGTCTTTCCTTCTACTCACTAAGAAAGTAGCGCCACACATTGATCCCGTGGCTGACCAAAATGGGGGTTTCCGAATTTCCAAGTCTCGCGCCGCGTAATATCGAAGTATAATCGTCAAAGACTTAATGCGCCTCATTAATTGCCGGTGGCTCGTTAATGCGAGCTCTAATTAACACTGCGGCAGGCGTAGCATGCTACGAATGGTGGAAAAAAACCTTGACACGCAGTGCGTGTCATTCAAGCAGCGGCCACCGTGTGTATGTACTCGCTTCCATTAAGCGTTATGCGCAAATACTTGACCCCATTTCGCCCGGTACTCGCGCGCATTATCTTCAGGAAGTGAATGCACTGCCCTCGCGCGATTCACAGCCGGATATCTCGCCGCCTATTTTACGGAATGTCGCTGCCACTGTTGCTTGTTGTGCTGTCTACAATCTCATTAATTGTGCCAATAGTTATTGCGCGACTCTTGCCATCTATTGAGTCACATCTTAAGACGCATCTCCAGTCAAAGAGCTCTATTTATACTGTCGCAATTCCAAGATGGAAAAATTCATATACGCACTTGATCGCGGGTGTACTCGGCCTCGAAATGCAGCGTGTCTAACTGAAATCGCATGCTTACTTGGGGGCATAGCTTGCGTGCAAATAATCGGCCTCATTCCACCCTGCGGTGCGTGTACTATCGCCCGGAAGCAAGGTATGCGCCACTGCCTTTCCCCAGATTTGCCAAGTGGAAAGGGCTTGATAACGACATCGTTTGATCTTTGGTAGCGCTCGCTAGATTATTCCTAACATAAGTTCCATGAGGTGCTAGTGCCATTTGAGCATGGTCCCCCCCAAATTCACGACTTATCTTATCGCAACTCCCTATTCCCACCCGCTCTTAATCCCTAGATTTCATTTCGTTCTATATTTTTTCGCATAATACCCCGTTCTTCTTTATTTTTCAGCTGGACGACGAGGGCGAAAGTGTAAGTAAACATGAAACGGTGCAGTTCTTAATCCGGTTGGAGGGCGAACCAAGCCTAATTGAGAGTTTGGTCGAGGGGTCGTTTCCGCCTGGGGGATCTCGAGAAACAGCATCTCTGATTAGTTCACCCTCATGTATTATTCCTGATGAGTGTGGCAGTGTGCGCCGCTGATACGCGTACTTCATAGCCTCTGATGTGAGGGAAAAGCGCTCGGCGCAAGTGCACTCGGGAAAATCGTTCTCCCCCGCTCTAATCGACGAGAGTCGACTCCGGGGATTTTTCTGGGTAGAAGTTTGCACGCGCCTCTAGGAAACGGACAAATGCAATCTGTTTAGGGGGAGGTGACTCCTCGACGACGACAGTCGTACTAAAACAAGCAGAAGGCACGGACCTCGTTTATTCGCTTTCTGCTCACCCTCTACTCCGAAGGAAGCGAACCCGAGGGTGGGTTTGCGATCTTCCACGTACATTCGGACGTCGACGGTGATCTTCGCTCACGTAATCTTATTCCGAGCGCGGCATACGCATTCGAGACGCGTGTGCCACCGGAAAAGTGTCAATCGGATATGCCCAGGGGAATGACTAAGAGAAGAGGCTGAGACTGACGACAAAGTCTAATGCCAAGTCTCGCTACGCGTTCCCTGGACAGTTATCTCCAACACACACCTTACCACCGTCCACAAAATAGCATTTCATCCGTTTTTCGATGCTGATTCCAAAGCCGCATGTTCAGCGTATTTTCCGCACCCTGTCACACAACTGCACAGGTCGATTTTGTTCCGTCCAAGTGCCTCGGACTCTTGATTCCTTCTTATTACTTGAATTCTCCACTCTTGACTCCACGTACGCGTGTAATGGCCGGCCCTCGAGCACAAGGTCCATTGCACGCTGGCGTGTGAACGTAATTAGAAATTGCAAGGAGAGGGATTTAAGTACCCCGAAAGAAGCAACAAGTACAGCGCGCCTCTGTCAAGTATTTCTTAACCACGAGCCAACGTACCAGAAGTATCAAATTCATTCGGCTTCGTTCTCGCGTCCGGAGCGCTTTTTTCCTCATCGCAACTCGAGTGAGTCGTCCCTCCAGAGGACGACACGACGATTCCGGCAAAAAAAGGAGGCGACAAAAGAGTAGCGAGAGTCAACGGACTTTCCAACACGGTAGCCCTGGGTACCCAAATTACCCATCACGGAGTTTTCATTCATCGACATAATATGAATGAACGTCGGGTGCGGCTGAGTGAGCCGATGACCTTTTCCTTCGGTGCCCGCTAACCCGGATACAATGAAGCTCTCGCCTTCTCCGGGCCCTTCGCGGCTTCGTTAACGAGCTTAAATAATTCCGTTACAGTAATCTTGGGCTCAAGGAAAACCGGACGAAATCGTAACCCTCGCCACTTAAACGTCCTCTGTGCCACCAGCGTGCTTACAGCGGGTAAGCATAGTGGCCACCGGGAAAGAAGCCGGGACTCCACCGTCACGGGACCCACGTCGCTGGATTAACCGGAATCGCAATAAAAACAGCACGCGTCGTGCTCGTAGAAACTCCCGGATGACTGGCCGACAAATATTTTGACCGGCATGTGTTTGCCTCGCGACACCATTTGGCCCCCGGTGCGGTGGCCTGGCAATTCAGATGCGCCTGGACCGCGCTCGCTTGCTCCGAGAAGAGCGCCGACGATAAAAAGGCAAAGTAACGGGCGGTAAAGCGTACTCCGGCTGGCAGATATGACTCGATAACAGGGAAAAATTATTTCGCGGCTTCACCGCCACGTTCACACTACCGGCCGAGTGTTGTTTGGCCTGATTATTTCTTTCATGCCACCAGGAAAAGGTAGCCTGTACTGTAACATGTGTAATGTAGACACGTTTATGCGAATACACATGAGTCAGCCTACATGCGACGATATTACATTCATGCATGCGTAATTACTCTATTCGTACAGGGTGCGTCACTTGTACCACATTTTACTTGTAATTAGTGCAAGAGGCAAATTATAGCAGTGGTGGCAAGTCAATTAATGAAAAGTGTAGACTCTATACATCTGTTCTGCATAGGCACGCTCGTTGTTCTGGACAACCACAGTAATCTGGCTCACATTGCACGTGTAAAGAAAGAGGCTTCGTCGTCACTGCTCGAAAGAGAAGATCGCCGAGCGAGCGAGTGAGCCAGCGAGCAAGCCTTGGCAAAACAGTTACGTGACACAGTTATGTAATTAGGATTTGCCGGTTACATTGTTATTGTTTGCGTCGTAAACACTGTCAGTCGCACGGCAGTGGATGTTAATAAAGAGAAGGCGATCTCCCTCCCCTCACACCCTGCCACTTCCACTGTCCTCTCTCCCCGGAACGATGGAAGGTTCCAGCAAGCTAGGATATACCACATACCGATGGGAGCTTTGAGTTCGCTATTTACCTGGCACAATATGAACTTGATATCGGTATCCGCGGTACCAAGCGCCTATAAATAACGAGCGCGCCGGTATTTCCTGTGCGTCAGCGTGTTATTTACATCGGCGGCAATCAGATGCCGTCGTGCACCTTTCTTCCGAGAACCGTTTATGTTAATGCGTCCCAGCGCGAGACCACAGGATCGCTCCATTTTTACCGGAAATTACGATTAAAATAAATATCCGCTCGTCCGGTTAATACGTGAGAGAAGCGGCCTTGATTAATTGGATGTGGGTAGCGTGTAGTGACAGGGTGGGAAAGACGGCAATTAAAGAAGAATAATTAGGCGACTGAAGCCGCCGCCACCGGCATGTGAACCAATATAACGCTGTGCGTACACGTTGACCTTACCCATACTTTTCGTGCTTGGGGAAGTCGGTCATCCGTCGTCGGTGCAAATGTTAGTATCGCATCCCAGTTAATGGTTTGAGCTTTATGTTCGGAGTATGCATTTAGAGGATTTAGAACGGAGACCAAAGCTACCCTGGGATTCCTATCGGCACAAGATCGTCACATTAGTTTGTTTTATGAGCTTAGTCATACATGAGGGAGCATCATCGGTTTCAGCCAGATAGTGCTGCAGAAATTTTGCTTGGTTCTTGCTGAAATACTGCTTCTACCTTGCGAACCCGGATGGGAGTAGGTGTGTACCCCTGGGGGCGACAGGGTAAGAACGACGCTGTTACTTTAGCAAAACAAAGCTCTCGGTGTCGGCTAAGTACGTACCTGCCCGGCGTCGAATCGTAAATCTGCGCTGGTCGAGAGAAATTCCATTTACACACAGGCACACTCCACTAATCCCCTTTTATCTCACGCCGGTCTATGGTACTTTATGGAAATGAAATGGTATTCAACTTCGTGTATCGCGACCTGTGCGAGTGAGAGAGACATTCGCACACACACACACACAGCGAAACAGACGTACACGAACGGATAGGGGACGACGATATATTTCGTCGCTTTATTGCTCGCTCTTTCGCACTGGGAAGAGTAGCATTAAAATATCCCGTCACGTTTCTTCGGGTAGCTTACTTTACCGCGGGAAAATGATGCCGGGCACTCGGGCACATACGTGCGCGTCGTGTCCCCGTAAATGCGATTACGTTAACATTAATTGCGTCTTTTGACCCTCTTAGCTTTCTCCCGTGACATAAGAGCCTATGAACGCGCAAGGCATAGCGTACACACGCGTGCTTCCACGTATGCATCGCTCCACGGGGAATTCATTGCCAACGGGTTTTGAGATTAGTAGAAAAGGCTAGCCGTTGTCAGCGAGTTGAGCGATCATACGGCTGGCGGGCTCCATGTGCTCGATGCCATTTCACAATGTTGCATGACTCACCTGGCTCGCATTTGTCCTTGGCACCCCGATTCCTCATCGACGACATATGGGATTCGCGATATCGAAGGATAATACTCGTCGAGTGTCCTGATTAGCAATACCGCTTGCTTTAGCGATATTCAAACGGTCGCCTACATACAGAATTTTCAGTTTGTATAACGTCAAGAATTACTAAGGGATTCATCCTTTATTACATAACATTATCATTCCAGAATGCACGATCGATCACTGACAATGAATCAGTTGACATTGGAGTCAGTCAATCGTAACTGGAGCGTACAATCTTGAGAGAAAGAGTTGCGACGCAAGTACCGATCTATTACGCAACGCTTACCCTGGTTATCCAGATGGAGAAGCTTTCGCCCATATTTCACGTGCAAACCTAATAGGTGTGTGTGTGTGTGTGTGCGCGCGTGGTACCGCAGTCAACAGGAGCAGCAGGAGAGGAGAGAACGCGGTGCCCTGTGACAGCCGGCACCTTGATAATCGTGCGCGGCACCGCTTTAACAAGCGCGTTGATAAGTGCAACGATATTGGCGAGGAGAGCGCGTTACACTCTCTTGCGTAATGTCCGCTCCGTGGCCGCGTGAACCTTAATCCCTCTCCTGTGTTGCGCGTTACTCTCCTTTCCTCTGTCTTTCCCGCCTGGCGGCGTCTCGCCGACGGACCACGCTTATCCACATTCCGCCTTTTTATCCACACCGAGCCAAGCTACACAGCATCCCACTTTTTCTCACTGACTGTTAGTCCATCTCTGACTCTCTCTCTCTTGCGGCCCCTGGCTATTGACATTCGTGCACGATGATCCGCTTACCCCTTTTCCCCGGGCAATGTTTACAAGCGCAGTAACATCGGCAAACGTCGCAGTATTGCGCAAGCCTCCTCCCCCCGAATCATGAGTGGCTGGTACAAGCCTTGGGACCTTTTGATAGTCGTTGCACGCGAGCGCTCTTATCGCCTGCTGGAAAAAGGCTTTGGCGCCCCCGATGCTGCTGTTGCTGTTAGAGAAGTCGGGACCCGGGAGAGTAGGGAACAACGCCCACGAGGAATCCCAAGGAATCGATGCCAGAGCCACTGATCCCCTCTTGCATCATTCGTAGCAACATTGTTCGCTGTGGATGCGATGCACATTCACGACCCGAGTGTGATGCAAGCTTGCGCAATTCCATGCTCTAGTTGCAGCTGCCCTTAAAGAGAATCTCTCGGCAGCACGGAGTGCTGCACATTCCACGCTACTCTCGGACTGGCTCCACTCGATATATGTATAGATATGTACAGGGTGATGCGAATACGCGAGTCAGATTTTATATTGCCTTCTGTGTTTTGTAGTAATTCAGTGAGACATCAATTAATGAAGAGAGTTGAACTTAGTGTAAATTGAATTGTATATGGAAATATCGATAGTATTGAGTGATATGAAGTCGCATTATTCTGTATATTGAGATGTAATGTGTGACGGAACTGATGTCACAGGTATCGTGACCACAACTCCTCGCTACCGGTTACAGCGAGCCCGTAAACTCGGCTGCAGGCTGGATACAGTGGGGCTTTATTGATTGATGGAGTACCGTGGCCCAAGCATTATCGGGTGTATCCGCTTTTGAAAATAGTCTACTGGTTAACCGCATTGAAGCACGGGAAGGCCGGGCTGGGCCCCCCCAGAGTCGGAGTGCCAGTGGAACTGGCATCGATAAGGCCAATAACTGCTTGTTCGATTATACTCCTAGCGTACTGCCGCAATCATCGGTGGAATGTTTGTTATTCGACCAATATTACACAATGCTGCGTAACTGTACCACCCGGCCAGCCGGGAGCTCTGCGCTTCTACCTTAAATGAGAAATTCTTGTCCACATTTCGCATTCTCTACCGGTAGCGGCGAGGTAACAACGTAAACATCAACATCGTTGCGTTATAATATTGCTGAAATTATACCCGTGCTTTCTACAATGTCGCCCTGTCATATGCACGCACGTTCACTTCGACTAACGGGCTTGTCATTAAATTCGTCATTCCGCGTTGCCCACGCTCGTCGCTTTCCATGCACCACATCGCCACCGAATGACCATAATTTTGCAATTAGTCCACGTGGATTTCATTCAATCGTTGTAAAAATAGTTGCAATTTTTTTTAAGTGTGTCAGCCCCAATCGCCGCAAATGCAATAACACCAATTTGCAGTTGAAATTGCCATCAAACGAGGTGGTCTCTGTTGAAGAGAAGTTGGGGCCCAGTTTCATTCGGGTTTCGCATCCTCGTCCCTGCGGCCGAAGCCGCGGTAACATCCGTTACACAATCTACCGTGGCGATAGCGCGTCAATCGCCGCTCTCCTCAGTCTCTCATTCTGAAATAACGTTGCACGATATCTCCTTTCGCAACTCTATTGGCTGCAGAGTCACAGCTGGACCTAAAAGAGCACGTATACTATATCCAGCAACCTCAAGCGCTCGCTCTCTCTCTCTCTATCTATGGCGTGGTGGGCTCTAGCAATAGCGCGGAATAATTCAGCCTGGCGTTTGCCCCAACGACAGACATAATGACACGCGACGCAGCCCACCGCAAAGAGAGCATCGCAACCCACTGGCGCCAACGGTATTGCGCCTCCTACAAGTGGTACCCATTATTAGCGGCGAGCAGGGGGCGCCCCTTAATTAGAAACTTTTGTCATGCTCTCGATTAGAGCGCGCCGCGCGCCGACTGAAATCATAGACGACCGAATTAGTTGAAACTCCTCTATCGCAAGGTAATAGGTCAAGCATGATGAAAGGCTGGTGGTAGCGCGACAATGGGGGGCGGGAGAAGTAAATCGTCTAGCGTACAATGCTCGATAAAGCACTAATAGAAGCCGATAACGGCGTGCACCGTGGATCGGGCTAGGGCTATTTTTAGTGGTGCGCGCACTACTCGCCGTTTGTCAAGCGGCACGGGAGCGGGATCGCCGCCAAGAAAACGGCCGCTCGCAAAGGCCTTACGTGCATTTCAATATCTAACCGTTTCCCTCGCGGTCCTACCCTCTGTGCTTCTCTTTCTCTCCCTCTGTCCTCCTTGCACTCTTCTTCCTGGCAGGCCTGTCTCCCTCTCGGTGCGCGCTCCACACGGTTATTTACGTGCAGGTACGCGCTGCCTCCTGCACGCACATATCCTGCTTCTCACTCGCTCTTTCCCTTACTGTCTCCCAGTGTGCACTATGAGCCCCCGGTACGTGTGCCTGTGCTGCTTGCCTACCTAGCTCCGCCGTATGTACCTACTCGACGCTGCTGTGTACTCCGAATCGCCGGGTAAAAACATGGAAGTAGGCCAGATAGGCGGCGAGAACCAAGCCCCAGTCTAGATATTGCGACGCAATAATTCACCGTAAACTTTCGACACACGGGGACAATTTGCGCCGCTGTCGCCGTCGTCGTTGTCGTCCTCGAGTTAACCGTCGGTGGCGGCAGCGGCGGCAGGCGACGCCAACCTCCTGGCTGTCGTCTTCCTTCGCTATTGTTACCCGTCTGCCTACCGCGAGCCTATTCCACTCCGCCTCTCTATCTCTTTATCCTCTGCTCGCCTCTCCAGATATCCGGTTGGCACGAACATTATCGAATGAAGACGCCGTCTTGGCATCTTCGTACCGCCTTCTCGCTTCGGTATCCACCGAAGACGAGCGGCCGCGCGCGCGCGAGAGCGCCTCTCTTCACATCGTTGCATCTTGAACGCCCTAAGGGGTGCTTCGTGAGGGTTGCAGATTTATGCGAAGCGGATGGCGATCGCCCAATACTTTAATGACCAGCCACCTATCATTATCTCGCGCCCTGTCAGCCGGCATTACAATGCCGGCTGAGTTTTCCTTGCGATCAGGGGTGGTATTATTCCAAGGTTCTTGCTGCTGATCGTTGCGATAGGTGCAGCACGGCATTATTATGAACTCTCTACCTTGTAGGAACTAGGCAAAGCCCGAGCGTGCTCGATCCCACACTGTTGCATCATTCTGTCTGTGATAGCCTAACAGGCGAGTGAGATTACAATGCAGCCTTTGCGAGGCTGACTTTCTTGGCTGAAGTCGAGGGCGTCACGGTGAAATACGTATTTAGAGTGTAAATCTTCATGGCCCATTAATTTAAACTAGCAATCCTTCGGCTAAGATAAGTAGGTACATGTACCAAAGGATTTTGCACTGTCTCCTACATGAACGGCTTTTATAAGTCTTGTCCTACTTTGAGGGTGGCAGACCTGACATCGCTCGTTTGGATTTCCTGGACGATATTTCTCTTCGAAAGAAAGAAAGACCGTTCAATGATGAAACTAGTCGGGGCAGAATCGTAGGGCCGCCGGAAAAAAATCAACTAATTGTGAGGTATCTAATACCTCGCTTGCTTCTTTGTGAGCACGCATTTTCAGGATGAAACTATGTAGAGGGTGATGCGGATATACCTGAAACACCCTCCGCATTCCAGAATCTTTTGTTCTCGTGTGATGATACTTGTTATCGCATGTTTCTTATTGCAAGAGATAAATTACAACGTCGGTAACAAATCAATCAGTGAAGAGTCACGAAGTTCCTAACAGCCGGAAGTAAATTCCTGAGTCTGGTAAGATCGACTTACAATTAGCTGACCGATAGGTATTCGCATCACCCAGTACATTAAAGATAGCGGGTACGCTACCATTGCCCGAAGCCGATATCTAGCGCGCACAATCTTCCGCGTGCACCGCTTGTCCGCAGCCAGTGTACATAAATTTGCAAACCGCGTGGAAAGGCCTGGGGATGCCGCGCGACTTATGCGGCTTCCATTAATCATCGCCGCCGGCTCCAAAACAGCCTAGCAACTATTTACCGTACGTCGCGCAGTGCGCAGGGAGCCTGCGAATTCTACTTTTCCAGTTGGAAGTCGGTGAACTGGTATAAAGAGCCAACTGGCTTTGTATTTAGCACGATTCCCATTCTCGATGAAATAGCGAGCATTAAAAAGGCTGGCAAGCCAGGCAGGCGATTTGCGTGAGAGCGGCTTTAAAGCCCTCCGAAGCCATGATACCCAATCGCATTAGTCGGTAGTCCGGGGCTACAGGAGGAGTGAGAAAGGACAAGGGAGAGGGAAAGAGAAAGAGAGGGATAGAATGCAGGCTGACATTTAGTGACCAACGCAAGCAGCCCGCTCGATCGGACGTGCGGCAAGAACTGTCGCCCTAGCCGGGGGTGGCCGAAATAAAGTGGCACGAAGGTCCAAGCAAGCCAAGCTCTAAGCGCGCGTACACGCTTCTCTCCAGAACTACATAACGTATGGCGTCATACTGGGCACCCAGTTTATGTAATATACCGTAGGTTCGAACCGCATGGCACACCTGAAGCGGTGTGTGCCTGGGCTTCTCTCCTTGGTGGTTCTCTCCTGGGCTTCTCTCCACACAAGCGCACACACACTCACACACACATTTATACACAGAGGAAGCAAGCGGCCGCGCACGCGAGCTCGTGCACGAAGAACTACGCCGCGACCTACTTGTCTAGGCCACTGTGTCTGCGTTTCTATATGCAACTTATGTTTTGTGTGAAATTCTCGAGGGAAGGCAGGAGTGACGTCCCTAATCCATCTCGCCCCGCCAATCCCTTTGCTTCTCTCATCCTTTACTGACATTCTTTTGACGCGAGTAATCTTTTATTCGATTGTGAAAATAGCAAGGTTGACACGCGTTAGAAAATAGATGGTGAGCATTGCTTTAATGATTCACTGACTCAGAGAGAACTCGAACGATTCTTGTACAGTCAGATTCAAAGGTTGGAGAATACTCATAGATTGGGGAGGGAGTTGATCCGTCTTCCGGGTTTAAGCACGCTTCCGCGAAGCTGTGCTGCCGGCTAGTATGTCATCCACGGCTCGTGAGGCTGACTCCGGATGGACGATCATTTCATTTATATTAGGATATGAATAATCTTGGTTCGGGGAAGCGAATCTAGAAATAGGCCTTGTTTACTAGGATGATCTACGTTCTTATATTGGTGACGAAAGTCAGCGGGTTAGTGCGTAGAGGAAGATCCACGTGTGGTCTGGTATCGGTGCGATACTTTCGAAAGTAGAATGAGAGAGTGGTAGCGCGACAACATTTCCCGATCGCGCGGTGATATTTTCAGTCAGCGTCGACACCAGTTACCAATCTCTTTATCAGCGTGGCTCGTATGTGTGCCGCCGAATTCCTTTGGTCCACGGACGGGTGGGTGCGAGACTGATAGTGTCGCTTAGCAGGAACAGCAGCAGCAGCAGCAGCAGCAGCACTGCGACACCAATGCAAACTGTTGCATCAGAAAGATTAGAGTGCAATTCTCAATGAGCTGCAAGCGAGCGCACGCGCGCGCGTCCGACGTTTCTACGATGCGAAAATAAGAAACGCCGAAGGCAGGCTCTAATTATATCCGATAGTGCGGCGTAATTCAGTGGCGTGCTGTGCGTTGCACTGCGCCTTAACTTTTCCTTAACTATTCAATGGGATGTACGCGTTAAGGGAGAAGTGAGAATCGCAAAATTTTAAGGCTAAAATCCATCTAGCCGAAATCCATCTAATCTCTCCGGTAGCTCTGGTAAAGCCGGAAGACTGCATTCCAGAGGTGTCCCATCTTCCTTTGTTGGCCGGGCTCGCGCTGCTTCGCTCTGCAGGCAGTGCGCGGCCTAAACAACAATTAACTACAGTTACGAGCGCGCCGCGCCGGATTCCAGAGAATCTGGAGCGCGACTGTAAAAAGCAAAGTAAGCGGTGTTTCGTGCCCTCCCTTTCTCCCCCGTGGCGGCGGCGGCAGCTCGCCTTTCTCGAGAGCCACCTCTCTCTTTCTCCGAAGGAGAAGTTCCGCAGTCGATGCCAGCAGCTGCAGACGGACGATGCTCGCGATGCCAAGCCTCTCTACTACTTAAAGACTTCGACGAGCCATGGTACACTTTAGAGAGAGAGAGAGAGAGAGAGAGAGACCCATGACTGCAGATTGCATCAGTCGACGCCATGAGAAAGTTTCGAGTGGAAATGCAAAATCTAAAATCAACATTTTTAAATGAACGAGGAAATGTTTTCGAAGGGGGTGAAAGCTTCTCAATTGAATGAGTATGATAGATGTGGTGGCATCTGGTATCCCAGGCTGCTAGCAGTGGTGGTGGTGTCTTCGCGGTGTACCTGACAGGTTGGCTGCAATTTTGCGCAATGCAGTCTGGTGGACTTGAGGAGCAGCTGCAGCGGTACTCTAGCTGGCGCATTCCAGCCGCTCCATAGAGGCGGCTGGAATCGGAGCGAGTACGCTCTCCGGTGCCTAGTTACTCCGGTTAGAGTCGAGGTGTGCACGCTCGACCTGTTCGCCCGAGTGCGCTCTTAGCGGCGCGATGGTCGATTCAGGGGAAGCCGGCGCACCAGTAGCGTCGACGGCGGCGCTGGTAAATAGGTGTACTCGGCCTGTTCCGAGAAGGCGCGCGATCGTAAATCCGGCTGGAGAGGTGGGAGGATTTGTTTGTAAACAGTCCGCGCTGGAGTTACGGATCGCGCGCGACGGCCTCCCGCATTATAGGTGCTGGTGATGGCGGCGCGTTGCGCTTCCACCGACGGTTAGGTGGGATGGAAAGGGGGCAAAGGGGTTAAGGGGGAAGCTGAAAGGACGCCGAGGCCAGAGAGCCCACTGTGTTGGAAGGGGAGACTTTCTCCCTCCGAGGGCTTACGTAACTTCTTCAGGCCGAGTCGCGCGCGCTCGTCGGCGGCCGCCTGAGCGTTGCGGGAACGACCTACTTGACCCACTGTCCCTAAGCTGGCGCAGCCTCGCAACGGCACAACCTGGCCAGCCAGCCGATCGCTCGCAAATCGGGGCTTCGCCATTTGGCGATCGAAGAATCGCGGACGCGCCATCCACTCCTCGAGAGATCCCTGCCACCACTCTGCACCAAACCCACTGCGGACAGACCAAACGAGAAACATCCGGTCGCTCTCGATGCCTCGAATACCTAAATAAGCTCGGTTCGTTTGCCAAACTGCCGAGCATCGGGTGCACACATACACGGACCCAGGCGCACTCGGTAAGAAAAATCCGGGGAAAATCAAGTTCGGCCAATTGAACGACTGCCTTGGGTGTAGGTGCACTCGCTCGATTAATGGTACTGCGACACTGCTGACGATACCTGCTACCGCTGCAAATTGCGACTTGCATCCCACGCAGCTTTATCCCGAAGCCGACTACTGATCGCGTTTCTCCTGCAGATATTAATACGATTACCTTTACGTAATGGGAATGCCGGTTACGGCTCGAGGAGATCACGTTTTCGCGACGCGTTTACCGCTCGACTTCGCGCCGAGCAGACCCCAGCCGGACCCTGACGGGTTTTCAGTATTCTGCGTCGCCAGGCATGGATTACGTACAGGTAGCGCGAACCATTAACGATGGGCGTTGACCTGTGGTCTATTCGATTCGTTACGTCCGAACGCACTAGTGCAATTTGGGTTGCCAGAACGCTAGAATCGAGCCGCCATACTCTCCTGGAAGAGCATCGACGTTCGCAAGCACGCCAAGAGAAATCCGGGAATAAGAGGAAGTCGTAAAGCCGGTAAAGCGCATCTTCCAGCCAGGAGTTAAGCTACTCCGGAAGGAAATGTCAGGGCTGGCCCGTGCCAGTATTACAGGGCGCGGGCTATTCACCATTCTCTACTTGCTAAGCTGGTAAATCTACGAGCAAGCATTTCCTAATATTACCTTGCTGAATATAAACCCACTCCATTTCGTTCCAGCCACCCTTTTCATACTACCCAAAATCGCCCTGCTTATTTTCGTATAATAAAATGCTCTTATCGTGGCATGCTTTTATTAAACCTCGACCAGGAAACTTGTCCCTCCTCTTGGCAAGATAAAATCGACTTACAAGTTCCGAGTCGACTCGCTGCATTTCCGACGCCGCCGTAGGAGTAGGCTTGCGTTCTTGTAAATCGGGTCGCTGCTAGTCACTACTACACACTCGACCCACTCGAGAGAGACCGGAACTAGTCGTGTCCGGTCTCTTGCTCTTTCTATATCTCCGTCTCGATGTTGGTGTACTCCGTAAATAGACGGAGGTCGCAACCAGACCAGTAGTAATACTGCATCATAGGTCACACGTCACAAAAATACCCCAGCGATTAATACTCGTGCGACCCTTGGAAACTCTATCCAGAATTTCAACTAGCCGTGAATCTTAATAGTCATTTTAAGAGTTGCGCGAAACCCGCTAGAATTACTCGATCTGAAAAGGCTGATGCTTCTTCCACGAGGCCGTAAAAAGTACAAGGCGACCTATTCCCCGTGCGCCGTTCAGTGATAACGCTCTCCGCAAATAAACAGATCGCGCTTATGCTGGCGAAAATATTTTTGGACCGTATCTCCGCAAAGATTCCTTGACATGTTTTTTGCGCTCACGCGCTCGCCGCCGCCGCCGCCGCCGCCGCCGCTGCTACTGCTGCTGCTGCTGTCTCGAGAACACAAAGTCTCCAAACATTTGCGCTCCCGCGAAGATACTGATACTCCGGCGGCCGAGATCTATTTCTGGCGGTAATCCTAAAATAGATTTGCCTCCTGCTGTTAAATTCGATGGAATATATCGCGAAAATAATTGTGTAGACATCCGATTGTAAACTATCCTGGTGAAATATATCTCCAAGTCGCTGGATGTCATGACTTGCAACATCTGATTGTGAGTTGGTTCATTATATATTTACCGAGAATTTTAGGCCGTAACTGAAAATTGCAGAATAAAGCACGACTTTTAAAGCCTTCTTTTATAACGAAAAAAAAGTGTCATCCGTTTTTGTCAAAGCTGAAAAAAGAAGCGGGTCATAGGATCGATTGAACTTTACAATGCCATATAAACCGATAGGAGATCACCTGTTACGAACGTGCAATAATTATCGTAGCTGGCGTGCGCCAGACAAATCAGTTATTCAAGCGATAGGAGCAAGAGAGAAAGAGAAAGAGGGCGGGAGAGAGAGAGAGAGATGTTGGAATAATTGCCAGAAATAGTAGTGGCATATAGAGTAGCTAAGGCTAAGAGCAGGGTGTGCGCAGTCTGATCATTTCGGGACTGACCTACTGCCCTTAAGCGAGGAAAGGCTCGCGGGTCGATTCGCCTCGAGCCATGCGACCAAAACAGATTGCGTGCAATTCGACCGCTGGCACTCGACTAATAAATAGACAGGGACTCTGCGGGCTTGTGCACCGAATCGTGTCGCATTCATCCACGTAACTCGTCGTCAGAGAGCGCGGCAATTTTTTACTTGTCCCGCAGCGTAAAAAGGAGGAAGATGTGGCAAAATAGACGAAGGCTGGCCTTGTGTGTGACGGCCGATAGCATTGACTGTCGGCGAAGGTAACGCCCGCCGGCTTCAATCCTAGACGAAGATAGATCGACAACTCTCTTGGCGTCACGAAAGAAATGAACTCTGACACTTTCTCGTTAGCCCTTACCAGTTTCCTCGTTCATCAGGATTACACGGTGAAAATAGGATTGAGTTTGATCCCTGGCGAGACTATGCAAAACTGTGTCGTAAGTAGAACACTGGGAAATGGGCTTCTCAAGGGAAGTCCTCCAGTCGACCAATTCTACGACTTGGCCTTGGTATTTCTGACGATACGAGCGAAGTCCTTCGGGGTTACCTATAGCGAAGTAAGCTCCTTGCGCCTCTCCTATACAAGCACCTTCCTATTACGAGACTTCCTTCCAGCATGCCAGATTCTCTCATCGCCTTGACCTCGGTCAGTGAGGAAACACGAGTGCTCGCATCTTCCGCAGAGTATCTATAAGCGCGCTTTGCCATGGGGACTTTTTCGTTTAAGCACGCACTCTCCTAGTGGGACGCTCGAAATAGGTAGAATTGCAAACACTACCGGATAAGTGAGCTTCAAGGTGATTCTAACGGAATATTCAGCAGTGCTGTTCACTCCTCGAAAGAAATGTTCACGTGACTGCTCGCATAATTCTGCCACTCGTCACATTTTCTCATCTTAAGCTTTACACACATCCAGTTGATTCAAAACTTACACCGATGACTCGACTATTTTTACATCGCGCACTGCTTTTAGATGATTATGAAACACCTAAAGATTAGAACGGGTCAGTATTGAGGACGAGCACTTGTTTGTCAGGCAGCGTAAGTCCGCGCGTAGGCGCTTAGGCACGCGGTGTTTCCTCGCACTCGAGTTCGCGATGAGGAACGCAATCATCAATGCCGCGATTATTCGACCTTGGGATATTTCTTGGTAACGCATCTCAACAAAAATAGCCATCAGCTTCCACATGTTGAAAAGTGAAATTGTACCCTTTTCCATTTTCTTATTACTGATTTCCGTATGCTCGATCTAAAACTGTCTGGTATAATACGAGGGCTGCCCTTGGAATATGATCACTTAAGTTGCTGCCCCTAGCTTCCAATGTCTGGCGACGTAACTTTCTTGGACTCATAACTATGGATTACTACACTAGTTGTACACAATCGTTATCATCGTGTCGTCTGGCTAATTGCACCTAAAACTTCTCCCGTATGTCAGGCATCAGTGGCGGGAGATTAAAACGAGCAGTAATTTAAAGTCCACGTGTGCACCTGTAATGACTAGCTACTAATAATATCTCGGGAGCTATTTGTCTGCCTACATAACGAGCAATCATTCTATGGTGGTAGTTGGTGCGTCAGTCGAATGTGATGAAGAAGATGAGAAAGTCTGAAAACCATTAATTTCCACCGCTCGCATAATTCCGAATTGGAGCAGTCTGGCGTGATGGGTAGAGCCGCTCTGCAGGCAAACACGAGGCAAGCGCAGTGTCTCGAGGGCTTCTTCGGTAGAATGCACGTACACAGGCAGAAATAGCCAGGGCGGCGGGGCACGAAAGTGGCTCTCGGCGTGTCCCTGAGGCGTGGCGGGCGGCTAAATGAGATAATCGATAGGGAACTATTGGCCGCGCTGCGGCCGGCATCGGTACACATTACTATTGGGTCACACTCCTTTTTCCTACCTCAGGTGGACTGGCGCACCCGTGCGTGCGAGCGAGCGAGCGAGTGTCGGCTATTCTGCGGTGTCCTCTATTAATAATCGTTTTTATCATTAGCTATCGCGAGCAGCAGCCGGCGTCGTAAACAACGCCGCTATATTTACACCTTCTCTGTCTCCCTCGTACAGGTGTGTGCATCCTATATTATGTATACGGTCACGCACACCCGGCCAGGCTGCAGTCGCTGTCGTTTCGAGGTGCGTGAGTGCACGTGCGTCCGCAACTCTCGTACTATATACGTATTCAGCCGTGTCTATACATTAGGGCGCGTGCACGTGCACACACACAGCCACACGGCGCAACGTGTCCTCCCGCATTGTAAACAACGCCCGTGGGAGCAGCGTGCACAGCTGATTCACATTCCACGGGCGAGGCCAGCCTCTAGGTCATCGTCTAACGAGCGTTGCACCAGATTTTATGGAACTATAACAATAAAGCGCCTTTTGGCTGCTCGGCAATTGCCATAAACGGCCGCCCTGACACGCTCTCCTTCTCCTACATATAACCAAAAGTGGAGAGAGTTGTAGCTCATGCTATCGAAACTTCTCTGTCCTCTCCCGTTTAAAGGGACAAGGGGACTTCCAAGGTTAAGGTGCTTTCTCCGCATCCTATCGTTACACACTCACACATCGCAGACTTGAACACAAGCGAGCTGTTGTATTCCAATAAATCATGCAGTGCTTTCATGATACCTGGCGAACGCCTTGCTTCACGGCCCTAATCGCACCGGAAGGTACAGATGCACTACTGCTCATCGAACAGGAATTCTTGACCCGCAGAAGGCCCGCGTGTCGGAATTCCTAGCTCCGTTTGCCTGCGAAATATCAATTACCGTGATTAACGACGCACCGGCTGGGTGCATCGCACCCGATAAGCCCGAGCATCTAGCGTAAACAAATGTGCGTCTGCTTGATCCGAGCGGAGAATTTCTCGGCTCGGAAATACAAGCCTACGTCGCTCAACGATGGATTAAAGTGACTTTATCGAGATGTTCGATATCCACAACGGATCAGTATGTGACGAGAAAATGCCGAGGACCCACTTGGCGCCACACTTAACTGGAACCGCAAGCTTTGCATAGTTCTAGTAACCGTGACTCCACTCTCCGGGAAAAATTAGCATGTCTCGATGGGTATTCACCGGGTCGAGCAGCTCTTCCTCGTAAATGCACACATGCGCAGGAAGCGCGCGTGCACGTTGCTGCTTCGAGGACGCTTTGTCGATGCGCTAATTTGTCACGTACGAGCTTATCTTTTGTGCTGTGCCTGCGCGCAAAAAACGAACGTGACGCGCCTATTATCGCGAACCTATGCGTACAGGGAGCGATAGAGAGAGACCGAGAGAGAAAGAGAGACGCCATAACGGGAGCGCACCGCGAGAATTAGCCGGGAGTAGTTGATAAGCGGTAATTGCGTGAATGTAAATGCATGTCATCGTTAGTACGCCGTTATCTTACGTGTAGCGCCAATATAAGCGATGTCGGAAACATGAAATCCATCCCCAAATTACCAGCTTGGTACGTGTTTACCATAGTCGTCTTATAGATAGTTTGATTACCCAGCGATGTAAGGATTGGTTACTCTTGGTTATTGGGGAATTTGCGGGGACTATCAGCTCGACATAAGGAGCGACACCGCTTGACACGCGAGGCTCCACCCGACCCAAATGGCATATTCCACTTATCTGAGAACGTCGCTCGCATCCCAGCGGTGCGCTTCACTGTGCTTCTCCCTTTTCCATTGACCTGATCTTCCAGGCCAAGGTGCAAACAATACTCGTCTCGTGAAGGAAAGTCTTGTTGGGGTGGCAGAGAAGCGAGAAGCAACCGTGTTGAATAGAAGGGTTATCTTAGAAAGGAGCAGCATCAAACGTCTACTTAGAAAACGGACGATGGTCCCAAAACGGAATTGTAATAGTTTGAATCAGAATTGTCACGTGGATTGTATGGTATTATCGATCGCACCTAGTATGCCAGGAAGAATAGAAATAACGGCAAGACACAGTAACGAGGCACCTGACATGATTCAGTTGTGCGATAGAAGGAGTGCAAAGCAACGGCACTTGGCTCTCGAGATTCCCTCATTTCCTTAAATGCATCTATCAAGGCTTCAAGAGCGTTTTGTATTCATCTTGGATTTATGGAGATCATACGCTCGTAATTGCACTTATGATAAGTACTACTTCACAAAGTATTATCCCTCGAACACCAACAAGTGCTTCTTGGAGTATGAAATTCTTGCACGCAGAAGGCTTCTTGAATTCCTACTGAGAAATCGCAGTCACGTTGCGCCTAACATGACAATATGGCACACCTGAACTATTCAATTGCCATAATAGTAACTTCGACCACTAACACATGTAAACGCAACGGGCTCCTCAACATACAATTCGATGGCCGGCTAACATAGTCCCAGATCGATTTCCCCGACGTTAAACTTCCGGATTTGATAGCCTTGGCTTTTACGAGGCGATTTTTCAACTTGCTTGCGTAAAGAAATGCATATAAAAGAGGAGTTTACGAGCGCTCGCGAGATACTCCCCGAGCGAGGCATTTACCTCTCCGTTTCGATATCCGCTCACCGCGATAAGATTTAAAAGTGTTTCATTAATGACTTTAATGTACATTACAGTAATATGAATAAGATATGCGAAATTAAAGTTAACTCTTGCTGTAAGTGCAACGAGTGAAAATCCTGCAGGCGCCAGCAATAGAGGAAAAAAATGTGACATGTGCAAATCCACAGTTTCTGTGAAACGAGTATCCTCCCCTCGTCCTTCTCGAAAACCTATCTGCTTGACAGCGATTGGCCGGCAAGCCGACGCGTGTATCTAATGTACGAACAAGCTTCCACCTATTGCACACGTTCCTTCCTAGCTCTGCTCAGGAATTCCGGGTATTCGCACTGCATCACGAGCCGTGAAAATCACGATTTCCTCGAACGCCGGCAGTTCTATCGCTAAACTAGCCACGTCAGTCGGGCGTTAAAGAGTCCGCCCCAACTCGATATCTTCGGCTATTCGAAGCTTACTGGCAAACCATACGGCAAAAGCAGACAAATACTTTTCGCAGAAGTGGCGAGCTATGCAAACGTCCGGCTGCCATTTCCGGGAGGAGTGACATTCGAATGCGTAGTTTAGAATCGGTGCACCTTCTTCCATGGAATTCCACCGAAATCATACACTTCCGGTATTATCACATTGCAAATTGACACGGACTACGTTCAACGGTGATATATGACGTAGCAATAAGTGAAGTGTACCCGCCTTTTCTGGGATAAAAAGGGTGCAACTAGCAGAGAGCGAGGAAGCGCGCGAGTTAGGCATCGTTATGTCAATCTGAAAAAAATGTGGCCAGCGAAGCGAGTTCGATGTAGCGTCGATATTGGGCCGGGATTCCTGGGCAGGCATTTGTAGAGGCACGATCAATATTTACAGTGGCGTGTGGCGGCTCGGGATCTCGTAGATAGCGGCCTTTCCCCAATTCGGGCCTGGCTTACGGGGTAGTCAGTCAAGGTATATCTAACTCTTTCTCGCAACGATTGCCGAGGTACCGCGCGCGCGTTCTGCGGAAGGCACTCTGACATTTCACGTTCCACCGATGCCTTGTTGCGCAAACAAGCACTGGGCACCGTACCAAGTCGCATGACTAAACCACCGCGAGTCAATGGTTCGGCCACCGAAAATACAGCACTGCTCTCCAGACATCAGCGTGCTCTGCTATGTTGACGAGTGAGCTGTTCGTCGTCGAGCAGGTACCAGCACGCCGAGTTCCAATGGATCTAACTTACTCCTGATTGTTCTCCAGACTCTCCACCCAGGAAACACAAGAGTCTAAATTAACAAGCTGAAGTAAACCTTGTGAAAATATCTGGAACGTTCTGGTATCGTGTAATGGCAAAGAAAAACAAAGGCTTGATAGACTGATAGAAGAGAATCCGAAGCCGTTGGTTTCTGTAGACGATTGTTTTGTCAGGGGAAACAGTGTTACGCCCAATGAAAATAATCGGAGATCGTGGCGACTAGCAGAAAGTCTATCAGAAATTTGTTAGCCATCAAAGCGACGCCGCCGCCGCCACCGCTGCCGCCACCGCTGCCGCCACCGCCGCTGGCGCTGGCGTGGATGATTCTCACCTTGCTCACGCTTATCGGTAGAAGATCGCCTTGGATTTCCCGTATTCATGGCTGGGAAAGGGTTCGTCGGGTTTACGAGGTTCTCTCTCATAGGCTATAGCTTGGTTCTCGTTGAAAGGAGCGCACACCGCCAGCACGTACTTGTTGCTGGTGGCCCACCGGCGAACGCGGAAATTTGCCGTCGACATTGTGGCAACGCGTCGATGCCGACGGGGAGCCGTTAAATTACATAAAACGGGGTAATAAAACTGTGCGCCGCGTATACGATCACTTAACATAGAGATAAAAAGATATTGCCGGGGTTATTCCCGCGCTTATGGGATAGTTTCGCCACGCTCGCGGTACTCGATGGACACATTGGAGCGAGTGGTGTGGCGGTCGCGACGCGTGAGTTTTCCGCGTTCCCACCGCGAGAGTCTAGGTCAAGATCGCACGAGACGTCGATGACGAAAGCATGTCTCCGAACTGCAAGTGTACACATACATCATTGATTCCGCTCGATTTCAGAAGGCGGTAGGTGGTAGGTAGATGTGCGGCGCATCGATTATTATGGACGATTGCATTTGATTGTCGGGTGTGACGCGACCCTGTGGAATCAGCACGCAACTGTGTTCGCCACCCACGACTGTGAATAACGCGCGCCTGCCGCTTCGAGGAAAACAAACCCGACGATCCATTACATGGCCGCAGAAATACTTGGCATTGGAAAAACGTCCCGCTGTTACTCGAGTACCTCGGCAAATCGTTTGGTGTTCCTCGTTGCACTCGTCGAGTCATTGAGAATTGTGCCGCGGCCATCCGTCACTGAAAGCTGGGTATTTTTTCCGCCAAGGATCCTGCGTCATCACACCTCTATTCCTAGAGCGAGTGATCTCCGAGATCAATTCCGATGTATTTCTCATCAATCATCGATGGCGCCTCCTCTTACGAGGCAACTATTACGACGGCTCGCTCGTTAAGTGATAATGCGATAAATGAGAATGTGCTGATGGGATTGTAAAGCTAAGCCAGTTGGCTCGTTCTTTCTTTTTCCTTCTATCTTTCCTCAGGTTGATGGTAGAGAAGCCGATAAACGTAGGTCGCTTTTATCAGGGCCATGTCGACACGTCGCTTGTCAGAGCGCGGTCGGCATTGAACGGAGTTCGTTACGGCTGATAAGGGTCGTGTAAACTGCGTATACGAGAGCCGGACAGCTTCATTCATGGAATCGGGTAGAACGTGAGCAGAGGGCAGCCCGTGGGAGCAAGCATTTTATTTTCCAACGAAAGACCAATATTGCCGGTTAGATAACGACACTCGGGGACGAGAGGGTGTGTGCTGCTCTCCTCGTTTGCCCTGCATATACACGCGTACGTACATACTTCTGTCCGAGTGCACCTAACTACACCAATGCCGCAGGTGAGTTGCTTTGACTTTGGCGCAGTGGCGTGGAATTCGCTTTCCGCATAATTCTCTCTCATTCGGTCCGCCGGGAGCAATTGATGTTGACTGATGGTTAAGATCGACTATTTTTCCTTGATAAAGGCGACCACTCGGAGAAATATCGTGCCAAGGGGGTTGACGTCCCCTTTCACCGGTAATAGGTTCCATGATTACGGCTATTTGCGAGCTAAGAGTGTTTTGTACGAGGCCGGCATAATAGATCGGGCCGAGGGGAAGAGGGGGCGAAATGAATCTGGGATTTGCGTTTCTATTGCCCCTTTACGCGGTGAATTACGAGCGGTGGTGGTGGACAGGTACCGCAACGTTTACCTAACCGATGTAATCTGCCAGTACATTTAATATCAAAACCCGCAATCATCAACCGAATGCAGACATTCCACCGCCGTCTCGTCTGTAATGCCTCGAAAGTACGCACTCGGTCTTTCGCGTTTTCCTTGCTCCGACAGTACTTACGCCTATGATGCGTACACACGGCTCAAATACGTATGTGTGTTGAGCAAATATTTTGCGAACTTGCCAGGCGCAGTCTTCGGAAACCCTTCTAAACTCGTATGCATCGTACATTGATTTCCTGGATTCGTCGGGTGCGCACACATGGCCACCTTGCGAATACCTGGAAGTACCTGGCGGGTGTGCGCTTAACGCACATCGCTCTCGTCGATAGGCAACGAAATTCGCGGAAAACAAGCAGCACTGGATAGTGACCCGCGATAGGGCTGAAAGGCTCTATTATATCACGCGTTATCATTGTTACACCCGATAATCGGTAAAGAGCGCGCGCACTCCCCCTCTTCAATCCCGTGAACGAGAGCATTACGCGTGGAAGCTTCACGCTTCTCTATCAGCCTGAAATATGCCCAAGTGTCATAGGAAGCCTTCCGAGAACTGACGCTGCTGCGTTATAAAGAGATAGACTGCAGACTGTCAATAGCAGTGGTAGAGTCACGTGAAACGCCTCGCCAGTCATTCCGTAGTTCCTGGATCGCAGAGGAATTGCGTGGGGAGCGCCGATGTTTTATGGGCTCGTGGGGCCAAGCGAGTCCGAAGTCATCGCGCGTCACTCACGATTTCACGGAGACGCTCTTTCGGGATCAGTTAATGATAAGCGAGACGAAGATAGAAAGAGAGAGGAAATGAAGCATTCTCCTGTTCGCTACGCCGGCGCCACAATTACACTAAAAATATTGTTCTCCGCGAATCATGCAGCGGTGACTCGCATACCGTAACACAGCCACGCACACTTTAGTGAATAATAGACGAAGCAGTTGTCGCGTCAGTTATCGTGAGTCACGCTCTCGATGAATTGTGACGCTGACGAATAATGACTTGGAACTTACTCCACCCTCGCGTATCCTCGCGCCTGTTATTAGCTTGATGCTGGCGCTCGCTACTCGACAACGCTTTGTTCTTGAATTATCCAATCCTATAACAGAATAAAGCTAACCCGCCCTTAATTCCGATTAAACTATTTTCATGACCTTAAAACTCTCTAGCTTACGAGAGATTAACATCAATTGATACAGATCGCTCTTTAAAAACAGGTTCACTGATCTTTCATGCAGGTAAACAGTTACTTCCTTTGCAGATTTTCTTCATGAATGCGAATGTGAATTATTCTCATTATAAACATCAATTCCTCATAAGCAGGTTTTAATTAGTCGTCTTGAAAGTCGTCTCAGAACTGGACGCTTGGCGTAACTGGTGGTATAAGTCGACGAGTTTCGCATCCGTTTCTTTTAGACAAGTAACACATAGGTGAATTAAGTTGGCGAACACGGTGGTCCAGCATTAGCGGAATCCTGTGCTAATCCGGCTCTCCGACTCGGAGGAGACGTGTAGTGACGTGCTTTCGCGCGTGCGTTTATTAGGACGCCAGTTACTCAAGAGTCTCAGGGTGTCGTTCTCTGCTGTGGCTGGCGCGTTGGCTGTCATGCGTGTGCATGTGGATGTGTGGCCGCGTGCGTAGCCGCGAGCACAGCGCAGTTGCATAACAGCGGCACGACTATTTATGTGGATCGGCATATACGCGCGTTATATAAATAGACGGGGCGCGCGCCGTGTACACGTGGCTTTTCTTTTCACACCGTGGCCGACGCCGCTGAGCTGCATCCGCCGCCGATTGTCTGGCCAGTTCGTCTGTTACTACTTGCGCCGTCTGCGACCCTCTCCACTTTCGTCCTAGTCGCAGCACTGGCATTTCGTTTGACCCTTAAAGCCCAATCCACAGTACAAGTACACTCACACTGCATTTTACTAACCGGTCTTTCATACTTATTTGCGCTCTTTTAATTCAGCTTTTCCTGAGTGTTAATGTTCCCGATTAATTCAATGAAATAATTTGTTTTCTTGTCATATCAATTGATCGTAACACCCGATTAAGAACATCCTGCCGAATCATTAATCCTGGCGGTCGGTAGCGCTGCTACATCAAGCAGCACTAATCACACTCAATCCTTCCGGAAAATGAGGGCTACATGTTCCTGCTGCTGAAGATCAAGTAGACCGAGCGAGACATCCGTCGCGCAGAGAAATGTGAAAAAAAGCACTACCTGATCTAATCAATGCTGCTTTAAAAGCTAAAGCATTATATATGTCTCCGTATTATCGAGTCATCAATGTACTATACTTCCAGTTTGGTTACGCAGTAATCTTGTAATTTATAGCATTGCGGTAGTTTATTAATCTAGCCATTATTCGACATGTCAAACTTGTTAGTTGGCCAGGCAAATAGATGCAGACGAGGTAAATTCTCTTTGCAAATCGCTGCGACGCTCCCGATCAGTCGTTTGCGTTTATCAGAGAGGCAAAGTGGAAACGTTGGTATCCGATAGCATTCACCAGCGCTAACTGTGGAAAGATACTTTCCCGATGCTTGCAGATCGCGTGTTTATCTCGCAAACGAGAATGTTTGCGACTTCCTTATCCTTGATTTACAGTTTGGCCTGAAGTCGTGACAGTCCGTTAGCGAGGACATTCTCGTCAATAGACCAGGTTGAGGGATCTCGTCAGATCTCGTTTACGTTAATTATAATAAAGTCGAAGCATTAAATATAGTCAATATACCAGGATACCAAAGTGTGAAAAGGCAAAGGTAGTCTATTCCTCGCATTGAGTTTAAAGTTGGACGATAGAACTAGTGCAAGACGGATATGAGCTTGGCTCTGAAGTGGCGAAAAGCCACGACCCCCACTTTCCGAGACGCAGCTCCATATGGACGTAGAGGAAAGTGGGAGGTGAGCTAGAGGGCCATATAGTGCTCTCTTGAAAAGTGCTTCTATTTTCAAGCATGTAATATCTCGCTTTAGGCCCGCCAGAGTCAAGCGCATCATGCTCCTATCTCTCTCCTTTCCTCTTCGTCTTCTAGCGCCTGGAGTGGCGGCTCTCGGGTCAAGGGAAGTCGCGGTGAGCGATCCCGGAACACAGAAGCAGAGAATCGCGGGGAGCTTACTTCCGGCTGAAATAAAACCGTCTACGGCTGTCGCTGTGTGTGCGTGTCGAGGGGGTCGCCGCGGACGGATTTAGCAGCGCGGCGTAAACATGCGCCGTGTAAATTTAGAGCGAGAAGGGAAGAGACTGTGGGAGTAAGAGACTCGCGTTAAGACCCCGCATTATTGACAACAGCGACGTGTACAGAAACCGGGTCCGGTCCTGTGTGTCAGGCCTCCGGCTGTTACCAGTGCTTCGCCGCTTGCTCACTCGCTGGCGACGATGTTTACAAGGACCGCCGGTGATTCCTGCACGTTCCGCACCGACATTCCTCCCCAGGCCGGACGCACTTGAAGCCTGTGACCTAGCTCTACACACGGCGCCTGGAATTTGGAAAGAGTGGCGCACCAACGCGACGACTTCCGCCCTCCTGTACCACGTCATTCTCGGGAAATGTTTGTGTCGAAGGCCATCAGGAGGTCTGTGCTGTGAGTGGGCAGTGACAACTGCACTCACAAGGAGAAACGAATGGAGGGAGCTTTCGTAATCCTCTGCCAGACTAAACTTCCGGATTAAGTGCCGCCCCATCAAGTTTGTTATTCACCCACTCATTTTTGGATGATAAGAAATTGGAAGATTTCAAACGGGCTTTAAACTATCAGTTTCACGATGTTTCCACTTCGATGGTGTTTGAACAACTAGGAGCTACGCTTCCACGATAGATGCTTTCCTGAGAACATGGTCCCGCGTATCAGTGATCCCTGATGAACTTATCTCCCAAGATGATGATAAGCCGAACTGCCTGCGAGCGGGATTCAGTGCAACGGGATTGTTTCACTGCCTTGCAAAAGACGAAAGCATTTTCCACGAATACAGATGCATGGTGGCCCAATTCGCAATACACATTCACAGTTCATCGGTGTTCCAGCCGCTACCGCGTGAATCTGTATCCCCCTGAGATTGTTGTTCCTCGGTGCACTATTTTCGGAGGCTTTCATGAATGATTCCGCGCAGCTTGCAGAGCGGCATAGCTTGGAGAGGCCTGAAAAGTGGGTCGACCGCGAGGAAACTGGGTCGTGCACTGTGCCACTTATCCTCGCTGGTCCACTGGCACTGGCAGTAATTCCGCAAGCGGATTTGCGCAACAGATTTGCACGGAAGAACATTTGCGGTCTGTGGAATGCATAAGTCTAGATAAAGCTCTTAATCCACTGAGGAAGATATCCTACTTTCCTTCGTAATTAACTGTTACCCTAGGATGATGCGGCGAATGGTAAAGTGAGAAATCACGAGGAATGTTTATTGCATTTATGCGGAATCGTAAATGACGCGAGAGGGCCAAGAAATCCTTTCGAACCTGTTATTTATGAGACCCTTGAAGACTCCTAGGGTCGGTGCTACCTTCGACCAGTGGCGTTCGATGGCCTTTATCCTCGCGCCCGGCGCCCACCAATCCCGGGAAATAAATCTGACTGCCATTGGTCCCAGAAAAACATTGATCCTTCCGAGGGAAATTTCCGGACGCGGCTTGCTAAATTTACCCATTCTGCGGAATCTGTGCCGCATATATTATTCCCTTTCAAAGGCCACCCTCTCTCTTATAGTATAAGAGAGCCTGTCGGATTCCAACCGATTTATGTCACCCTCCACTCATCGATCCATTCCGGCTATCGAGAGAATCATTACAAATGAACTTTCTAGGCTCGACGAAAGTCAACCTTTTTCTAGAACTTTACGTTCATCGTCAATTTTTGCTCGCGTTCCTGCCTTGATTAGCAATACTATTGTCTCGAGACATATCACTTTCAAAGTGAGATCAAACCAGGATAATCAATTATTGGGTGTTGGTCAAGTACAAAGAGCAAGCTTGCATAATTCCTCCTTTCATTCTGTCGCACTGGATCCTGATCCATCGGGTTATTGTTACGCAACGAGCTTACACCCTGTGCCGATGTACGGTCACTCGCGAGGACTTCTTTGCAATTAATCAGCCGCTCTCGAAGTAAGGCTCTCTCTTCTCCCTTTCTCCGTGGAGCGTTGCTCCATTTCCCAAGCACGAACACGCGCTTGTACACCTCTCGCTCAAGGCCCTCTCTTTCTTCGCCGAGAGAAAGAGAGAGAGGTGTGCGACAATCGCTGTTTGTTCTTGGAGTTTCTCGATGGCCGAGTCGAGGGTAAAGATATATATGTATGTATATACATATATATACATATACAGGGCAAAGGAGAGGGAGTCAGAGAGACAAGCAAGGAGCACGCTTGACAAAAAGAGGGCGTTGAGCGTGCGAACCGACGAGGCGAAAGTGAATTCCGTGGCCGGCGCAGGTTCGACTTTCAAAACAGCCAAGTGAGGTAGGTGTATGTACACAGTGCGAGTGTCCCACCGGTGCGTTTCACGCACGTGCATGCCTGCGTGTCTCAGACATATGTGCTGGTGGCGCGGAGGCTATTGTAGAAAATGATGAGCACCTTTCTCGTGTTTTTTTCCTCGCTACCCTGACCGCGGAGGATCTAACAAAAGTTCAAAAGAAGTTCGGGCGGCAGGGTGTTAGAGGACAGTCACTGGTAGAAAAGCCATTAAGAGTGCCTCCTAGTAATACAGATTGACTCTCGAGATGCGTATCTGGTACCGCGCGGCGAAGTAGTCATTGCTCTCGAGACGAAAAATTTAACGGTATCCGCCCGTCACGGATGGTCCCGATCACAAACGCTACCGCCGGACAAGGCGGCCTATGAAAGTATGAAGACATTAGAAAAAGCGGCCTCGCAGCGAAAAAGCCGAGAAAGATTCCTGGCCTCCCCACGTAGCAGCCGTGAAATACCGGCGAGATCACAGTGCGAGAGCGAGCCCCCGTTTCTCGTTCCCACATCCTTCTCGCTCGCCTTGTATAACACACTGGACTTGTTAACGAGTGCCCCTGATAGCGCTCTTCGATCTGTCAAACCTCACCGCCTTTGCCTTCGGCCCAGCTTCGTGCGCGCTGAAAGCATACCGTGCGAACTTCCCTCTTGCTTCTCGGCGAACTTCACTGGACTAAACGAGCAGCCTACTTGAGAGAGAGAGAGAGAGAGAGAGAGAGAGAGAGAGAGAGAGAGCTGTTTGAAAAGGCTTTCTAATTCAGTGGTTCGATGAGAGAGACTCGATACGTCGGCCGAGACGTATACAACGCTCCTAATTTACCGCGCCAATTACAGATCCGTGATGTCATCGGCCATTATTAGTGGTGCAATTCCACGGAATGTCGGTCACTAAGTTATGAAACTGCAAGAGTCTATTCGCCGCCATACAGTGTACTCTATGTAGTACACTTTCTCCCGAGCGAGATAAATATCTTGCGTGTATGTTCGTGATATCTTGCGCGGCGTTGCTCTCTTTGGAAACGCATATCAATTTGCCAGCGGCAGTTGGTTGGAGTCGAGACGAAAATCGAAAGTGCCGAGAGTACATAGTCCGTGCGTCGATAAGGACTTTCGCGAAAAGTTGTTGGCAAGTTGCGAGCAAACATCGGCTAATCGGAAGTTCTTAGAAGCTACCGCTTAGGTGTGCGCGCGTGACTTATCGATCGGCTCTACCTTTATTGACACCATGTCGAATTTTTTGAATGGCGAACTAAACTACTCATTGCTCTTCCATGGAACGTAAGTGCCTGCCGAGTGCGCACTCTAGAACTCGCACGTTTCAGAGAGATAGTTGGTCCGATGCGAGATCAAACGCGAGCCTCCGGCTTTATTACGACGGTGGCTTTTACGCTCAAGTGGCTAGCTCCCTATTATCGGAACCTCGAGAGGGAAAAGTAAGGCACAATAGGAAAACTCGACTCACCCGGAGCCAGCGGCCTCCGAAGGAATGTAAAGTATTCTCAGGCTATAATTGTCTCAGTGGCTTTACCTCGAAATTAGTACTTCGATGGCCTTTGCATTCGGCTTCGCGGCATTCCTTGGAGCTGCGGCTCGGATTGAACCTCCTCCGCGAGTGAGAGTCTCAAAGGGGCCATTCGCAGAGTGCAGAAGTGAAGTCCCTACAGAGAGCTTGACCCACATCCTTCACCGACAGCCCTTATCTTTTAAAGGATCATTCGCCTCTGAAAGATCTATTCTCCGGGAATCTATGCAAATCCCGGGAATTTCCGCAACGTCAAAGCTTCTTCTTCCACTCCCTCCATCTCTTCTTTCTCAGCAAAAGGAGAGCCAGCGGATAACTCGCCCTGCTCGAAGTCAAAGAGAAAGATAGCAGTGGGCAGAATGATATAAGGTGGCATCGATACAACCGGAGGAAAAAGAGTCGGCTACAATACCTCGAGTACCAGCGCTCAATCAGGTTTCCCTTTTCCAAGCGGAATGTTTCAAAGAAGAGTGGCTTTCCGCGACAAATGTTTGCACGCCGGTAATACGATGGTGGTAGAGCAATTTAACTTGAAAGAATTTAAGATACCAGCGAGTTAGAGGCAGGTAAATGCGCTAAAACAGTTTCGTTATTAGAACCTTGAAGCGTGCGTGCGTTCAGCCGCGAAACCGGCGACGCTGGCTGCGTTTGCGGAAATCCGGAGAGCCTTGCCGAGCGATTGCTGTGAGAGAGCCGCAAGGCCTTTTCAGCATTGGAATTCGGGCCAGTCGTTTCTCTAGAAAGGAGCACGGCGCTCTGTCTTCGCGTATATCCGCAAGACACTCGCGTACTTCGCGAGCCTGGCAAACTAAAAACATGTCGCTCTTTCGCTCCTTCTCTCCGTAACACGAGCTGGACATCCACTAGCCGAGAGATGCCAAGATATGTAAGAACATTTCCGCAAGAAGAACAATACGTATGAACAAATGGCAACCGGCATTGTTTTTCGAACTGCCAACTTCACTTTTGCCATGTACCCACATCTGCCAACTGGTAATCTTTATCCCGTCAGCTAGGACAAATAGTAGTAGGTGAATAACTTCCCGGAAAGTAACTGCTAGCTCAAGACGCCACAAGAATACGAAAATCGACCTCTGCCGCATAGAAGATGCTGGACTTTAATTCCATCCCAACTATTACACTCTTTACCTCGGATTACTTGCCATTAGGATGGCTGACGCGACCCGAGAAAAGTTCGTCCAGTCTCTTTTCTCGAAGTCTTACTCAGAGCACAAAGTATTATCTTCTCCCAATTTGTCATGGACTAAGTCAGACTTTAGTCGGTACATGAACCAACTAGTGTTGATTGATAGGTTTTAAATAAATCTACGAATTAAGTACAATCTTTGAAAAAAGTTTCCGGATGCCTCAGCGAGACCTACTAGGACTTAGTTCGAGAGCATATTTAACGTATCTCGGTCTATTCTCCAACGTTCCTACACAATCTACGTATCTAATTAGCGAGCAGTCCGTTACAAAGCGGCTAGAATTAGAAACGATGCAGCCGTGCCACACTTCCGGAGGCGTTTCAGCACGATAGAAATCCATGGAAGCACGTATCAGCGGCGTCTCGCGCGCATCCCGTGTTTTGCAACGGTCTTCGTAATATCTGTAGACACCTTCGCCAGACACGTGAACACGCATCAGGCTGTATGCGAGTATGCGAGGCTTATTAATTCTCCGTGGGGCGGACATCGACGTGCTTGGTGGGCATTGTGCGCTGGCATACCACAGCTCCAGGATTCCAAAGTGAGTCACAGAGACTCGATGTGGTAGCTGCTCTGCGAGAACGGCGGCGGCGGCGGCGGCGGCGGCGGCGGCGGACCCGGGGGCGCGCGCGCGCGCCGAAGAAGTAAAGTGCTCGCTCGAGCCTAATCGAGATCAGGCTGACTCAGAAAGCCGGCGGGGCAACCTTAGCAGCCGCCTAATAAAGTGGGTTTAGGCCGAGCTTGACGGGTCACCGGATCCTTGCTTCTACACTGGCCACGATCGATACCCATAAAAGGCGTCCTACCTGTCAAATCCCTTTACTTTTGAAGGATCCTTCTTCGTGAACATCCTTCGCGTACACACCTGCGATGGATTCTACTTGGGAAGAATCCTCCTTAACAAGGGACACTGTGTTAGGAATATTTTTGTGACGTCAATTCATTGATTATACATCATTGCCTCGATGGAAAAATGCGAGGCTCGATTGAAGCTGACATTAAGAAAGCGTTAAATGCAGGATATAGGAGGTACTTACACGCTTGAGTTAAGCCCATTTGTAATTAACCTAATTAACGCCTTAAGCGATACATTCCGTGCTCGCGGATCTGTGGTATACTGCAATTAGCGAAACACGGCACCGCTCAGTCATTCGCCTAATCGAGATCGCGCGCGGTGACTCACAAAGTGAAGCCGAGTGTTTACGATCTAATAAAGCGGCGGCCTCTCGCCGTGCACACGTTGCTGCGCGAGGCCCTGCGCTCCACTGCTCTGTCGGGGTCACGAAACCTTTACTTGACTGCTTGGTGACTTTGCGTGACCAATGCCTGCCTGTCATTTTGTAGCCGAAAAAGACAGGGCACTGTCGAGAGCCATCCATCTTCTTCGGTGACAATACCGATAAACGTGCCTGCTCGATCAGATTGGTCCGAGTACCAAGGCATACGGCGATTACGTGACCAATTGTCACAATGTAACTGCGCAGCATGAACACCAAAGAAAAGACGTGATATCGCTGGTACTTTACCCATCCCCCAAAAAGGACCGGTTGATTCCGTTGATGCGATGTTCTCGTGAGTGCTTCCTGCAACGCACCATGTATAATTTCAACCCGGGCGAAGTGCGCTCATCAGCTCTCTTAACGATATAGCGGGAAATAAGAAAGTTGCAGTCACCTCGACTTCTGGGAAAAGCAAGCAAGACGGCATAGTATGGCACAATAAAATCCCAGTAATTGACCGCATCCTGTGCTGCGAGGCTGCCAAAAAGATGTCCGAGGAGTACTGCAGCGCGGCGTGAGGTAAAGGCGAGGAAGCGGGCAGAGCGGTTTACGGTCCCCAAAGTTGAGCCAAAAGGAAAAACCAACACTCGCAATTTCGAGCGTACAAGATCGCTCTTCCTCAATTTTTCACTGGCCAAAGGCACACGCCAAGGGTCAATGTTGTTTGCCTCGTTACCGCGCGCCCATTGGCCACCCTGATATCCTGCGCCAAAGGATTTCCGGCCGGCAAACTAGCTAGTGTGGAATGAAAGCGGAGCAGATGGTAGACGTCGGCGCACGGTCTCGGCCATTAGCATCTAACTACATACTGTACGTGTCAGGTCATCTCGATCTACAATTAATAAAGGAGTGCGGGCCGACGTCGACTGGCGCGAAGTTATGCATTGTATTGACAGAACCAATGGCATCCGTGGGGCATGTACGATATACACTGTCTTTACAGACGTGTGTGTGTGTGTGTGTGCGCTGGTAACTTCCTCTAGAATTTATTCGTCTCCAGAATGAACCAAGTGAATTCAACTAACTCTAGCCAGTGCAAAAGTTAGCGCAGAGAGAACGACTTCTGATCAGGTTGTTGCACGTGTGTACACAGCAGCACGCGCGCGCGCTCCTGGAATGTAGGGTATTTCAATTGTCAGCTATAAAACCGCATGCCTCACTCCGCCAACCTGGACTGGACACATCCTCCTTTATTTATGTACTCGCTCTCTGCCTCCGCCGTTTCCGTTTTTGTCGCCGGCTTTATTGTCCGGCGAATGCCTCTTGGCGCCAAATGCCCCCTCGCTTTCCGAACCAGTGCGGCCTGGTGCACCTCGGCGTATGCGCGCCGGATGACTGTGCGCTCGCATATGCACGCAAAGCGCAGCCACGAACGCGAGTGCATATTTATCTCGTTACGCAGACAGGCGGCGTAACCGTGAACGAATGCGAGCACAGGCGGCACGAGGAACGCGGACCCCGTTGCGCAGATCGCAAACCAACCAGAACGGAATGCAACTATTCTTATTCCTCAGTGCATCAGTCTATTTTCCAAGTGGATGAAATCATTCTCCAAAAAAGCACGTGTGGAACCAACGCTATAAAACGTGACGACATACATTACGTTAAACATAGCAAAACAGTATTATTGATTCTATCTTTAAACTTCTATCTGACCGGTACAACTATGTTTTGAAGAGCAGAGTTATGCGATTGGTGGAATAAATTGTAGAGTTTAGGATTACTTAGTGCTAAGACTGAAGGGTGGAAATGAAGCGAAGACGTAAGACGGGGCCCTTGGCGTTCGCCCTGCGCCAGTGCAGTAGGGGCGAGCGGCGGACTGGGCGTGCTAAGAATACCGAGGACGAGAGAAGAGAGAAACGGCCGGGAAGAATGTAAAAGACAATGGAATGTGTCGCGTCGCGCATGCGTGGCTCGATGGAATGCGGCCCCGTAACGGCACATCCGTTAGCCGCGGCGGCGTCTGCCACGAAACCCGGGGCCTTATTCGACGCGCAACCACTTGTTCCCGCGTTCACCGAGCGATCCTCGCGCCAATCGCATCTCGCAACCCTTCCAATACCACTCTGCCGCGCCAACTACCTCACAATTACCAAACACCTCCTTCTCTTTTCACGATTTGATGAGGCACCTTGAAGGAAAGGAAGTGGAAGTTCCCGAGTGCAACATACGCACCGGCAATTAAAACTTATCTCTTATCTGTTTTTTCAACGATCGCTCCCTTATGAAGAGAAGTCCAATCAGTTGAAAGAGATGATGCGTGCGCGGTTTTAAAGCAGGGACGTGCTTCACAAGATCGCATCCCCACTGGCAGTTCGTAATCGGGAGTCCCGGTGTATCTCGTAAAGAAATATCCTTCCTGGAGCGCGGTATCACCGGCGTACCTGTACGTGCCACATTCACCGGCGCGGCTCATGTTCGGCCGCCGCGCCGGTACGGGGAATTCCAAGCGAGTCGCTGACACCGGAGTAGCTTCGTTAATACACTGCGATTGCCAAATTTCCCATGGCCGCTCTCTCGTGCGCCCACTTGATGCCTCGTAAGCGATGAAGTTACAGCCCCTCCCTGTTACTTTCCGCTCGCGATTACAGCCGACAAGATACAGACGGCCCGCGCCTCGCCGCGCCGCGCGCGCCCTCCATCATCGAAACGAGGGATTATTGACGGCTTATCGCGCGAAAACCGAGCTCGTAAATCCTGCCAGCAATTTCCGCGCGACAAACTTGCCGCGCGTGTGTCTTTCCACGTGTAGGTGGGTGTACGCAGTGAAGCACGGGCGGGGATGCTTGGCAAAAAGGCGGCTGGATAAAGCAAGAGCGATAAGCGCATCACTATCGAGCGGTGCCGCGCTCCTGGCAAGAGGAAAAGCGAATTGGCGCGATTATGCTTGAAAGCCTAACGGTATTGCGCACTCTCGCGCGGAGCCTTGAGGGCATGCGGCCTCCGAGGCAGGGCCGACCTTTTTTCGCGATCACGTACAGTAACCGAGATAATGAAAATACGTGTAAGTAGGTAGGCATGTAGCGCGAGCGTTACACGTGTGTCTGTTTTCTCATTCGGCGACAGCCCGGGGGAACAGTGTTTCCTCGAAAAGTGCCGTAAACACGCTAAAATGTATCCGCAGGGCGGCACTCGGTGCACATGCAGCGAATGGTAATGGCTAAACTAACGGTGGAATTCCATGAATCGTTTTGTACCTCCAGATGCAACAACGCATTCCCCCTCGGCCTCAGGCCTACGCCGTGCGCGTTATACCAAATGATCTTCCTTCCTTCCACCGCGATCTCGAGCGATTACGAGAGAACCGCGCGTCCGAGGTCCACGAGTAACTGCGTCCACTTCCTTTCGCCTCGGCCGATTTCATCGACTTCCGTTCATACCGTGCTTAATATTCCTGCGCGTCGAAATCCGCTCTCTTTTCTGGCGAGAAACGCTTAAGAAGGAATTAGATAAAGACCTGGCTCAAAGGAAACTATGCAATTGGGTTAGAAGTCCATTTTCGCTTAGCTGTCTGCACGATCGTGGAAAAGCACGCTAATGAATCAGGGAGCGCGTTGCGCGTACGAAAAGCCGAGATTCCCACGCGAGTTCGCAAACTCTCGACCGCAACGCACTATGCGATACGATTACCATACTTATCCCAGGCAATCCGTGCACCATTGCGGATCTGGTAGGAGCTTTCTCGTATCGGCGATAGCATTTGCATAACAATCGCAACATTTTCGGAAATCGCCGTTCACTCTCCTGTTCTGTGGGTTGAAATGACCCGATACGACACACGCTACCATCGCCAACACCTCACGGACGTCCGACTTAATTCCGCGCCGTCGCGGACGCATTGTGTTCGGATTTCTTTTTTCGCTCGCACGCTTCGACGCCGCAGTACGCACAACACTCTCCACGTGCCAAGGTTGTAACGCGGCCAAGTAACGACCCTGTAATAAAAAACATTTATGTCTGTCTGCCCGGCGACCCGCGCTCGATCATTGAGGCGTCCCGTCTGCCTTCGTGCCGAGACCGAAATGAATCGCTGATTATAATTGCTCCCTGCCCTTTCTACCGCTCTGAAGCCATATCGGAATATAAAGTGCACCGTGTCGTCATTCAATAAGACCGTTTTTATCTGCCCGAGTGGTCTCAATCTGAAGGGATCGCACGTGGATCGCAACTGTTCGGGGTTCCCGGTAAATAACAAAACCAAGCTTTGTACTATGCAAAGAGAGAATATTCCACAATGTCAGCGAATATAGTGAACTCGACGAGGGCCACCGGTTGGGAGACGCGGAGAGCGAAATAAGAAAGCAATATTAGGGAAAAAAGGAATATGCTGAGTCGAAAGGAGAACAGCGGAAAAATGAAAAGCAAAATGAACATTTTAAGCACGGGTAGAGCTGAATACATGATATCATTGGATAAGAACAGTGGTTCCTGTATTCGTGGGACTATCTCGACGCTTTAAGCAGTTTCTAGCAGGAAATCGTTGTGAGCGAAACAGCAACAAATATTGCATGAATGAGTGCAGCACCGCTCTTGAGTAAAAGCGTAGCGGTGAAACAGAAGGAATTCAAAGATAGTGATCCACGAATTATTAATGAACTCCTTGGAATAATTTCACAATGGAAAGACCGACTGACCGCGCACCAACTATAAAACAAGCATTCCAGGGAAGTTAGGTGCGACAGGAATACTACGAAAAAGAACATTCATAAAAATAAAATATGAAATATGGAAAGCTGGAATAGTGAGCTACCCGGAGGAAGAGAAATTCGATCGATGAATTAAAGAGTGGCGGAAGGACTAATATCAGGGCGAAGGGGAGAAAGCGATCCGATAACGATGTCGGGCAGGGAAGAAGAGCGGCTAAATACTCGGTGAACTGGCAATGAGTCGTCGCCGACGAGGCCGCCCGCGACAAGACAAATCGGGCAAAGTTCGCAAAATAGATTCATCGTCTGGCTGTTACTATAGCTGGTGCGGTGGTAGCGGCGGCTCCGAAGGATAAAAGTCCCGTCGCCGGAAGGCGAGCGGAAACTCAAGAATGCGGCGAGCGAAATAAAAGGACTGCCAGCAGTCCAAAGGAGGATACGGAGCTGGAGCTGGAGCCGCGCGAGGGATGGGAGAGCGCAGAGCGAGCGAGGAGCGGGTAGTAGCGCTCGCTGAAGGAGAGAAGCAGCAAGCAGAAGCCAACGGCGGAAGGAGACGGGGCGCACGAAGGACAAGAACGAGAAATGGAGTGATCGCCGAAGGTGTGTGCGTACACATGTGTGTTTCTGCCCTCCATTCACCCGCTCGCGCGGCGAGAAAGCGAGAGGAGTGTTGCGCGACGACGACATCGCCGAGAAAGAGGAAGAAGCACGAAGAAGAAACCGAGCGAGAGAGGAAGAGGGCGACGGCGAACAAGAAGAAGTACGGAAAGAGAGGAAGGCCAGGAGGGAAGATAGCCTAAGGTAGCGAGAGTGGAATACTGGAATGCGCTCCCAGAGGCCATTTCAGTTCGATGTCCTCCGTTCGTTCGTTCGCTCGCTCACTCCCTATTCTCTCTTGCCCACTTGCCGAGAGTATCCTGCATGCACTCCGTGCCTGCCTGCCTGCCTGCCTGCCTGCTTGCTTTCCTGCCTGCCTGCTTGCTTTCCTGCCTGCCTGCTTGCTTGCCTGCTTGCCTGAGCCCTGTGCGGCTGTGCCTGCCTGCCTGCCTGCCTTGCGCTTCCCGCTGCTGCCTCCGCCGCCGTCGCCATATCCTCCTCTCCTTCTCTTCCACGATTCCTCTCTCTCTTTATCCTAGCACTCGATGCTACTTTGTGTGCACCTTTCTCTCGAACTCAGTCTATCCTTCGCGCGCTCTCTTTTCACTTTTCGATACCCTCTGCATAACTTCCCTCTCTCAACTCGCTTCACCGGCTTTACATCCTCTTTGCATTCGTCTTCTCCTCTCTCCTCTCCTCGCCGTAGCTCATCTGCTCCTTTCAGAGTTGCATGCCACATCGTTCACTCGGAGCTTGTGTATCTCTGACTATTTGTCTAACCAGCATCATTCGCTCTTTCGTGCCTTCCGGATACTCCAAACTATCTTGTCGCCCTCGTCCACGGTCATTGAACGAAGAATTCAGAGAGAGACATACCGATGATCGCACCTGTTTCAATCGACATTATTACTAAAATGAATGTTTTCCTTCTAACTGGAGTAGAGCAGTTGTAGCGTGTCTGACATGCAACGGCAGTGCACGTATTGATTCCTTAAGACCTGAAACTGGTTTTTTAGGATCAACCTTCGTAATAATGTACCGACTGACCGAGCTTAATAATCATCTAATACTAGGTAGACTCGAAGGTAGAATTAGATAGGCGAAGGTACAATTTCGTTGAATTAAAGGTCCTTTTAATATTGGTACCGTGGAGAAAGTCTTACTGTCAATATAGTTAATAACAGATGCCGAGAGAGAAATCCAGCAGCGCGGCGTGTAAATATCCAGCGAGTTGTTTAGAAATCGATTAAATCCCGGCAGTACTGGCGATGCCTGAAACAAGTGGAAGAGTCGCACGATCTCGAAACCGGCGCGACAGCGATTCGTTCTCACCTCGACTGTATCGTACTATTCCCCTGAGACTCCGAATGGCGTCCGAGGACACCAAACAGAACTCGGTATCGTCATGTGCCTTCTAGATTTATCTCCCGTGACACGTGTCGCATCCTATTGGCAATGCCTTCTAAGTACTCTAAATCCATGCACTCAATCAAACTACTCTTAAAGGCGAATTAACGATTAGCCGTAATTACATTTAGCTTGAATCGCTGAAAGCGTGCGTGCTGGATGAAGCTCAAGCTTCACCGGAAGCGTTTCGCGCTGATCGACACGGCGAATCGTGAGACCAGTGGCGGCTTTATCGTTTGCGACACGTGTCGCGCGCTACCACGAACCTTGGCACATGTGTGCGTGTATGTTATTGTCTGACTGTATGTCTATCTTTCCCTCTCCCTCCCTCTTTCCTCGGTCCTTTCTATCTCCGCGCGGCTCAGTCAGGCTGGCTCCGTCACTCTCGTGTGCAGCAACCCTTGCACACACGTGTACCAGTCATCGAGTGGTACCTTATCAGCGAGGTGTATTGTTACGGTGGCAACGCTGGCGAATATGGATGCATGTATGTATGTATGTATGTCGCGCTATATGACCACGTGTGGTTCGTGCCGCGGCACGATGTCAGCAGGCCCAACGAAGCACAGCCCGGTGATAAAGCAGTGGCAGCGAGGACCATGCCAGAGACGGGACGTCTCGCCACGTGGATGCAACCGCGCGCACGCTGATATTCGCCGGACGTCACTGGCGACGATAACGAGCCAGTCAACGGTAGACTTCTCTTCAGTAGCTAGACATACACACACACACACACGCACGCACGCACACATATACATACGTAGGCAGATACATATGCATAGATATGAGGGACTGGATGTCAGCGAAAGCCGGGCTTCTTTTCATTTTCGCAATGAGTGCAGGCTGACGCAGGCGGAGACGCGGTCGCAAATGATACCAGGGGCTTGATTAGCAAACTACTTGCATAGTTGTGTACAGGAATACATAGGCAGAGAGACGCGTGCAGTTGCGAAAGTCGGTGGACTGCGCGTTCTTGGCGACGAGAATGCCACTTAGCGACATTTCTTCGCGTCGGAATCCGATAGAAGAAACGACGGGTGCAAAGCGAAAAATCGGCGTAATTAAACGTAACGTCCTGTCGCCCGCGTCTCGGAAACCAGATCGCAGTCTCACGCTCATTTTCTCCATCGCACTCTCTCTTCGAGTCAGTTGTCCAGCGAGAGGACCAAGTGTGTGTCCCGTAGCCGGCAACTACTTCAAACGGGCCGCTGTGAAATTTCGTGTGCAGCCGGGACGAAACGCATCTATCCGCTGCTTTATTCACGCTAGAGATGGAAGCCCAACTCGAACCATTCTCACTCCGACGTGAGAAAGAGTACATTGGAACATTACAAGATGTATGATTCTTCATTCGACAACATGTTATTCACCACTGTCAAGTTTCTTTTTTTGTCATAAGTTTAATGGATAAGTCCGTATTGTAGATTTTGCACTTGGCTTTGGAGACATAAAGTTTAAGGCTGCGTCTCTTCTATAAGCTACAAATTGTTTCCCCTTTTATAAGAAACAGTTTCTTACTTCGCCAGACAGAAAGAGATGGCTTTGGCTTATTGTGCCTTCAAGTAGGATTTTCTCCTGCTGATTTCCCAAGTTTCCTTCAGTTTTCTCATAGCTTTACGGTATTACTTAGAAGACTGGTGCAAAATAAAGTGAGGATAACGCGTTCTGTATTTAAGTGGGAGCATTTCACAGATGTTGGCAACTCGTGTCATGTAAGTCCACGCGCATCTCCATATGTCCAGTATTTGCATCAACGTCCAAGAGACCAAAACATTGACAGACCGATACCAGATTTTTCCTAGCACAACAGCAATGCTTTACATTGTTGCATGATGGTACACGCGACCACAGTGTTTGCAAATCAATTAGCATGGTATGCGATTGGACATCTCTGGAGCGCGGAAGAGTGGGCCGTGCCAATTTTTTCCCGCCTGCATAAACAATCACCCGAAGGAATAATAAGCGGAGCCCGGCACCAAGTTGATATCGGGCGAGCGTGCGTCATCGTGGATATTTCGCAGATTGTTTGGACGACGCACGCCGCTCACCATGATCAAGGGAAAGAGAAGTCCGTGATCGTTCGATGGAGGTGCACCAGAGCAATCTCGTTACACTCTTCCCCAGCTGCGCCAGCTCTTTCTCATCGCGGAAGCATACGAGTATATACCGATACATACAAAAGGCTAATAATAAATCATGCTGGACAAAGAAGTGAACACCATTTTCGCACTCTCTCTCTCTCTCTCTCTCTCTCTCTCTCTCTCTCTCTCTCTCTCTCTCTCTCTCTCTCTCTCTCTCTCTCTCTCTCTTCATCTCCCAAGCACACTCTAACAGAGGTAATAATAACCGAATGGAAGTTGGAAACAATATTGCGCGCACAGCGACATTGCGGAAACGACGTGCACAGCTACTGCATTGATTTTCTCTGTGAATGAGCCGCGCAAGCTGAATGACTATTCTCGGTCTCTTCGAGGGTGTACTCACGAGAATTCAAGTAAAAACTGCAACTGCCTTCCCCCGTAATCGAGATCCATATCATTTCCACTCACGCGACGGAGGGAGAGAAATGGAGTCGAATCAGGCTGGTACTTATCATTGAAGAATTCATCGAGGCTTCTGTTAGTGAAACGCGATTCCCTCGAGAATCACACCTGCTCGTCCTTAGCTGGCGCACACCTGTCAAGGCAAATATCCGCCAGTATGATAACTGGCCAGTGCGAGAAGGTGTGAGGTATAAGCACATCCGGGCTGCCGCTTCCGCGTCTATTTGATATCCAGCAGGCAGAGGCGGCGAGAGCCTCGACCTGCTGTGAGTGCGGCTCGTTAGCGACGCTAATGACGAGGCGAGTGATTAGAGTGCTGCTGCGAATTCATCGACATATGCCGAAGACTGCGGGAGGCAAGTTGAATCAGCCGTTACGAGGAAGCGGCAACAGCTGGATCGCTCGGGCCAACGCGGCGCCTCCGTGAGCGAACGTCATTTTTGCCGCGTTCCTATTTCGGCGCTTCCGAAACTGGACCACCTGGCTCTCGCGTGTATTTTTGTCTTTTGCGGCACTCCCCCTCTGTACGCATATCGAATTACGGCGAAACTACCGCTCCTTTCGGCCGTGCCGCTCGATCTACCAATGCTTTTCTGCAAAGTGAGTGGTGCAACACTATGTAATGCTTTTGGGGATGCTATGTTCCAAAAGTCTGGATAAATCTTGAGTCCAATTCTCATTAAAGAAACGATTATATTGACTTGGACGTAGGAACTCGGACTCTACTGGCAAAGCGTATCTGAGTGGAAGAAAGGAGATTGACTTGAGTAGATGGTGAGCGTATGTGCAATGTGAATCGGCCTTTACGCCCTATAAACGGCAAATTGTCGAATGTGTAAAGTGTAAAGCGTGTATGCATCAGGCGCGAAGGTATTCGCGTGACGACTTGCCGCAGCAGCGGGCAACATTTTCAATGAAGAAAGGCGTCGCACACACACGCGTGTAGGTACACGTGTTACGGCGACGCCTAACACGCGATCAGCGTCTCTTCATTATAGCGGGCGATACGCCCTGGAAGTAGTGGTGTCGGCTTAATTGTGCCGTCACCGGAGAATAAATTACTCGGAGGCGCGTAACGCGAGCATAATAAATACAGGGGATATGATAGTAAGCGTTCACGACGCTGAGATTTATTGGAGCTGCACAATGTTGTTGGGCACAAAATCGCAACAGACGCTGCTCGGGCAACTTATTATATCCCGTTAGAAAGTCAAGGATCATTTACACGCATAGAGGCCGGAGGGAGAGCTTTACGTGTGTATTCTACATTCTACACGAAGGCGAGTGCCGTGCGACGCCGGGTTAGCGTTTCGATCCGGTAGAGCCGCGATGTAGAATTCCCCTCGGCGCCTTTATCGCCGCTTCTCATCGACGTACAACGGTCCGACCGGATCTGCATCATTAAAGTTTTCTAGAGCTCCGCGCCACCGTGCACGCGTATTTATTAAGGCGCCCGCCGCGTAAAATGAAGCGAGTGCAGCAGCAGCTCCCAAGCACAACTGTGTACATATAACTACTTTATACGGAGGAGGTGTATAGTCTCGCGAGCACACTCCAAATTGGAATCGTGTATAATTGGATAGGCATGAGCGATCGAAGTAATTGCCGAGCGAGTAATATTATATTGTTGAGAAAAAATAAGTTCCGGCTCCTCACCTCTTTCGTTGTGTGTGGCCACCCTAGCGAAGGGGAGTTATTGAGAAATAAAGTTGAAGAAACTTTAATACCGGCATCATGCTCGTGATCGCACTCGAACGTCCGTCATTCCAACTATGCCGAGAATGCCGACTTCATCCTATCTAATTCGCCAGTCGCTCTTAACATTCCCTCTCTCACCCCCCCCCCCTCCCCCTCCGCCCCTCTCTCACTCCTTCTGAAGCGCGCGTGCGGAAGTCAGGCATTGGCAGTGATTTGATGTAGATGAACGAGCGCGTCCAGATAATCGCTGGCCGCTTGCGAACGTCGTTAATGACCGAATGGTGCGAGCTATTAGGCTGTCTCGGCGGGAGCCCCCGATAGAAGGTCAGCGAGGGGAATCAGCTGTATGTTATAGCAAGTAACACCTGCGTGAGAACGGATCGCCGGCGAGCTTCTTTAAATGCCCGACGCTTGAATCAAGCTAGAGTGGTTGATGCTCGCACTTCCACTCTTTCTATCTTTCTCATTCGTGTAGGATACTCGATGATTTCACTCGAAACGCTCGGTCGAATCTTCATAGCGCGAGAGCAATTTGGCCGCACGAAATCGGTATCGCGATTAGAAACTCCGGAAACCTCGGACGATGGTACGCGCACAAATAATTAGAAAGCAGAGCGGCGCGCTTATGATTGCGAGAAATTTGCGTAACCAAGTGGGCCTGGATGAAGCCTGAGCCCTGCGAATATTGCATGCTGTTAAATTTTTCAACTGCTATGATGGGGCTATCGTTGCCACTAAAGTAGATGTAGCGTATTAGCGCTAATAAAATTGGCAGGCGCGCACAGTCAATTATGAAAAAACGCCCTGGGGCTGCTCGACGGAAGTGCAGATGGCAGATGGGGAAGAGGCTGGGCCGTGCCCAGAATTATGACTGTTGGGCGAGAATACAAAGGTGTCGTTTCACCGGAATAAAAAGGCGCTCTTGCCGATAAGCCAAGTTGGCAATGGCCCGTGTCGTGATTCCAAGGGGAGGACGAGGCCGCCAGGGGTGGGTGGGTGTCGGGAATGGCGGCCCTCGCAAGGCTGAAGGGAAAGCAGGTCGGCATAATTCCTTGGCCCAACACAATATACCGCTGGCCATCGGAAATCCCTCGGAGCAATGATGCACTCGTCCTGGAAACAGTGTTCCTGGCATCGGCCGAGCCGCACAATATTCTGGGTTAGCCCGATTGACAATACTGCCGAGCCAAGAGTGAGAGAGGCCGAAAGATTATCGATTTGAATAATTCTCAGAGTTATCGTCATTGGATTCTAACTATGTTACATCCGGAAGACCGAAATCCTTCGAGGCAATACTGAAAATTTTAACAAAATAGACAGAGGCGATCGATTAATTAAGGAAGTCTGTTTTTATCTCTCCCTTTACACGCGGATCTACTTCGAAGCTGATTAATGCTTAACGAGCACGATATCTTTAATATCTTTCTTCTTCCCTTGAGACGAGTCTGCAGGCATGTGTCCTGTTTTGGACATCGGTGGCTATGTTATCGCTGCCGATTGCGAGCGAGTGGATCCGGAAGGGAAGTGGCGAGGGCGTGAAACAGCTATCGTTTCTCTTGTAAGGAAGCAATCATCTCCCTGGGTTGTGCTCCACTGCCCTTAAACGAGAAAGATCGATAGCCTAGGGAGACGCACCCTTTCGAAATGTCGGCCATCGAGCAAAAAGCCCGGCAGCGCGCTCCGCTCTTCTCGACCCAGAACTCATTCGCCATGATGGGTGGCAGGCCCGATTCAAGCAGCCCGGAAACTGATGCTTTTGTCGATTAATCAAATGTCACAGGAGCTAGGAGCGAGCGCGTGCGCGCCCGCTCCAAGTAAATACGAATCGCCCTCGTTGACTTCTCGCTGGCTGCGGGTTCGATGCTCGTTAAATGGAGTACAATGGCTGTCGATGACTTCCGTTACCAGTATAAAGCCCGATAACCTTTCGAGTCGGGCTTCGATTGCTCGCTGCTTTCTACGCGATGCCCCACGTAAGTATGTACATGCATTCTTCTTTCTCTTTACCTTTGCCACTGGCAAAATCGTGGAATCATCCTGGCATTAGCCTCCTGGAATTCGGCAGTATTGACAGCATTCTTAAATATTCCGATGACTATAACTGGAGGAAAATACCGATGAGAAAAGGGGGTAACAAGGGAGGATAGAAAGAGTGCGAGAGAGAAAGAGTGGAGAGAGGAACGTGGAAAACAGTTGGAGCAATTTGGAGTGGTTAATCTGCAGGGGCGCCGGGCGAAGATCAACGAGGCGATCGCGGGCGTGCTGGGGTCAACAGACAGGATGATTCATGTGTCTGTCTTAGAGCTGTGAGACCGTCCGGTTCTGGAACGGCCAGTTCGAATGCTGTCGATTGTGTCCGAAGTGGAGAGGACGTCGCGCGCTGCACCAAAGAACAGCAACACGAGTCGACTATGCATCCTCGCATTCCTCTCTCACGCTACGGCGGCCAGGGCCGGCCTACACACAACTATCAAACATTAGAGCCAGCCTCGACGGCCACCGAGCTCGTATAAGGTCCGGCTCGCCTTCGTGGGCCCCTTCTGTACCACCCTTTTCTCTCCTCCGGACCTTCTCCCGCCCCCACCGAAGCTTGCCACCCCGCTCGCTTCGACTCCACTCTGCTACACCTACTAGTACATATACACTCCCTCTCTCTCTCTCTCTCTCTCTCTCTCTCTCTCTCTCTCTCTCTCTCTCTCTCTCTCTCTCTCTCTCTCTCTCTCTCTTCGCTCTCGTACATGTGTCTGCTCACTTTGCTCCGATGTATGTACTTACATTACAGCATCAGTATATCGGAATGCGTGTCTTTGTGCGCGGACGGTGTCCTGCTTTCCTGTAGAAGTGCGAGTGGATGCACGTGCGCGCGGGCGCGCGGTTGATACGGCCGGTCGCCAAAGAGCGGCCGAGGTCTTTCTGTACCCTGGTCTTCCTTTTCCAAGAAAGCCGGTCGGCCAACAGCGGCAGCGGCACACCGAGGCAGAAACTGCCCACTCAGTTGCAGGTCCGGCACCCCGCTGGCAAGCTTCGCCGCTCAACATTGTTGGGCACCGGCATTATTCCCGCCGATCAAAACCGGTTTCCTCGGCCCCTGCTTTGTTTCTCACGGTTTCTCCCAACGTAAGAGTAGATGCTTCGCTTCAGATGGGATTCGAAGATTTTCAGAGTTACTTCTGCACTGGCCATCGCCGGATATCCATCGGATTCGCTAAACCTCCACCTAGTATGGCTTCCTTCCCCCCCCCCCCCCCCCCCAACTTTCCACCGATGGCGTGGATTCGAGGATGAGAAGTAGTAGTTTCATGATGTATCGTTACTTAGCGCAAATATTCGTATGTCGATAGTGGGAAGCTTGCCAAATTACCCTGGGATGGATTGGCAGGGGAAGTTGCCGGCGACGGACGTGCGGCTCCAGAGATCTGAGAACGTGTTTCCTGTATTGCGCTTATCACGCGGTCAGGGATTAAGTCGGAGGTGCGGTAACGAGAGCCGATCGGGCGCGCAATGTAATTTAATGACGCCGACGGATAGTGTGTCCGCTTGGAAAGGCCGAGTGAGTGGGTGGGTGGGTTGGGGGAGGGGAGGGGAGGGGGACCATTTTCATTATAGTATTCTCGCGGAAGTGCGACACCAGCCACTCGAAGCTCTCTCTACACATCGACTTGGCTCTCTTATACCACACCGATGAACAGTTACTGGACCTTGAAACCCTATCGGCGTTCGGACGATTGTTTCGCTGTTACTTCTAACGATCTCAAACGATTCAATCGGTTTCTTGCAATCCGATATTAGTCTGAGGTCGCCCTCGGCTGTTCCTCCCGCTCTCGATAACGCCGGACAGCTATCGGGCCTTGAGCAGTTTCTCGGTCCTTTCTTTCCCCTAGCGCATGTCTCCGAGCTAAACATGCTTAACGATCGCTTTCATTTCGATTTCTGATCGGCTCTCTCTCCCTCTTCAGCTCTTTCCTGCTTTTTCCTTTCGGGGACGATATCTCGGACACTCGTTTGATAGGTAGGATCGCCGGGGTGCCGGAGTACTGGGGTGGCCGGGATCATGGACGGGGGTAGGTGGTCTAGCCGGCACTGTCGAAAAAGGGAGAGTCACGGGGAAATAATAGGTAATCCAGAATACGAGCGGGCCCTGGAGGAGATGACGAACGGAAGGAACGCAATTTCTCGTTGATCGTGAAGGCATTAAGCAACGTCAGCTGCCTGTAGGGGCGGCTGTCGTAACCCGTAGCTCGATTCATTAGTTAAATAATGCTGGTACGGTCAATGCCCGTAGCCCATTGCACCGCGCACCCGACTCACTGCCAAACGAGGTCGGCCAGTTTTCGTGATACGCCGCCGCCGCTGCCGCCGCCGCTGCCGCCGCGAAACAAAAGAAGCCATGTGAAAGCGAGGAGGCACAACGAATTATTTACTGCTGAGCTAAACGAATTTCGGACAGGCTCTACTAGCCCTGCAAATGATTCCCGCGATGGATCAACTTGAGCGCACCTGCCGCTTTCGGCGAGGGGGAGGTAGTGTTTCCTCCTCAGTGATTTCAGCCAAGGTTGCGTGTTTTCAAGTTTAATTGAGTTTCTACCTGGTACCGTTCTACATTGATCAAATGCAGGAGACTTTTGCGCGCCCAGTGTAGAATAGCCTGGGAATCCCGTGATCGCTGGTTACTTTTCAATTGGAGCAAGGGGGAGATCGAAGGTGATGCCGGGCGTCGAAAGTAGGCGTTTTATTGTAACATTTAAATCCAACCTGGCGATAAGTCACGTCAGATGTTAGCTGGCCGGAGAGACCACAAGACTGCAAGTCGTTCTGTAACAAAAGAGTGGCAGACACGAAGGGGGCGGCTATAAGGTGGTGGGGCGGCGGGCGGGGGGGAGGGCTGAATGAACGCGCGAACGCCTCCGCTGATTTTCTGATCGGATTCCAATTGAGAGGAAGAGGAAGAGGAGGTCTTTGACTCGAGTGGAGCGGCAGACTCAGTCTGGAGGCTGGTTGATCTAAATACCGGATAGATACGATCACGAGCCTCGATCCTACGCGTTGCCGCCTATCCCTCTATCCGGTTACTTGTACTACACTCTAGTGTCAAGCTCTCAGTCTGCATTCCCCTCTTTTCGAGACGCGCTAAATCTAGCTAGAATGCCGATAACTTAACGATACCGAGGATCCGATCGAATCGTTAGGTGTGAATTTGGATCGTCGATCGACAAACCCGATAAAGGTGTGCCTGAACTGGTGATATACACGGCGCCGCCGCCGATGCATTTAACACTCCGAAAGTGCTTAAACATGACCACCGATGCCGCCAATGTGCCATCGAAAGGCTCTCTGGGAAAGTTACGCGTCACGAGGACGATCTTTCGTCCTTTCTCCCTTCACTCTGAAGTGATCCACCACTTGGTGCTGATTCGGCCTTTTGTTCCTTTCGAGCCGCGATTTCTCGAGAGGAATTGTACACGGCTAAGTGGCCCCGATCTCGCATGCTTTAGACCGTTCTATCTTTCATGAATAAAGTCTTCGGGAAGATTCCAGAGTCTCGATATATCTCTCCACCCTATGTGTTAATTTTATTGGAAGCCTGTAACCGCCGGTGGCTACTCTTCCCTGCTCTCAGACGCTTCTTGTATGATTTACTACTATTCTTCCCACGCAGCCTGCAAAACCTTATCACCCGAAGCAGCACTGCGCGAAAACGCAATTGTTCAGCCGGGATTAAAAGCAGGAAGTTCGTGCGGCTGAGACGAGAAAAATCGAGCGGTCGTACCTGCGAGGCTTCCTTTCACCGAGTATAGCCTCGCGCATGCTGTAGCAGAGAAACGTTTGCAACCCGGTGGGCGATTAAAGATCGAACACGAAAGGAAGTTTGTAGCAGCACCGCCCCCTTAACCTCGCACGGGACCTTGATCGAGGGGGAGTTAGGAGCTAAAAATCCGTCAGCATGCAGCACAAAACGTCGTTTCTCCTGGCGGTAAGGAATGATCGACGACGGCACTGCTCCTCCCGTCACTGACTTTCTCGAGAGGCTTTCTCGGTACTGAGATCCGAGAGGAGACAGAGGATCGGTCGCGCCGGGAAAAGATATCCCCGTGGAAAGTACCAAGACGGTTAGGTCACCGAGAAAGATGAGGAACACGCATCATGCCCGCGTACACTTACCTTACCTACCTTACGAAGCCTCTCTCACCCCGAGCGAGGACGATGATCGCACTCGCTTTCACGAAGCTTTCACGGCGAAAGCTCCCTTCGCTTCCTCCACTTGCAACTATATATCGAGAGCAGAATGGCCCCTCTGTCTTCATACATTCATAATGCCGCTAATTCCTGAGGGAAATCCTCGGGAGTCTTGATTCCTTCAAGAGTAGCGCATGATGACGCGTATTAGGCGCTCAATTTACGCTGGATTTCTCAGCGAAATGGTACACTTACCGAGACGGCTTGTTTACCTTGTATCCGTGGAACCTCGTGCATGGTGAAATTTTAGAAAAGGCCCGTTAACTCGCATTGCAAGGTCTACCGCCGCCGAGAACAGAAAGTGTCTCACCGCTAATTTGATTCTCACGCGCGTGTGCGTCCGTGTCCGTGCACTGGTCAGTCCAATAAAATCAGGCTGTTAGACTCGATGTGTCCAACGACTTGCTGATCGTTAGACGCGATAGCCACAGAGTGGCCTGCATCATAGGTGCAAGTGGCTGCTACTCTATTAAAGCGTTACAAGAACGGTTCGTAAAATGCTTTCCCATGGATAAACAAGGCGACTCGCTCGATAATTAGCCACGGCTGTAAGTGGACACATTTATTGTACCCTGGGACTATCTGTGCGCCGCTGGTGCGTGATCGCGATCTTCTCTCGGCAGAATCGTAAAACTGAAATTTACAACGTCGGTTTACATTTCACCGCAAGCGCGGCTTTCAGCGTGCTAGCACGTCAGAGCGCTCGTAAGCAGCGAAGGAGTTCGGGGAGCATTGGTGTGTGAGGGCGAGAAAGAGAGAGAAGGAGAGTGGAGCCAAGAAGCTACGAAACCCGTTTTTCCTCCTGGTATATATCGGCGCCCCTTCTTCATCTCATTCAGCGTTCCGCAGTTCGGGCGATAATGCGCGATTTCGCGGCACGTGTCTGGATTGTCCAAGGTCGTCAAACTCGGCTACGCCAATGAACCGGGATTCAGGATCAAGGAACTTCGGGGCGAGGGCAACGACGACGATGAGGATACTGCGCGTGATGCCCATTGCGGCGGGGAGTAGAGCCAGGGGCTCCACCACGACGCTCTAACTTTTCCGCTAAACCTGTTTACATTTATTCCGTCGTGAAAGCTAATATCGCAGTACGCGACGTTCTCAAAATAGAGAAGCCTCCGTGGCAGCACGACGTGACCATTAAGCACCACTGGAAAACCACTTCATTTTCGGAATACATACATCATGTACACACCACAGTCTAACTAACATGACCCTGTCATGTCGAGTTCTACAAATTCTTGCGTGTCTTTAAAGATCTCAGACCTAATTCAAAAGTGTCCTCCCGAGAAAAATCTGTAATAGTCTATAGAAATGGAAATAACAAAAAATTCGTTGAATAGTATGTTAAATTGTTAGAAGACAATAGGGAATGTTGGTGAATAGCGTGAATGCGAGAGTAGAGAATTGAAGAATTGAAGTTGAAGGGAACAGAGGAATCAGATAAGCCTGTCGGTGTTCGGTATCGGTAAATCGGCCGTATCGGGGTACAGGCTCTCGGAAAGAGGTCGCACATTCGCCGGGCAGTGATAAGGGATCCCCCGTGCAGAGTCGACACGTTATAACGTTGTAGAAAGCACACGGGGGCCACACCGTGTAATGGAGCATAAAGCTGTGCCGCGGATTTGTGCGAAACTCGATAGGAGGTGGTTCGCACGATCCACGAAACTGGATCGGATGTGTATCGAGGCGCGAGGAAACAACGGACGGCCGTTGCTGATCAAAACCGGTGATGATAGAGAGAGAAAGAGAGGGAATGAGTGGGAGAAAGAGAGCGAAGGAGGGAGGAAGGCGAGCAGACACGGATCCGAGGGAAGAGCGGCGTGACGATCTTATCGGATCGATACGGATCGCGAGAGCTCGTATTGATCGCTGGATAATTGGATCGTGCCGAGATGCCCGGTTACCGGATGGCAAAAGTCGCCGAATAGTCATGCACTCGCCATACACTCTTTATCTTACCAACGAGCAAAACGGAAAAGGAATTTTCATAGGCTATATCAGAAGAGTAGTAACATCGAAGAAACATCTCGACTAGTTTTTAACGATGTAATCGTTGTGTCGTTAACAGCACAATCAAATCGTAGAAAGATACACTTACTCCAAAAGCCTTATCAACTTCAGGATCCTATGTCATCGTGCATGACTTGGATAATCGCATGACCTCGATACTTAGGACTGGACTAGGATACTTGAGTTCTATCTGGGATCTCGAATTTGCAAATCTCTCTTCCCACGTTGTGGTGCGATCTCACGTGTACTTCGCTTCCCGCCAGAACTCATGTTTCAAGCGGTAAAAGCTGGGAGTGAAGGGGGAGCGCCGCCGGCAGGTCGAAAGCCACTTTTACATGCTGCGCCCGGCAATAGCGCGCAATGCTTTCTGCTTGGCTGGCTCAGTTTTCGATGCGGAGCGGCTATCAGGATCCATTATCCTCGGCTCTCCCAACAGGATAACTAATAATCCGAGTAGTGGCAATTCGTTTTAATTAAGGGAGAAGTAATCCAAATATATCCCCGATAAATATCATCGAGCAAGTTGCAGAAAGTGGACAGGAGTCGTCCGTGCCCAGTTCAGACTTGCTATGTCCACTCGACTCACTCGGTCCAATTGGATCGAGTAAGGTTCAGTGGTGCGTATGCAATCGAAGCTGTGCGATCGGCTTCCTCGAAGCCCGTTGGGCCATTGCTCGTTTAATAGCCGGTGACGCATACTTCCTTAAGTCCAAGAACTCATCGTGATTCACAGGATCATCCCCCGCGTAACAATATACGAACACACGCGTTACTTCGCTAATAATACCATCATCTAATCTCGCACTATTTTCGGGCGCCTTGAACACACGCCTCTCTTAAAATCAAGATTCCCACCAGGATATGTATCTGTAAAACGAGTCTCACTATTCCTTGAACACGAAGAGTAAGCTCAAGGTACGTGACCAATTCGCGCTGAGTGCGACAGACTTGCAAGGACTGATTGCAGTACACTTCCCAAAGCGACTGGCTACCCTCCACTTGTCTCACTAGTGACAAGTTTCACGGACCGATGCAATCTCGGTAGAACGAGGAATCCGTAACCCGTTCTATCTTGTCCCGGAACTTGGCCTTCGAAGTACAGGGTATTTCCTACTGTCACCGAAGCAGGCATCACTCTCAGCCTGTTTAAGAAGGGATGACTGCAACTCTCAATAAAAGGGGTAGTTGTGACAAGGGTGTAAGGAGAGATTAAGGACACGAAAAGTGCGGCGAGGGAAAGATTGGCACTATTACGGTCCGTGGAAAGGATGAAGGGTTGTTGAGGGTAGCGGGGGGATCCCTCTTTGGCAAGGTCTACTCAGTTGGAACTGGTAGTGCGTTGGATCCAATTTTAATGCCTGGATCGGAGTAGTAGAGGCAACCTCATTGATTTAACGTGCTGACGTGGCCAGACACGACGAAACGCATAGCAACCCACCCCTTTCTTCATCCCCCCGCAGCCTGTGTAATAAAGCTGCGTGGTGGAAGCATACGCGCATATTGTATCGCATACTTTCCTTTCTGTGGCGAAACGTGGAATAACCACCCTCTTCCGAGCATTACCTATGATGGCTGTATCCTGATTTTCCTTTTTACCAACTACCCCCGCCGCCCGAGTGTGCAGCAGCCGCGCAGCAGCCTCTTTCACGGAAGATCGCAATCTTTGCGAGTTCCCATAGGATCCATAGAATTCCTGAGCCAGACGGATTGAAGGACGGGGTAATTTGCGTGTCGCATGCACGCTTCAGACCTGGCCCTTTACGGCGGAACAGCATTATGCCAGAGCGGGGTCGTTACTCTTAATTCTATCCCCTCTAGCGTCGCACGTAAATTTGCAATTAAAGTGCCTGCTCCGCTCGTTTTTTCAATACCCGCGAAATAAACACGCTTAACACGCAACAATCCTCTTCTTTTACATCGATGTTCATCCCACGGAATGAATCCTTGGTAGAAGAATGGCAACTGCCGCGCCGGTGTATTAGAGATGACGAGAAAAGATGTGGCGGATGGTGGGAAAAGGAAATGAAATGAAAAAGAAGGCTTGAAAAAGTTGCTGCCAACGTAACACGACATAGATGCTCGGACTATGGAACTTGGCTGTAAGGGATCGGCAAATTCCTAGGGTACCTAATGGAGCGAGGAAGCTGGGCTCGGTCCATGTAGAGGTAAAAGCGTCTGCCTTAAGAATCGGGAGGCAAGCACCTTGCATCGAGATGTCTCGGCTGGATGGCACAGGTGCAGGCGCGCCCGCGCGCGCCTCTCTCGTGAGAAGACTGGCGACGAGACGGAGGATTTGACTCGAAGCACTGGAGCGACTCGAGGTCAGTTCACGCGTCCTGGTGCGCTCCAGGCGGGCTGTGCTTGCCTCTCCACGATGCAGATAGACAGGAGGCGTTTGCGATCGAGGCAACTGCAACGAGAAAAACAGACTAAAGCGGATCACATGGGAAGGACGAGGAGATAGATAGAGAGGTGAGGTGGTGAGGAGCGGCCGAGCTCTAGCGAGCGCGAGAGGAAAACGATTGAGCGAGCGAGATCGGAGAGAGGATTCTGAGGGAAGAGGACAGTTAAGGAGAACGCGCCAATGCAGGATGCTAAAGAAGGCTAGCGCGAGCTGGCGACCTTCTAAGGCCGCGTCGAGCGAATGCTCGCCACTCTCCTCACCTTTTTTCTCCCTCGTCCTACCAACGCAGACCGATCTATCTGCTCTCCTCTTCTGTTTCTCTCCAACGAATGCAGCCTACTTGCCTCTCTCACACAGTTCTTACCTCCTTGTCGATGAAAGGTATCGCGCGTCCCGCCGCTCGGCAACGTACTATTCAAACACCGAAAGCTCTGCAATCCTATTTTTAAGATCGGCCTTCTCCATCCAAGAGTCCGCCGCTCGCCACGCTTTCCCGAGATGATGTTCCGCTAACCTTTCGAGAAAGGCTTTCGATCGGGGGTGGCACGCTTAAGACAGCCCGGTACCCTCCAAGTGGCCTCGAGACCCCGTTCAATTCTCTATCGGGTGTCGAGAAGCGAAGGCCTCTTTAGATGCTTACGAAGATTAGAAACACAACGTCGAAACGCGCTCTGCTCTGAGTGCATTGTTCCTGATGTGTATTGTGTGACCTAACACGTCACAATTTCCAGAAAGCACACTCGGGAGACAAGTTCCGTCACATCCGGCAGATTGGCACCTTCGATCCTGAATTCAACCACCGACGGATTGCATGAGCAAGACTATCGAAATACGTACACGCACGTAATGCTGAGGGAGCCACTCAATAGAGATTCGTGCGCGCTCGTCGTTCCGAGGATTGATACTGGTTTGCATAGGGAACATTCCAGGAATAATCACTTAATGATATTCCGTTACGCTGGACGTACAAGGTGAACCGGTGTGAAAGGTGATTGCAACGCGGATGCATTTTTAGCGCGCGCCTCGACTCGGTCACTTTCAAGAGACACGAATCCAGGAGAACAGCGACACGATAATCCGGCCTGAATTCCGGATGTCCATTGACTCTTATCTTGAATTATAAATTAGTCGAGCGAGGTCAGGGGAATTAACCATCGAGACACAACTCTTTCACGAAGAGACGGAAGAACTTGAGAAGAAGGAACTTACGATTTTTTCGCTTTACGCGCGACTTTAATGCTCCCATTACCGACGAACGTATCCCGCGAATGGGAACTACTTGATTTGCTGGAATAGATCGCGTTACTGGCCAATTGTGCCGGAGCACTTTCCAAGTTGAGCCCGAACGAGCCCTACATCAGCCCTAAACTTTAAGGCGATCGCAGGGGCCTCGGGAAACGAGAAGTAAGTGGCTCTCTATGTTCCATGAACACGATCAAGACCCGTAAAAGGCCGCCTATCTACACAGTACATACATACTCGGATACTCCATTCTTTCCATCGATATTTCGTCCATGAAAATTCGAGAAAATGTGCAACTCTCTCTTTCTTTGTCTCTTTGGTACTGGCAGTGATAGTCAGCACTGAATGGAGACATAACAACCAACGAATTCATAGAGTTAACTCCTAGTACAGGTATCACCCGGAGGGCACGTGCCGCTTTCCACTATTCGCTCGGTGGAAGTTGGTCGTATCTGCGTACCAGCAACGACCGGCTTATTACTATGATTATCGGCCGGTATGTCATGCCAACGATGGGAGAGAGGGTTAAACGTAATTACTTACGCGCTGCTAGCGCGCGTGTCTCACCTTTCGAGCAGCGATCGCGCCGGAGGTCTATCTTCGGGGTATCTCGAGTTTCACCCGAGAGAGTGCACGCGTGCCATTCTCTTCTCGGAGCACGGCCATTCGGCGAAGAGTCTCACCAAGCGGCCTAATCACTTTATTATAAAGTTATCGAGGGTCGAATCAATCCAGTAGGTCAGTAATTACCAGCAGTAATGGGCAACAGGTTACACCTGTCCGGCAACGAAGAAAGGAGTCCTTGCCGCAGATATCCTTCCTCCGACGATCGAAAATGCTCTCACTCTATTGGCGGATTATAGTTGCTTAATTAGAAATCGAAATGCCGCCGTCGATAGAAATCGGCATCGTGCGATCTCCAAGAATACTGAGAAATCATTGACGTTCTTGGAAGGTCCATCTATTCGCTATCAGATTGGCCGACGAATCATAAGATCGTCGGGCTGCTTTTAGTTTCATCATTATTCAATGATATGTTACTCAATAAACGCCCTTTGAAGTTTCCACTCTCTCAGTGACTTGGAAATCGATAAACATGATTGATTGAAATAGCCCTCTGTAACTTCATTTTTCTCCTACTGCCGGAAGTCCTTTTTGCTTTGGAAAGTTGTGTCAAAGTCTAAGGGTCATTACTTCTTCTTTTAGTGCACTTTAATGCACTAATCCCTTAAGACGCCGGCTTCTTAAATCGTTCGCCGTCTGATTAAGGGTGGCGTGGAGAGTAAGGGTCAAGTTTTAAGGGGGGTCCTTCTCACCCCTTCCACTTTGGTTCTCCCTACCGCTGATTCTTTGCTGAAAACATTGGCGGGTTGAAGTGGGTTATTACCGGCGTCGATCAACCTATCGCGGATCAGAAGACACCTTGCTGAAGTGGAGGGTACTTAACTTCACGTGAGTTAAGCCGAGCGTGCCTCTGCATCGGCGGCTAGCCGATTGTACGTGCGGCGGCGGCGGCGGTGGCGGCGGTGGCGGCGGTCTCTTTCGCAAGTGAGGAGGGAATTCGCATACGGCGACCTGGAGCGACTTTATTGCGGCCATTGCCAAGCGGCCTGTCAATCGATCCAACCGACCACCATCCACTTATGTTGCGCTTCCGATTGACGAGCACCATTTAGTCCCTTCTATACTCTCGCTGACTACATTAAAGCACCTGTTCTACGCGAGCAAAGTCCTCCACCGCTCTGTGTCTCTAATCTCACTGTGACACTTAGCGCTGGTAAGTTTGTAACTCCATTATCGAAATAAGCCATTAATACAGAAATTATTGGAGACCCTCCTAAGCCCCTCTAATGGATCTTCAACTTTTGCGGAAGAGAGTTTGGCTACGCGTTTGGTCGAACGTGTGCTCGAGATCGCTGCCTTCGACTATGTACTACGACGTAATCGCGATGTAACAACCTCTATTACTATTATTACTGATTTACCGCATCGACCCTACTAAAATCTACTATTACTACGTACATTCACTTGTGAACGTAAACTGAATTAATGAATATTAGAAATTACATCCCTCTTACTCGAGTGTTAGAACACTGATTCTTACTTCTCGGAAAACTTTAGCAAAAGTTTGAAACACCGAATTGATTGGGTAATTGTGCCGATTGGTACCTTCGTTCGCTAGAGCCATTGATTATCCGATGTCTTTGGGGAAATGAACGATGTCTTGAACGTCCATTTAGCTAGAGTATATGTAAGTTTCACTCGACCACCAAAGTGCTTTCTCTTTCAGACTCCGTTCCAAGTTTGGCGATTTGACATTTTCACAGATTCAATATTCCTATCATTTTTCTATTTAATGTTTCACAGGCGACTATGTCGGTTAATAGTTATGATAGAGCGGGCTTACACGTTGCGTTTGCAAAGGCTGTATCCTCGCGAGACAATGCCGGCAATGCAAGGGCCAGGCACGCCGCGCCGCGGCGCACGCATTCACTGTGAAATTAATAATTTTCCAGGCCGATTATCAGAGTTAATCGTGCGGACAGGGTCACCGCGTTCGGCTGTGTTTTCAATCGAGGCATTCAGAGTGCGGTGGCGGCATGGCGATTCGATGGTATTCGAAAGTAATTCCTGTCGCCTCTGCCTTGGCTGGTGGTGGTGCAGGAGAGTGGAGGCTGCCGGCAGTGCGGACTCCGTTGAGAAACGGGGATAGCGCGACTCCTTGTGCTTGTGCTTCAAGAGGATCCTCGCGTGTCCTGGCTGGCAAGGGCCGCTCCTACCTAGGCGGCATTCTCAGGATACCAAGCGTTTTCTTTGCTTTTGCTTCGGGCAGAACCGTGGACTCTCTCGCGTGTGGGGGCACACATCGATGATGAAAGTGCACGCGAGATATGCGCGCTCGCTCGCCCGCTGAGCTCCTTTATCCCCTCGCATCAACAAGAGTAAGAGAGACCGAGAAGGGCTTTCTTTGACTTTCAGGATCATCGTCTTCCTCACCTTTATCTCCGATACAAAGGCCCACACCCTACTTCTACTTTTCTCACGAAATGAACGCGTGGACAAAAAGGCCGAATGACTCGGAAAATGAATGGAATGGCTGATTCCGGACTTTCGATTGAATTCGTAGCAGCCGCTCCATCTGCCAGACAAGATTTCTTTACTCCAGGTCACATTGCCCGATTCATGAAAAAAGAATAGTAGGAATGAACGCTTTGCTCTTGGATGGAGGAGTCAGTTAGGACAAATTTCGAGCGAATATAGAATTTCGCGTGATAAGCAGACGAGGAGAGTCAGTGCAGTGACCTCGCGCGTTCACACTTGGCTGGCGGGAGTGCGCCTTACACTCGGAATTTCTTCTTCTTCACGAAAGAAGCAATAATCTCGGCGGCGCGCGCTCACGAAATGCGCACTGTAATTCTATCCGATGTATCGTTTCCTGAAGATTCGTATCGGCTGACTCCGGCGACGAGCGCGAGTGTCGACGAGGAAAGATTATGCTTGATACAAAGCCGAGTTGTCTTTCTGTCCTGTCAGCCGGCGCGAGAAATATCCTGGACTCGCACGTTTTCCTCGTACGCCTGTCTCGAACCATTCTACGCTCGACTTCACGAATGTCTTCATGAGACTGCTTCATCCGCATGCTGCCACCGCCGCCAAAACTCGTTCGGCAGAAAGTCTAATGGCAGTGCACAGCTTGTTGGCTTCATCGCGACGATCATCGCCGCTTGCTCACAAATGCCGTTTAATAGCTCGGTCCGGTCAAAAGCGATTTCCATTAAGATAACAGTCTAACACTCGAACCGGGCGAAACTATACCCGGCCACCAATGCCATTGGCAAACTCCTGTGACCGGATGTTTGAACGAACGAAAGAATCTTGGCTAAAAAACATGGTACACACCATTCTCTGAGGACAATGTACCACGATCAATAACGATTGGGAATACATTCCGTGTATCAGAAGCGAATCAATGCCACCCTCGAAGAGCAGTTGCACTGTCGTTCAGTATATGAATTTGTAATGCAAGACTCTCATCATCAATAAGTCGGCCGTGTGTTGCATTTGCGTCATCGCGTGCCGACTCACCACGAGAAAGACGCCAGCACCAAATTGCAACTCGACCGTCTAATCCACTCGATCGAGTGTCCGCCACGCGTTGCGTATCGGGTGACCGAGGATGGATTTTTTTTCAGCGAAATGCATGACGGAATTTTAATCGAAGGTGGGACAGCGGCACGCGGAAGACGAAACCGCCTCGCTCTCGAAGTTCACCGGCGTCGAATCAGCGGCGGGCGTGCGAGGCGAGGCGAGGCGAGGCGTGCTCGCGAGAAAATAGCGATGCAACACAAGACACATACATACACAGACAGGAAGGAGAGAGAGGTAAACCTCGAGAATGCATTTAAATGCCACAGTGTAATGTTGTCCACGTTCTGGCCTTGGGATTTCTACAGTGTGCTGGCTGCCACATGATAGGAGATGTGAGGCGAAGAATCTACCAGTTCGTCTCTTGGTGCCCTACACTTTATACAGTTTATATACCTTCGTTACCGAGGCCAACCGTCGCGTGGCAGTATTATTGCAATTAATTCTAATCCATTGCGAAATCCATGAAGTCCCGAGCGCTGTTACTTCCTTTTGCTGGCGAAGCACTGATAATGAATTGAACAGCCTGACAGTAGACCGGTGCCATTAATCGTGCAGGGGTCACTGCGCGAAATGCGAGCTGCTGTACCGTGGAATGCAATGAAATCTCACTGGAGAGAGAATGACAACAAATCTGCGTACTACTCGCTCAGCAGGGAAGGATGCACTCTTATTTTGATCTCAAGAGTAATTACTGGGATGCGGCGAGCCTGGCATTAGCTGCGGAGTACGGCGTACTGCGAGGGTAATCAGTCGTGGTATTAAGAACGAGATTCACGCGAGCAGCGGGCACCGAGTGAGTGTCTTATTAAAATCCGCATGGCCAGTTAGCCAGTTGGAAGCGACGATTCCGTCCTCAGTCCTGGAAGAAGGAAGGTCGTTCGTGCGATAAAGGGAGAGGAAAAAGCAGTGCGCGTAAGGGCATTTTCCTCTTTCTTGGCTAGGGGTGAAAAAGCAGAAGGGTTGGCAAGCGAACCAGAAAAATAATATCATCCTCGATGTAACGGGGTATGGGATTTGCCAGCGAAAGAACGTCGTCGCTGCCTCAGCAAAGCATTGCGAGCACCACCGGTACCAGCATCGAGGGAACAGTCACTGTAACGACCCCCGTTTACACAGGAAGCAGACGTCACAAATACAACTCTTTCACAGTGATCTCACCCGAATGCACAGCCATTTCAAAATGTTCGTCGCGGCATGCTATATGCAATTACGAAAAGCGGGAACTTTCAATGTCGTTCCTAGCTCCACGAAGCGAGCCCCTTTCCCTCACAACGCCACTTCTTTACTGCTATTTCTACTCCTAGAAGGGAAATATCTCTGAAATGTTACCGCAATATCTAATCCGATATTTTCGTTAAAAGGAATATCAAGTCACCTCGTATATTTAACAGGTCCAATTAAAACTTAGCTCAGGAATGTGTTTGTGTCGGTGGAACTGGTATTTATCTCGTATTATAATTATCACCATATTCAGGAGAAATTGAATTTACTTATACGGAAAAGTTCACACTAGAGATAATCAACGAAGTGTTTAAGAGTGCAAGGAAGAAGTTATTATAAGTGAAATATGAATCTAACCACAATGTGAATCAGGCTTTATGCCGAAGCCCTTGCCCTGTCGCGAGTGCGCAGGTTTTTCAACTGGCACGCGTGATATTAATGTCCACGGGCGTTCTCCCGCTCGCACCCTCGACGATGCCAGTACCGGCGCGTGTTTACATCGAGATAATTTTAATAAGCGGCTCGAAGAACATTGTCCTCGGGGAACAATCCGCGCTATTCGTGTCAATTAGCGGCCGTCTGGCAGGTGCACGGGTACCCGCGGCTATGCATAAGTGCGAAAAAGTCTGCACCAAAGGCCGAGCGTGCCGCGCTAATTACCACAACGCAAAACGAAGCTAAAACCGAGCGGCAACCCTGGATGCCCCTCTAGGTCCACTCGCTTTCAAAGAATCGAGGTCACTCCGGGATAATGCCAATTATAAATCGTGTTCAAAGTAACGAATAAATTCGAATAGAATTAAGGGCCGCTCTGCATTCATCACACTCTCGCTCTTCCTTCTTGGAAAGAACTCTCTGACGATAAGCATTTTCCTGGAATCGATGGAGGAATCCGATAGTAAGCTGTAAAGGGGAAGCTGTTAAAATATTCCAGTTATAGGCTGATTGAACTGGCGGTGCAATTACACGATCTACCTCCTTATCTGCCACTTTGATAATGAGAATATCCGTGGACACTGAGCGCAGCTGGCCCTCGACAATCGGTTCACAATCATATTTGAATCGAGAGATAGAAATTTCTTAATTAGCTATCTTAGACGGTGGCAAGGCTGAGAAACGATGCCGAGGGAAAAATCGCGCTGACTCACCGAAACCTTCAATTACAAAATAGTATTCAGATGAGCTTGGAGGCAGGTTCGTTAGTCTGGGAGCGTAAACGCAGCGGCCGCAATGCGAATACTAGAAACTGAAAGAGTCTTTCATTACGTACTATGAATCACCGGCAAGCAATGCAACCTAATTAAGACCAATTCCTCAATCCGTATTGACCACCTGCATTCTGGAGCAGCGGGCAGCTAATACACGCAAAGCGGATAAAGATTTCCTCCTAATCGAGCGAAGTCCAATTCGAGCTTATCGTGCGACCGTGTGTTCGGAGAATGATTAAAGCGAAGGTGAGAGGGAAATCGACAGAAGGAGTGCGAGACTCATTCCTAACAAGAGCGTGCGGTGGTATTTTAAAAGGCTCGATTACCAGAGAGCCTGATTGGCATTTGGCCTAGCACCTTGTTATTTAGCCGGTGCGTGTGTAGCAAGCTACACCACTATCCTGAAAGAAGGAGAAGCCGCGTTCTGATCAGCATGCATTCTGCAGACGCGAGCCCTGTGCACGTGGAAACCGAGTAGGACCAGGGAAGCCGTACACACGGAGAAAGAGCGAATCGGCGAAGAGGGGAAGCAAGCTTTGCGGACCCAGCCGATCTTCTCCTCGGCGAGGAAACACCGGCGTTCTGGAACCCACCGCACACACACACACACACACACACACACATACACACATACATGCAACGCTCGCCTGGTGGCTGCTCGAACGTTGGCCTCGAATAACTGTCCGGGAATGCCGCGAAAGCCTGCGAGCCGCGAAGCATTCCTCGCGAGCAACGCGCCATAAGCATCTCCCGCCGAGGACCCGAGACGCTGCTAATTATTTGCCGTGCACGCTCGTACCGCCTCTAGAATCAACGCTCTTGCGCACGTCCACGTATACTCCGACGCAGATTGCAGGGCACAGATTTAACAATACGTCCTGTCAACCAGTCGAGAAGGCAGGGTAGAAGGACTCATCACGAATTTGACTGTACTTCAAGGTGGACTAATTGAAACTAGTTGAAAAGCGGAGTACACATTCAGTTTTTGAGTAAGAATTCTACTATTATTATTATCACTATTATTCAATGCTCGTCATGGAAGAAATGCTCGCAGGATGCATGCGAGACGTCTTATCGTCTGCTGAATATGACTGTGATATATTAAAACATAGATAAGACCACTCATATTTTTCCTACCAAGATTTGTAATAGTCGATAAAAGTCTGCCTGTATATTGCTATAATACACGGGCGTATCTGCGTCGAGCACCGAATCCATAAGCGCCGGCTGGAAGTGCGTTCGCGAAATAGGAAAAATCGGGAGAACGTTACTAACGTAAGGCGATCGTGCACGACGAGCGGATATTACTCGGCGAGAGTCTGCTATTCGGGGATTGAGATTGTCGGAATGTACCTTGGAGGCACTGCTTCCTCATAAAATCCGGCAAGCAATTTTTTAAAGATCTCTATCTTGCACGAGGACTTCGCTGTGGTATTCCATTTATGCCACAGCCGACGCGCCACCAATGTGACTATGTAATGTATGACTGCCATCGAAGTACCATTTCTGCAGATTTCGTTATCCGTAAGTCCAAAGATAGAACTAAAAACTCGGTAATCCGCCGATTTACTCGTTGTTGCTTTCGATATCTGTACTATGAACCATTTATGTGCCGAATGATTTACTCCGAATAACAAGCATAAACATGGATACAAGTGTACAAACAAGATTGGTCCGAGTTCTTTACAACTTACAAATTTCTCCTTAGTCCGTCCTCCGTGGGAAGGAATTTATGCGTTGGTCTGCTTACCAGTATTCAATTGGTTGGATGCCATTTATCGATAAAGCGTCCGGGTGATCGGTCTGAGAAACTAGGATCGGAAAAATCTTGAGCGGGGTGAGGTGGTATCGTATACGTCGATGAAATATTCCCGGCGATATCTGCGTGTACAGTTTCAATAAAAGGAAAGGCTCGACTTAAGGACTCCGCGATTGAACTCCGTGGGTATGAGGCCGCCACCGCTGCTGCGCCGCCAGGTTATTTCTCCATCGAAGTATGTGGCCCGCGGAAGAGGGATTCAGGTATCCTGGCGGAAGTACACCTTATCGGATACCACATTTATCCTGCCTAACCACATGTCACTCAAACGATCTGTACCATAAACGACTGCCGGGCAATTCTTGCTGGGTATAAAAGCGATGCGGAGAGCTGTGCAAAACCGGGTCTTCTACTCATTGGTGGTTGATCCGGGCCGATGCAGTATGGAGCCGAGAGAAATGCGATTTTGTAGAGTTGCACGTGCAATCTCAGGTTGCAACGCTGGTAGAGGCGGCGGTGTAAAAAGTCTTGCGGTCGGATTGCGATCGCACGTCAAAAAGCTGCATTTCACGGCAGCAGGCCGTGTTTAATGTCGCTGCAGTCATCGGGCGCACGCGGCTACAAGGTGTATAGCGTGTAACGTCAGGTTTAACGTACTCCAGGCTCCATCGTGGGATAGGAAAAAGCGGGGCGTGAGGAGGCGAGCGAGCAGAGAATCGTGTAGTCTGTAGTACGCACGGAGAGACACTCATCCCGGTGGCAGCTGCGTGTTAGGTTTCAATAAGAGTCTCCTCGCAGCAGCAACAGCCAGCACCAGCAGGAGCAACCTCGGCTGATTTGTCCAAGTATGAGAAATCGCCGCGCGGCCGCACGTACTCGTATTATTTATCTGGAACGAGCGACTGCGAGACAGAAATGCTCGTACACCGGATGTGGCTTACGAAGGAGAGCGGCCTCGTACTCCCGGAGTGTGTCCACCTATACCGGTTTCCCGCACGCGTAGATGTCCACCGCTCCGGGAACTCAGGCCTGTCGTCCGTGCATTCACGAATTCTTCGCGTCGAGTAAACAACGTCGCATCTTGCCATTGTTTTGCTATCATTCATCAAAGTATACTCGAAAAACACAGTTTAACACAGTATTCTGTGACTGGAAATCAGAATCCTTGAAAAAAAGAATAATAAAGTGTTAACAAAACTTTCCACACTCGCAAATTTTAGGTAATATCTACGAGTGTAGATATTACCTAGTTTTAAGTAGTACAAGGAAGGTATGGTGGAGGAGAAGTGGCTAACTAATGTACTGGAGCTACTGCGACCAAGACTCGCATCTCCGAGTCGGTGGGAAAAGAGACGACGGTCCTGCAACAGAATGCGCGTCAGTCTGACGCAGAAATTGTGCGGTTGACGAACGCGGCGAAAGAGCACTCCGGACTCCGGAGAAAAAGAGGTAGATGTGTTTATTACAGCAGTTACCGTGCACAAGGACTTGCTCGACTCGCGCGGGCTTCTCTCGCTCCGCCTCATAATTGTCTTACTACCGCTCGTATACCGCCCAGCGAGTGAGCGCGCTATAAATTTCGCGTGAATGCAAAAAAACGCCGTCAAACGCCAATTTCCATCAGCTGCTCGCGCTCGTAAACTAGTACCATCAAATTCATAATTTAATTAGCATCGATGCAGCCTGATTGCATTGCGAGCAGTCCACTTTACCGAGGACAGGTGCCGGTTTCATCGAGATCCGAGCAGGAATTGCTCGCGGTTATGCTTGCAAATGGAGACAGTGCACATCCAATTTCTTTCGGGCATCAGTAATTGGGAATAATCACTGGTAGTTGAGCAGGTGGGGATCTCAAAGAGTGTGCCAGATTATTGATCTTTTCTTGAACCGAGCAAGCAAAGTATGTCTTAAGAGGGTTCCGTGATGCGCAAGGAGGGGAGTTGGGTATTAATAGGTGGTTCGCGCTTCTGTCGGCACCCCGGTTGCTTAATCACCCTCGTAATATGAAATCTGCGTAACGCTTTTCTACCAACAATAATAGAATATTGTCGTAAGCGCACGGCGGCGACAGTGACAAAGGTAAGCGCGATGATGCCGATAATAATACGCGGCCGACCGATTATCTTAGGAACAACAGTCCAAGGGTGCTTGGGAGCTCGGCCTCGACGAGCGCTAATTGACTCTATCTTTCCCTCTCACTTCCTCCCCGCCTGTCTCTCATCCTCTGTCTCTGCTAGACTAGTAATTGGGTAGGAGAGAGAGATACCGAAAAGTTCTCGTGGGACTGAGAAGATAATATGCAAAAGCAAACGGCTAAACGATATATCCAAGATACAAGCGTGCCCGAAAGATATAGGGAAAATGTACTACCCTTTAGACTCCAAATCGCTCGATTTTGTACGAACTTCCTCGAATGCATTCATTGCAGTTTCGTGATGGTGCGAGCTATTTCCAGTGCATTAAGAGTAAGCTTGCAGTGGAATTCGACAGGGAAAGGATGTCGGTTGGTGGCCGATGGCCGAAAGCGTTGGAATTGCTACTTTCTGCCTCGGATTCGGAAGGGGCCGACGACAGGCCGGTGACTTGAATTTAACGAGCTGCCACTTGCGCCCTTCGCTATTGGCGACGGTCCTCTGGAATTCCACTCGAAGACACCGGCATCGACAGCTCTTCCCTGCCGCGCGCGCGTCCGCCCCAGTGCGGCTTCCAGAATGGGGAATTGGGAATGCGGGAAATTCGCGGACGGTGGAATCCGCAGACGCTGCTTATACGTACGCACACATTCGCACGCTGCCCACGTGCACGCCATTCGGGAATCAGCGTATACGCTAGTACGTCACTACATTCTTATTTCCTCATACTAACTTGACCTGGTATTAGCAGCTGTTGAAAAATCAACAATATCGATGATATCATAGATATTTATATAAAAGGATCATCGAAAGTTGGTAAATGGAAAAAGAAAACTTTCCTCCCTTAATTGAACGCGAACCTTAGCGTGATGTTCGACTTTAACACAAACGCAAATCCATAAAAAAAGTCGATGCAGCTGTCGATCCAAGAAGCTGAAGAACCATTGATCGAGATCATTTGCTCGCAAAATAGATTGTGGCGAGAATGAGCACCGATCATTATTGCCAGTTATCATTACCGGGGGAATTTGCATCTTTATGCAAAGGAGGCATAAGAATTACGGAAGTGGGTAATGTCGGTACTGTGAGTAGAGGGTCCACTTGTGCGCACGAGAGGCGCCGCAAGCGTAACGAAGCATCCACGGGCATTCAAACATTTCCTGTCCGGTAAGCAGGAGCAAGTAAACATACCTCGACGGCACTCGATACTACACTCAGAATTTATTTCAATACCTGTTGAACATGCAAGACGAATCGTTGTGGCTCGATTTCTCGACTTTCGCCTGGCTTGCTCTCCTCTCAGTTAATTGTTGCTTGCTCGTCCTCATTGTTAACCGATCTCGGCCGTTTCCACTTTGCGATTAGTCCTCTAATAGCGATTACACTGGCTGCAATTGCTTCCGCGATGTCTCCGCTCACTGGGAAGAAAGATCGCTTGACGAGCTGTCGGCACTCTCTAATCTCCAGAGAAAATCAAGGAAAAACTTTTGCCTAAGAACACTAATGAAACTAATATTTTCTTCCCTCAGTGATAATCCTCGGCAAAGAAACGAGGCACGTGTCGCTGATAATTAGAATTGCAAGCATGGAAACAGGTGTAAAGAGGGTGTCAGTAAAGAAATGCAAATCGCAATGACTCTAGGATCTATGAATGTCATAAATGCCAAGACGCACACTGTTTAGCATCGCTTGCTATGCAAGCGGAGCTCGGTGAATATTTATCGTTATTGCATTATGGCATAGGAGTATGCTTGTAAGGCTAATGAAAAGGGGTCGAGCTGTATCTCAAACATAACCAGCGTCCAAGGCGCATTGTAGCGAGTGAAATATTAATCGTATTAGTCTACACCTGTCTCGTAGAATGAAGCGTATCCAGTCAAATGATTCCACATGCGTCTGCCACTCTACTCAGCGTCTGGGTGGTTCGGTTCACTTTGGGCAAACTCGACTCTGATTTTCGAGATGAGAGAAAAGCATAAGATACATTGAATCGAATTCGATCCAGTCCGTTGCCGTCCTGCGCGTGATTTCGCGCGCGCTTCGCCTCACCTGGCTCGGCCCGATTCTGTGTATTACGTCAGGATGGAGTCCTAGGGCGGCAGGTCGTGAACCTCGCGCGAGAGATGACGGAAATAACCGACCTAACTCTCTTAGCACCGCGAGACTAAACTCGAGAGATGTACCCGCAAAGCTATCTTTACTCTTTTTACCCCCACCGGTTAACGGGCCGACGAATGCGTAAAGTCTCGCTCACACTTGCTGCCGACCAGCGACAGCAACAGCATCCACAGATTACACTCTTGCACATTTCTTCTAAACCAACAGTACTACGTATGATTTATGCATGCAGCAGAACAGTCTGAATCTCCTGACACACTTGGGGATTTAATTGGGAGTCTGAAGATAGTTATTAAAAGGAACGGTTCACATTCTTCTGCTATAAGCTGTACCGAAAGAGTCGACTCGTGGAGTACTTGAGAGTTAGGAAAGCATTACCACATTCAATTGACAACTCTAGTTTGCTGAATGTGCCATTGTGAGAGTGACGTTTCGGCGTTTGTCTCGTCTATGTTTATTTCGTGCCGTCTTCTGGCGTCGAACCGGATTTATCCGGTACTCGCGACGCATTAGAGCCACCACACTCCCGACGACGACGCCTTACTCGACTTGGCAAGGCGACTTTTCCTTAGGTAAATATAGCGAGAGCATTCGTGATACACTCACTGCGTTCGGCAGCCGATGCCAGGAACACGAAGGGACGACAATGCGACTCTGAGGAAAGTGGCCCGCCGGCATAGAGTTAGCGGAGCTTGCCATTCCCAGATTACGTGTCTGGCGGGCACACCTTTCCACCACCACAAATGAAGACTTGACCCGAAAACCAGTTAATTAAATACGTATTATACTATCCTGTTACGATTAACAACAAATCCCAATTCAAAATATTTGTCAATAACATCATTTGTTTACTTAACAATCCTATAACAACAGTCATAATTTTTTATTTAAAAAATTAAAGAACGCACAGGGGGGTCAAAAGAATGCAGACTTTAACCAAAATCCTCGTTTTATTGTGAGTATCGGTGACGTTCAAGCGACATTCTTGTATGGTGACAAAGCTCCAGTCACGTATCATCCCAGTAGCAAGTGTTTTTCAGCGGACATAGCCGACATACCAGAAGATAATTTTTATCTGTCTCGAAAAGAGCAGATGCCCGGCGGATCGAATGAACCTCAGCGAGTTCTTGATAGAGCCCGTTGATCTCGCCGCGTAAGATCGAGCGAGCATTAGTATCGCAAAGAGTAAAAGGAAGAAGATGCCCAAGCGTCGAGTGAGAAGAGGCTTCGCTGACTGCTTCGAGAGGATTAGTTTTTGAGGCGCCCTCGCAAACTTGCAATCTCGGATGATTCGCTGCAACTGGCCGCGGTTAGTTTTTGCCGTTGCTTTTTCTCGTCGCCGAGGAATGGAGGGCTGCCCTGTGAAATTGTTAATTAATGCTCCATTTTACGAGCGCAGTCCGGTAGTAGAGGGCTTTCCGGGGGGTTCGGAAGGCTGTCGACTTTGTTGCATTGCGAAAGCACAGGAGCGAACGATCGCAGCCGGTTCTGCCCGACAGCAAGGAATTAAACAGGGGCTGCCTGAATAATGTATAATGTTGATAAAACCAAGTTAATGCCGATGTTCGCCCTCCCTTGCCATACCAAAAAGGGTGCGCTGACTGAGGCGGCGATGTCTCGGCCGCTCAATGGAAACGCCTAGTCCTGAAAAACTAGTTAAGATTGATTCACATCATAGCCATATGTGCGTTCTATCAATGGAACGTGAGCAAATTGCATATGTCGTATCTAATATACAGGTTTTCGTGTAAACCCGATCTAGTAAATTAAAGTTTACGCCAAGTGCGACTAATAGGATTGATCACGGAAATCCGGTACATGGAGGGAATGTCATCGAACATAGTGATTCGGTACGACTGGAAGACAGGGAGAGGCGCGCCTAACGTCTAATGCACTTGACGCTCTATTCTCTGGACTCGTGCTGTCTTTCCGTAACTCGGTGTCTCACCCGTGACACACACGTCGAGTGTCTGCATTCTGCCGTCCACGCCGCTCTCCCGGAATAGACGGCTGGTTGCATTAAACGGATTAGTGACACGTGCCACAGAATAATTCCTCAGGCGCTGGCTAGCAAGAATGGCTCTATTTTGCTATTTTCGGCTAACGAAGAGTGGTAATCGAATTTAACACGCGGCTATTCCCGCCGCCTATCGATCTTGGGAAAGGTGACGTCAAGCGCCAGAAAGAGAGAAGAAGAGAGAGAGAGAGTCGGGTCGGTGTCATGTGGGATTTTAATACCAAACATCCGCCCACATGGGTATTTGCCGGTCAATCGAAGACAGACGCAGCCGGGTGGCACGATAACACTTTTTTACGACCCTCTGGTAATTACTCCTACCGATATCGATATGGTCCATCGCCGGAGCCGAGTGGAATGGAGGCCGTGACGCCAAAACTGCCGGCGATCACGTCACCAGTGGCTAAATGCCTCAAGCTGCTTTTCGTGACGCAAGTACTACTCATGTGCCGGGCGCGGCGCGTGTGCGCTACTGTAGGCACGCGCCACACTAAGAACTTCGTGAAAGCTTTCTTCGATAGTAGAAAAGCTCTTGTAACGTCATAATCATCTCGCAGTCTCTTTATCATCTTCCAGTCTTGAATCGTAGACATTATCCTTATCCGTTTAATAGTCGATTGGCAACGGAGAGTTTTAAACCTGCAGAACCTTTCAGTGGCTGTCCTCTTGATAGCCTGTACTTATGAAGGCATCAACATTCAACATATTCCTCCGATTATGATGGCAGCATGACGCCATCGCGCTCGTAAGTCGCGCCTTCCAGTCGTAGTTAACTGTCCTGCACACATATGCATTGTCACATTGCCATATTTCTTCTGACCCAGATCAAGATATGCCCCGTGCCTACAACTTGCAGGCTCCACTTGAAATTAAATCATCTTCGAGTACCAGTGTTTCAGTCGTATATCGCAATCGCTAAAGAGGGAGACACAATGTGAAGCCCGATAGAAAAGCTAGTGATGATTTCGAAGTATTTTACTAGAACCAGTGGCAAAAATACAGGAATTGTTTCGAAAACACAAGGGAAGGCCATCTTGAATAATTAATTTCGTTTAATTCTGCTGGTTTTTCTCATGTTTTCCAATCTTCCCGACCATTTCTGGGGTTGAAATTTGGTGGAGAATGTTTTCTTATATCAAGAAAGAAGTGATATAAATTCCAGAGCCCTAGCTCAAAATTCATTTTTTCGCAAATTTTTGCATATGTACCCCTTCACAAATTTTCGATTTTTCGAAGGTTCTGGGACTTTGATGAACGCTTGATAAATCGATTGTTTGTGTATCAAAACGGAAAGAAAACATGAAACCAGTGGCAGAAATGACGGAATTGTACCGAAAACACATGGATAACCGATCCTGAAAATTTCAGTTTTGAGGTTTTTCCCATGTTTTTCATACTTTCCGACATTTTCCGGGGCTGAAAGTTGGTGGTGAATGTTTTTCTTGCATTAAGGAAGAAGTAATATAAATTTCAGAGGCCCACCTCAAAATTCATTTTTTCGCAAATTTTTTAAGGGGACAAGCACTGACAAAAGTTTATGCAAAGTGAAGTTAACAGTTATTTCGGGCAACGGTTGACTTTTGGATGGTACAGTGCTGATACAACTACCTTAAGTTGGGTCGCGCCAAGCCAAGACGTACATACGTATGCTCGAGAATAAGGGAGGACGGAAGTTACGCCATCTTGGTGCACGTGATACCAAGCGGACTTGGAAGAAAGTTGGAGCGATTGGACTACCACTAGTATGTGCAGATTGCAGCGATGATGGATGAAGATCGATAACAATAGCCTCAACCGAGAATTTCAGGCATTGCTTGCGGTAGTATTGGCCAGGGATTATTGATATATCGATTACACGTTGGATAATAGAGGTCTGATAGTTCTAACAGTACAGATATGCTGACCTATCCTCATACATTCGCTTTTGCTAATCGGGCATGTTGGAACACTATAATTAATCATTGACATGAAAAAGCAAGCGTCACAGCAAAATAAATAGGTGTACATTAGAGATAAGAATAATGACTCGGGCGGTCCGCCCCCGTCACGAGGAAAGCTCGACGAGCGTATGCCGTCACTGTTTGCGTCAATGCACCAAACGTTCGGTGATAGTTCTCGCAAAATAGAAGCTAATATACATATGTATAGGCTATCGATAGCCAGTGCTCACTATTCATTCGCTCGTAGATATTACGACGACTGGCCATAAATAGTACACCTCAATCTTTTCACGGTTATTGGTCGTAGAGCGGGTCAGTGTGACAATTAAAACAGAATAGTGAAAGAATCAAGACTCAGGAATCGGTGCTTTGATAGATAAAGATAAACGCATACTGTCGATTGACGTAGTCGTCCTACCGATAGCATCGCTAGATGTTCGTATAAAATCGTATGTGACCGGCGCGAAGTGTCATTTGGCAACCGGCGCCTCGGAGTTCACACAGACTCTTCTCTCGCTACCCTCAAACACGCCTCTGAGACTGAGCCTTTTCGCAACGTCGAGACAAACGCATCACGCGCCTTAGCGACGCGAATCCTCCTCTCACATACACCAATACATAACACATCCACACTACCATATCCATATACACCCTGACTCACAACCCACTGCCCGCTCACGCCTCACACACATATATCCCACGTACACACACACAAGGTTTACACGCATTCCCAATTCATCCATACCTACATATATATATATATATATACACACACGGAAAGAGACGGTAAAGGGGGAATCTTAAAGATCCGTGGACGCAACCGGGATATCTTGTCAACGCGCCGAGCTTCGTCCGGTTTTGTAAACCTACTGTTCTGGGCTACAGCCAGCGCTAAAAGCTGGTGCTTCATTGTAGTATAATTGTTACGCCTTTTTGGACCAGCCCTCTTTGCACACGGATGCTGTGCACCGGGCTGCAACTTATAATCTAGCAGTCTCGCCGCGTCGTGGTGTCGTCAGGCTCGACACAAACGAGCTCCGTCGCGTGCGAGATTAAGTCAAAATTGGCCGATCAATCGTCTTCAATATACTCGATACGCCGATAAACAACATCGAGCCGATACCAATTGGTTGCGCGAGTGACCCAAGAAGGCGAACAATTTTCGTGAGTGGAAAACAATATTCGACCTTGTGATTTTGATAACTTAGTCGGAAGTGATCACGATGTCCTGCGAGAAGTATCATGGTGTTTCATATCTCGCGCGCGTCACAAGGAGACTCCTTGCGGTAAGTTCCACATTTTTTTACCTGGTTTCGTCATATCGTTAAAACCTCTTCTACCGTTTTTTTGACTGGTATCACATGGTCCGTCTGCATAGTATAATTGTTTTGACTATCAATTGACATGTAGACAAATTTCCATTTTGCAAGAACACCCATCGGACGTTTTGTGGATTGACGTAGTTTGGGCCTCGGCGCGCCAGACCTACCACGTGCCAAGGCACTATTCTTCAGTCATTATTCTCTTCGCAGCGTATCTTAATATAGCCGATTAGAAAAAAGAGAGAGTGTCTGTACATTCTAATACGGGTAACAGGCAAAAAAGGACCCAGATTATCACGTTTTTTTACTCGCCCTTCTCGTGATTTTCGATATAGCGCGGCAGAGAAGGAGCAAACACAAGCATCTTTTCCCTGTTGGCAATTGGCCCAGTTACTAATGTACATCAGCGAACAAATTACACAAGTCTTTTCTTCACGTGACGGGTGCGCCTCGGCCGATGCCAGACTCGCCGGGCGCAGGAAACAATACGAACCGCTTCCATCTCCTCGAGTAACTGTTCTTAGTTGCCCTTGTGCTCTTCGAGGAAAAGAAAGATTATCGTTCATTCCTTTGTCTGCCGCCGCCGTCCGACAGCGTGATCACCTCGTAAACGGCAGCGCGCGTCGCGAATAGGTTTCTTCGCCCCCAGAAAAAGCTGCGGAAGAGCATGCATTTCTACAAAGGCACATTATCATAACTCTTTTGCATATGCATTTCTCGGGCGAATTAACTTCCGCTCTCATCGGCTCTGTCGTAAGATACACGAACGATAATAGACACATCGGATGAATCAACAAAGCGGAAAACTGATCAATCTGTCTGAGATTCTCGAGAGAGTCGCTTTGCTAAGAATTGGTTCATTGATTCAGCAGTTCTTCGATCATTTCGAGTTTCGCATGGGTGACTTTGATGAGGACAGGTGCTATCATAGTTTCCACGAGACTCGCATTTCATTTTAGATTTAGGCCGACGTTGCACAAGGGAAGGCTGGTAAATCCCGCGCGGGAAGGAATCGCTGGCCACTTATTGCTTCTTGTAGAGCGTGTAATCAGGGCTTCCTCGAGAGACACTCAGAGCAGACGTGTAGCGAGGAAAGCCGAAAGTACCAGCGGACAAACGTCTCTCTTCTCTTTGGCAAGTAGCCCGACCCGCTAATGTACGTCGCCGCTCACGAGATAGGCGCACGTCGTCCTCATGTGACGACACGTCGTGTGACGTTACCACCGGGATCGGCGATGAAATATATTTTAAACAATGCTCAGCGCCACCAATTCCCCATAAATATAGACCGCAGACTCCTCTCTATTTCTCTTCCATCGACGGTGCCGCTTCTCTTACCCCAGTTACACATCCAGTGTCGCGAACTAATTCCGATTTGTCGACAGATCGGCCACCGACTGTCCACCCTTGATTATCCCGGCTGTGCCAACCACAACACAATCTGTCGCGCGATCCACACGAGCCGTTCCATTATACGAACTGAATGTTTCTATAAATTCTACGGTAGTAAAATTGATTTACAAAAGCCAGGACAACTTGAAATGTTGATTTCACGCATTCTTGTTGGTTCGCCATTATCGCAACTATCTGGGTATGTAATCATTTGATTCGCAAAGTTGACCCTGCATCATAGGTTCTCGTAGAAGAACTTGATAACGCCAGTCAATTATTGTTATCTTTATTGACTCGCATTACGTGCGTGTCTGCGCCATGCGCACGGTAATAACCCCCTCTAAGTGCGTATACTAACGCGAACTTGAGATAATTCTTTATTAAACGTTAGCCGGTTTGATAGGTTCCGATATAGGAAAGCATCGCTGCTCACCTTCCAACTGCGACAACAGTGGACACTATAAATTCTATATCAAGTATAGCATTGATCAAGTAATGCTCGATCGTAAAGTCTAAAAGGCGTGTGCTCGATTTTTGACTGCATTACCTTCGTAACTAATGTAATTTTCATAAATCGTGCTATCACATTCTTGTTGTTGGATGATCGTTTTATTACTTGAATCTAACTAGCACAAATGTCGCAACCGGTTTACATACCGGCACCATTATATTTACAACATAGATTCATCTAGTGATTCCAACGAATCAATACATTCAGAGAAAATACGCGCGTGCACGCAATTATCCGAGAGTGGAAATAAAAAGTGGTGCACGCGTGCAGTCTAAGATCGTAAACGTCAAACGCGCCCAGATATAAGAAAAGTGAGGGAATTGATCAGCGATTACGACGATGCCTTGCGTGCAAAGTCGACGCCACACTGCATTGCAATCACCACCTGGCATAGATTGACGGCAAAGAGTATCATCGAAAAATGAAAGGTATACACACACACACACACACACACACACACACACACACACACACACACACAGACACAGATCGAGAGGCAACGATGATGCTCAGTCGTGCGCGGACACACTTACCTAGAACTCGTGCGAGCTTTGTCGGCCGATTACGTAAGCAATGCCAGGTGATAATCAACAGTTTACTTGTGATATCATGTAGCAGCACGAAAGTTACGATGTGATTCTCCTCCGCCGTGTTAATAAGTTCGATGGTCAGAATAACATTTCATGAAAAAACATTGGAGCGTTCCTACCCTCCTCTTTGGGAAAAAGAATGAGAGTGAAAGAGATTAAGCCCGTGCCAAGAGGTCCGAGGTCACACGTGCGCCAGATCGCACGGAAAATAACAAAAAGCCACACAGGTGTAAATAAGCATGAAGCTGTGTTCTCAGGTGATCGTCGCAACACCTGCGCTAGCCTGGAGGCCAAACGATCCTCCTGCCGCAGTTCGCAATGCGAGTCTATTAGTAAAGTAGAGCCAGTAGTCTTCGCAAATCGTCTATAACCTACGAACTTTCTCTTTTTCGCATTCGTCGAAAATATACGTGTTTCTGGGATATTCTGTCAAAGATTTTGAATGACCTAGATACAGCGTGTACATTGTGACAGTGTAAACAACGGTAGTTTTCCCTGAAGCAAGTGCAATCAACCGATCACAGTTCTCTGGATATTTTCTCTGTAATTGAATTAGTGAAGGAGTTGTGGTACGTACTGTTTGGAAGATTTGTACACGTGCGAATATTGGTGGATTAAGTCTGATTCTCATTATAGATCCTCGCTCACGCTTCACTCACGTGCACTCTGCCAGACGAATGTGAACTGAGTGTCGATTACAGCAGAAATGATTGTCCACTTCCATTTCAATCATTTTCCTTTCTCGAAAGTCATATGAACCTCGAATGTGAATCGGACTTTGGAATGTCATGTATTTCATGATGATTGTGTGCATCGAGAGCGATTCATTTAAGCAAGCAAGCCAGGTGCTGGCTCAGGGTGTGATCTAGAAATTGTATAATAACACTTGCTTAATGACACGTTAATTAATCACAAATCGATTAACGATCGGATTATCGTGCGAGATAATTCGCTCCTGATGCCGCGAGCAAATCCATGGTCATCGATTTACATTCAAACTCCCGTGCATCAATCTTGAATGGCTGATGCGCGCGGATCCTAAACTAGCCATCAGCAAATATGCTCCAATATCATTTGCTCAAAGTTCGCCGGATCATCGATCTTAAAATTCAGGCCTTCAACGGAATATCCAAGAGCATAAACGTGTAAATGGAATAATACATAAGTTTGTAGCTACCAGTTTGCACCCTGGTTGCGCAGGAGCATCAGCATACAACAATCCCCATTGACACTTTCGAGGGTGAGCTTGATTGTGAACAGCCGCTGGTAATAACACCTTTTTCACTAGCGCCGGAAACAAACAGGCAGGCGGCACTGGTGAAGCACAAAAAGCCCAAGGGTGAAAATGCTTTCAGGCAAATGAGGCTCACTGTCAACGGTATATCTATTATGCTTATGTGAAAATATTCGTTAGCGCGAGGCCTTTCAAGTTCTACTTGCCAACCGTGGAACACACAGTGCTATACAACCGAAATAATTCTCTAGCTGAGACACACAAAGGGGTACAAAGGGGGAGTTACCAACTCGCTGGAGAATTAACCAGGCTGTCCTTTGAGTACATCGAGTGCATATAAAGCAGATAACAGGTGAACAGGATGCGTAAATGAACATGCGTGCAAGCTACACATACTTTACATGTGTTCAGAGTCGAAGAAGGAAGAAACGTATGTGGGCGACTTTCGCACGATAGGATTCCCTTCCCAAGGATACGACTTATGAATCCCGTCGAGTTTATATTTGAGCCGACTGATTTAATGGATTATCTTGGTCACGCGCGTCTTACCAACGCCAGCAATGTATTTTCAAGGGAGAAATCGCTCGGACGCACCGCTAATCGCTCGGGAAAAAGAACAGGCAGACCGGCTCGATAAGCTTCGCTCTGCGCGGCGCACCTTGGCTAATTAGCAATTCTTAGCGTCGCCGTGTAAATAGTTCATTAACGCGCAGTTAATAGGACACCGCTCGGTATACATAATGTGTCCCGTGGGGACTGACGCGCCGCTCGCACTTGTCCGTCCGTCGTGTTTTACAAATCGTGAGAGGCGACAGTGCAACTTGTCGCACGACTGATGACAAAGCTACCCTGGAGAATTCATTACAGAATGATTCCGATTCCGCACATAGTCTTGAATATGTTCGACTGATATCTCTCTAATCTTGTTGACATTAGTCAAGTTACGTTAGTTCAGCTTACACTGTTGAAGTTGACTTTTTCTGCACACGAAATTTTAAATAAACTTGGAAAAGATACATTCAAGTCAAGTAAATAATAATCACTAAAGAAGTTTTTCCTCGAGTAATTCGACTAATACAAAGACTGCATATGCTGTCTCGATGAAAATTTGCAGGGATGGAAGAGGTATGGTCGATGCGCGAAAGGGAGAGTCGGTATCAGTGTGCGAGTAACTTCCAGGAAGGAAAGGTCGATCGATTGCTAGGCGAAATGAACTTCCGCGATACTATCGACACGTATTTATACATATGGGCGCGTTCGCCGGCACGTTCGGCAGGCTCTCACCCTTGGATTACGATAACGCGCCTTATCAGGAGTGGCCGCGTAGGGCGGACCCGAACAATGCGCGCGTGATTAATTACTTCGAAAAGTACCAGAAAGCTAGAAGTGATGGATGTTCCCCGCACCAGATGCATTAACCGCGGAATATAAACGAACCGACCGCCAGTGGACCCTTCGCCCTTCGTATCTCCCTTGGAATCTAGCTCTATTGCCCGGACGACTATCCCTCCTGCTATTTGTACAGAAACAACCCCCGCCCGCCCCTCACCACTGACACCCTGTATCGGGAAAAAGCACTCACGCTAAGTAAATCTCCTGGAAATGTACCTTTCATCGTCGTAGATGCCGGCCGTCTAGCAATAAGTACATGGAAAATGTTTTTGCTTGCCGAGAGCTGAAATTAAATGCTGCAACGGCCACAGTTAATTATACGCTCAGACACCACTAAATTGACGAAAACAAATCGACTCAGTAATCACGGACGCAAATCGAAAAGTTATTGGATCACCATGAAAGCATTAATCAAAACAGTTTCTTTAGGAATACTTGCTGTTTTATTTCAAAAACACGGCAGGAATTAGGTGGGAAAATTGGGCGGTGGTTATCAAGTCATCCTACCAATTATATTTCGACAGTCATAATGCGTCACACGCGCGGTTCTTATCATTGCACGTCGACATTGAGACTTACCGAGCGTACATATTTTCTTCCGGCTCACCATCGCAACGATTCTCCTTTCGAAACCTGTAATTCCCTTGTTTTTTCGGGGGCAACGCTTTCGGCGCGATGACTTCACTTTGACCGCTATCATAATTCTACATCCCGACGTTACGACGACTGCTTTCAGATATCGAAAGACGCAGGTACTCGTATTGCAGCTGATTCCAAAATGATACACTGTTTTTCGTTACCCGGACTGCTGCGATAATTCCAATTCAGAACAATAAACTCATAACAATATGTCAACCAATGAATTTCCATTGAAATCTTTCATTCTCTGCCTTTATAAACAACAAAGTGTGATTACAAAGCATTAATCGATTTTTATAAATCACCGACACACCGATAGTTGCACGAAGATGATATCAGTAGAATAATGACAGTAGTCAGCCGATAGGAATACAATTGGCTTACTAACTTTGTGAGCTTTTAAAAGGCATTGTTTACGAGCGTTGTTGAACGCGGCATTTCCACGGTGGCGAGTTGCATGCCACTGGGCGTGCGTGCACGTAATGCAAGGGGTGCTTCTTGGCATGATGGTAGAACGCTGGCAACCAGTTAAATTCTCGCTGCGCTATGCAAAGTATCGTGGGCCGCACTCCCTTTTTTTTATAGGTATTCCCATTCCGCGCGCAATTTCCTCGGCTGCAAGCGCCGTATTATTATAACGGCTCGAGAAGAGAGCAAAGAAGAGAGAGAACCAGTGTAGAGAGCGAGGGTAGAAGACTGAATGTATGAATGAATGAATGAGAGCTGACGGAAAGGCAACGATGGGGTAGGCTGAAATGGCGGAAGGCAGAAAGAGTACTTGCAACACTATAAAAAAAAAATAATATACCTGCAGCGCAATATCCCGACAATCATTAAAGTTCCCTGGGCCAGAAACCGGATATCGGGCTATGATACGTTGCATAGCTCATCTCGGTCCACGTGAGCAAACAGAGGGGAGAAACGAAGATGTCGTTGTAATGTGCCAATGCCAAGAGCTCCAGTCGAGTTTTTGCCGATGCTGAGCCCGAAGCACACCTGTGTCGTAGGAGATACTGCCTATATTTAGGCTGGCACGATAAAGCATGGCACGTCGCAGTACATACATATGTCGGCGCGGGTAGTATCATCGTCACGTAATCCGGTGACGCGGGGGCTCCTCATCGCAGTCATCAAAATTATCGACGGGAGCAAGCCACGCGCCTCTTTAACCACGTCCTTCCGCACGCCTCCAGTCTGCCGCAATTGCTTGTTTACCTCGGCGAGTAGCCGGTGTGACACAAGTGAAACGCGCGTCACTCGTCGCCCAATTAACATGACAGCCAAGCAACAATAATTAGCATTGCCCGATTATCGCGAGCTTCGAGAGAAGAGCGAACGCGAACGCCGAGGGAGCAGTTGGTATATATGTACAGACTTGTTAGTGTGTATTAAGAAGGTCCAACGGTGATAAGAGACGAGTGGGAGAGAGAGTCTCGAGATCATTGCTTCCTCTGGCGATAGTAGGCCGTATGTATTTTGGCGGTGCGGGCTTAAGTCAAACTGCTCCCACGGTGCAAAACAACAGAGGAATATTTTGGCGCATCCGCTTCTCCCGCCGGCTCGTTAATTGGTCGGCCGTCGCGATTTAATCATACGTGTACCGCGCCGCCGCCGCCGCCGCCGCCCGCCCGCTCAAATCATGATCCCGGCGCGCTCTCTTTATTTTCCCGAACGCCGCCGATGCGGAGCATGAAATATGCAATATTATTATTTTGACGTCGGCTAAATGAGCAGGGCGACAGGAAGAGGGGGTCGAGTAAGGAAGACAATGGCGCACCGAGTCATCCTGGGAGTTTTTGCCGCCCGTCGCGGCATCGTTTCGGCTTGTTATTCGCCACTGTTGATTCGGGCCTGGTACATCACAATAAGGAAAACGCTGAATTGTTATGATACTCTCTCGGTCAGATAAGCCAAAGAAACCAGAGCGAACAAGACGCCAAGTGGAGAAAAAGATGGACCAGGTGAACGGTAAGTCTCCGTTGAGCGAGAGATAGTTTCCGAATTCCGTATTGTTTCCTTTTAATCGGCATATTTACACGGCGTCGAGGAAAATATTTGCCTCGCGGCGACTCGCCGTTTTGCGCCGCCTACGATCGCATGCGTACACATATGCCTGCGTATGTAAGCTTACTACTGGGCAATATCACCCCTTTGTTTGTGGGCCGTCAGCTTTTGTCAATGTCATTACCATCAGTGGGCGGCAAGAATGCTGATTTATTCGGTTTTTATTTATTGCGAGCGGTGATCACCTTGTCCCGGACCGGCCGATACCCCGAAATCCTGTGAGTTCAAGATCCTTCTCTTTGTTTTCGTCGACGGTCTTCCAAAATGCCTGAGCCAACCTCACTCATTTTCGATATATCCCGTAACAAAACAATTATCCGTATAGCAATGTTATTGATCTTAAAGAGCTGTGTATCGTTATTCATACTACATGTATATCTGTTTGAGTGATGTATGATATCATACAGGTTCATCGTACGCGCTTCATTCAATTTGACCGTGATTCATGTGTCCCTCGGAAATTTTTCACTCTACATCTACACACTTGTGGTAACACAAAGAAAGAAGAGAGAGAAACATTGCAAGTCGAAATCGAAACGCATTGCCAGTGAGCACTTGACCGAGTGTCCTGCTATACATATATTTAGCGTAATAAATATTGGCGATAAACGTGTTTATTTGATGCAGCAGCGTACCTTGCAGTCCGAACAAATATTATCGGTCGAATAATTATATACACGATTCTTCTCAGAAATACATTTACCAATTACACCAGGAATATGTAAATACACAGCCTGTTATTTCTCTGACGCCATTAAGCCGATGCGTGCCTCTAATGTATCCACGATTGCCTCGTGCGCGCATTTCTTATTTAAATGCCTAGTTGAACTGCTTACCGGGTTGTCTAAGTGCTATAAGGTAAAACTAGGTCACTTTTTTTTAATGAGCGTGTTTTCATATGGAATAGTTAATTCTGCGTTCTTTGTATTTGAAACGGACATTGAATCGTAATCGATTGATTCTTCTGTAACGTCGGTAGCGGCAAAAATAGAAAAGAGCTATGTAAATGTCGACATACGCTATGCTAGGAGAAGTTTTAAAGCGAGTGGATGATCCTTAATTTCAAGACAAGTTGCAGGCGTTGAAAGGTCGACATTATCGTTAATATTCAATGAGCAGCGGTAATGCCATGTGCTCGTGGCAACTAATCTATAACCGTGCTAAATATAAGCGCTCGTTACACTCGACTTCTGCGAACTTTTCGAATATTCCAGCGATACGAGTCCGTGTTACTACTGGTGACGGACAGCTTATTTGTGCATTCTGCCGGAATCACTTAAAGAAGTGACTCTTTGTATCAAAGACACACATTTCTCGAATTTCCATAAGCGCTTCCAATGAAATGTATGACTTTAAATCGACCAGTTTCCTTGCCGGTAAACAGACGCTTGATATCTGTCCAGTCGAATCCGAGAAAAGTCTGAGCTGTAGTGTAAATGTCATATGATTAAGTGGTCGCAGCAAGAGTGTCCGTCAAGCGGGGCTTGACAGTTCCCTGTCTCTCTCTCTCTCTCTCTCTCTCTTCGAACGGCGTGTTCACCTGCACGAAAGGTTTATTATCCCGGCAAGTGTCGTGAATGACGCACGAACTGCGAACGAAGAGGTGGGCTTACAAGGAACGGAAAACAGCTTGGCTAAGCCGAGAGAGAAGTACACGCGTGCTAAAGCAGTAAAAAATATTTTCGTTTATCGAACCAAGTCCCAAACGAGAAACGCGTCGAGATGCGATATACCTTTCGAATCGGGATACGCAAGAGGCACTCACGCTCCTGGGAAAGAGGCAGTGCACGTGGGCCAATACAATCGCACGCTGAGCGTTAATTGTACCTGTTTATATTGTTCGTAATATCGTCGGTTCAAGGTAAACAGCGTGTGGCGGCGGCCCGCTCGATTCTGCTTTCCAGACTATTACCCTCTTTGCGTCATAACAGGCTGCCTCTGTTTAATTGAGCGCTCTGTTGTGTTCGTCTCAGACTGCGTCGAGAGCCGATCAACTCCGAGCACGTGCAGAGTGTCGTCGACTGGTTGATGCATACTTTTTGGAAATCATATGAGAGAGCGCATATCATCGTATCTCTGCGTGATCGTAGAATCATCTTGGGATATCCGCACTGGTGCAGAGAAAAACATTTCCAGCGAAAGGCATCGCGAGTCATCCAGGAAAGTAAATACGCTCGTAAACACGAATGAGTAATCAGCTACTACGAATTTCAAGCGAGTGTGTGAGTGCAAAGTAGACTGCAGCCACACACGAAGTTGAAACAGCCAATTATCAGATGCGGTCGCCGATAGAACGTGTTATTCCACATTGGCTCGAGACATTTTTCCGCTATCGTCATAATATCTCGTCCGATTGGGTGCTCTGACACGCGGCATCGATGATATCTTCTCTCGGTGACGTGGGACGCAATGAAGGCCCCGAAATTCCCAAGGCATCGAGAGCGAGTCTTGATGTCTCTGCGATATACCGGTGTCGACAATATTTCAGGCGCTATTCAACCGCTAATAATAACACTGTCCGTATTCCGGCTTCTTTATTTTTATTTGCCCGCCCTCTTTTAACACGCCGTGCGAAGTCCGAGCGTCGGATGATATTTTCGTAAGCGTAACAGTTCCATCGTGACTGCTATCCCGATCGGATCGAAACAACCAATACCATCAATATCCAATGCCGATGGTCCTCGCTCCTCGATGCCAAGGGAACTCGTGGGAGCAACAGAGAGAAAGAGAAAATTACACGTTCCTTTGTCTATATCGAGACAATTCGGTCGCTTTCGCATTCAAAGCGTGACCGATAGAGAGGCAGGCGACTTCGAACTCGGAAGATGTGGGTTTTCATCGAGTTAGCAAACGACGTTCTGTTAGCGAATACAAATCAGGTCAGGCCGCTCTTGTGGCCAGACGGCATACACAATCGTCCAGGCCATCCCCCGTTTCTCTTCAGGAACGGGTGCACGCCTTTGCCGGAAGTGACGCGCTGCGCCAACCTCTGAGTCGCGATCGATCAGCGATTCCCTCTTAGAACAATAACTTTCCCCTATTGACACGCGTCACTGAATTTGGTATGCCGGTGGACGTCCAATCCAGCACCCTGGCAATATTCGTCGCCGAGCAGAGTCGGCCTTCTACTGATCGTGAGTACAGTGCAATGGGGAGAGCAAGCTTCTGACTCAATATGTATCCATAGAGTCTTCTACATTGGTCGAACAATGCGAAAGCATGCTTGCACTCATTATGTATGTAGCCCTTTCACTCTAACAGAGAGAAAGAGAGAGAGGGAGGAGGTGTGGGTGAAAATCTCGTACATTTATTATACAGCATAGTAGATTCAACAGAACATAGCCAGCATAACACCGGGTAGCTTCCAAAGCTTCGTCTACCTTGATCGCAAGGTACACTTTACAACATGCAGCAGCGTCGGTTTGTCTGTGTTTACGCAGTAGGATTAGTGTAAGTAAATGGCAAGGGCAAATGAAAGAGGCGAGCTTTCGAATTTGCTTGGCGTAGCAGGGCGAAAGGGGAGGCCAGCCTGGTGTGTTCTTGGCCGACATGTGTGATGTTCGGCTATGTAATTCATAAGGGCCGAAATCCCGGAACGATGGGTGGCCAAACGCTGGAGATAAAGAGATACATACGCGGTGGCTTCATTTGCTAATTACTTTTAATCTGATCGTATTACTCATCCGCTCGTGGCCACCGGCGCAGCTGCCGCCGTTGCGGCGACTAACGGTGGTCACGGGTGTTCCCGACTCGGTGGCGCGAGACTTTCGACGAGCGAGAGCCAACACAAGCAAGAGAGAAGGAGAGGGCCTGAGAGAGACAGGGCGAGTTAACTCGCTCTCTGCCAAAATCTCGCTGGCAGAACGACAATAAATAAGTGCCATTGAGACGACGCCGTGCGCACGAATCGGGCTGCCGGATGATCCAATCCAGTCGAAAGGGCGACGGTTCGCCCGCAAGCAGCGCCGCGGCGTCTCTCCTCGTGTTTTCTCCAACCTTCGCTCTTGACAAAAAAAGTACGTGGATTTCTTGGTGAAAACGTGCCGTTCCAATCGCCGATCAGCCTGAGACAGGTGTGCGATTGGTCAATGAGTTTTCGGCCGATGGCAGGTTTTCAAATCGATTACACACCTTCCCATTGGATTGCTGAACTCTCAACTGACACTTACGAATTACAACGAATCATTGATTTCCTTGGTCGAGAATTCCTGGTGGGGATTTCGATTTTATAATTTCGCCAGTTATTACGGTGTATACGTGTTTCCTGCAGGCGAGACTATCTGTCCGAAATACTTCTGGGAGTAATCGATAGCAGTAAACAAACAAAGTTCTTCAGTAGGTGTCTCGCTAGGGGAACGTGTCATGCCGTGCGCTCGTGATTATCTGCTAATTTGCAGGAACCGCGATCAGATCTAGCAATGATATCGGTGTTGCCCGGAATTTGGCCGATGAACTTATAAATCATTATCAATCGATTAACAACGCTGCCGCAGCGACGCGGTTGTGTTAAGAGAATTAAGTGACCGCACGTGCGCCTCTTTTTCATGTCGCAGTCTATTTGCCGATAACGCTCGCTAATGCATTAAAGCTGTTTATTGCGTAATTAAAAACAAACATAGCGCTGCATCATTCCGTCTTCGGAATCTTATAAACATATTTTCCTCAAACGCCCGATGTAAGGTCGATCACTCGGCAAATACTATTTTTTCCAACTTACTTCTTCGTACCGCTCGAGATAAATATATTTTTCCTCGCGGCTTGCAGCCGGCGCGCACATCATTGGGGTGGAAAGGCGAATGCAAGCATCCCAAAACTGTTGCTTACGAGCCGGCAAGATGACTTTTTCATTTCAACGGACGTTGAGATGTAGCAAGGTCGGGATAAAGTTATAAACATATTTTCTCCCGGGAGTCCAGCAGTGATCGCGTGCACGCCTTATCGGGCGATCGTGTGATCAAAGTTGACGCGACCGATCCAAGTTGATTAAGCTACGAGTGGTGATTCCTGAAACTTCGGTGCTCCTTGGCTCGTGCGATCACGGTGGTCTCCCCAGCCTTCCCCTGGATCGTGTAATCATTGAGAGCGTCCTCGAGCAACGGCGAGCGGCGGCGAGCGGCGGCGAGCGGCAGTGAATGAGGTCCGAAGATCGAGCGTGTCCACGAATGATTCACGCGGCCTACGCGATTTACTACATTGCCGTAAGTGAGAGAGCGAGAGCGTCGTAAACACTCGATAAACTCGGTACATACACCGATACTCTTTTATTTCTGGCGAGACGACGGCATCCGTCCCCACCTCCGCCCGCCTTATCGGTCACCCAGTCGGATCCTCCTTCTTCAATTCTGTCTGCTCATTATTGTCGACTCCTCTCCTTCCCATCTCCCATCTCATAAGATGCTCCAGCATTCCGAGAGCCAGTCTAATTACACGCACGACCTGTGCCGCCTACGTTCCCCCTTCCCACTTGCCGTTTCTTTCCGATTGCTTCGAGAATTAACACGATCGCACCGTTCGATCCCAGCTGCTGGTCCATGCACAGGTGAGCCTGTACGATTGATCGTTCCAGCTGCCTTCTTTTTCCTCAGCTGTGTACGCCTTTTAATCAATAAAACATCGCGGCACTCGACTTTTATCAGTGAAAAGCTCCTAACATGCAATCGACTTCGCCCCGAATTCCCGGCTAATTAGTCACGTAAGCACTGCGACATCGAGGGTTCGATCGAACCTCTGGAATGTACTGATCGATCTCTCATGCCTGCCCTGCTTGCCATTACCCAGTGCGATCTTCGTTCCTCATAAGCGGCGGACTCCTTTGCGGATAATCTACAGGTATCTCTCTCCCATATGCCCTGAATTGTGAAAGCGGAGTGGTTCCAATTGAAGTTCATTAAATGAGTAGTAATTGGGAATGCAGATCGATGGTAATATGAAGTTACGAGCTGCGAGGTGGAACACCGGGCGCGGTATCGTCCGGATCTCGAGAGTGCCGCAGGAGACTGGCGTGAAAATAAAAAGGTGAATTTGCATCTCATTGAAATCCAAATTCACGGGAATTGGAATAATCTCGGACATTTACCCGCCTGCCTGTCTGACTGCATGGCCGTTTGGTAATGGCTCTTTGATATAGCCACACCGGACTCCGCAAAGATCACTCTCTCTTTCTGACGCACGTTCGAGTCAATGTCCTGTTTTCAAGCATGCGTTAGCTTTTACTCTAATTTCTAAAGTAAAGAACGAACGGTCATTGGGCCTTCGGCTCATTATTCTCCGCAACTGCGTATATACCCTAGCAAGTTGAAGTCGAACATTAATTCGAACAGAACGATCGGGACTCCCCCTGTTCCCGTCGCTGGCGGCGCTCCCTTGTTTGCGAGGTGTTCCTGCACGCTGCATTCATTAATTAATCGATCACTTATCCAGCACAATGGGAGACTTTATTTTTTTTTGTTCTCTCCCCAGCGAAAGCGAACAATAATTGATAAGACTGTTTTGCCCTGTAACTCAATCTTAAGGGATGGGAAGAAGACAGGGTGTAAGAAATAGTTGGCTGGTTACTGTACCAAGTTCAGGAAGCTGAAATAGCAAGAGAAACCTGATCTAAGTCGGAGCCGGACAACATAGTCTCCTTCTGAGCAGCAACATAAGACGGCTAGCGCTCACAGAGTGCGATTCCACCGCGATTAGTCACTGTGACCGATTTTCTGGTGGCTCTCTGGCACCAACATTAGCAACACAGTCCTACCCCCGTCGGTGGAAGGCGTCGCGACGAGGCGCGGCACGCCGTGGCTGCGTGTGCGCGCGTGCATCCGTTTATACATACGCCGGCTGCGCTAAATACGTGCTTCCGCATTGAAGCGCACCGTCACTCTCCGCACTCGGATAACCGAGTCACGGCCTCGATTTCGTTTGGCCCCTAATTACTATACCTGCATCACACAACCAATCATAAACGTCTGTTCGTTCTAGTAAATAATAGTACAGTATAGTAGCGATCATTCTCGGTTAAAAGTAGACATGTCAGCTATCTATCGGGATCGACGGAAGAAGTCACCCTTTGTCATTATAACATCATTTAAAATGAATTTTCAGTGAAAGTGTCCGCGCCCGCCGACTGTTTACCTAGTCTGGCTTATACATATCCCATAGGGAGTTTTTTCGGGGAATTTTCCATTCCGAAGGATCGCCGTTGGCGCGGACAATAGTTGTTTACTAGTTTGTCGGATCGACCGAGGCGCAGGTATACTTCGCCCATTGTGCCGAATGCAGTGTGGAGTTGCTCTGGTAGCACGTCCCCGCACTGACTACATTTTGTCCCAAATTTGTGCCAACCGGTGCAGAGATAAAAGCCCCTTTGCAACTTTGCAGGTAGAGAGAACTTGGCCAGGAGTGCAGCACGCCGATTCTCTTCTGCGCTAGACGAAAACAACCTCGTCTTAGCGGCGCTCGTGACAAAAGGCAGGCTTATCCCTGGCCTCCTATGCCGCTCATGGGAAAGGTCTCTCTACCTAATGTTACAGCTGATTCCAAGCTGATTATACAGTTGCTGCATAGTTGCCGCATCTGTCTTTTGTGCTCGAACATTCTTTTTCATGGCGCCTCGATTCGATCGACCCTACTGACCGGCAAAAGTTCAATTTTCATGGACTTGTGTTTTTCCATGATTTTATTATCGAACAAACAACAGTGAATCGATAATTCTTTGTTTTCGCAAACCAAGTTTTATAAATATGAAAAAATGTGAAAAAATATGACGATATCGAGGCTGACTGAACATAGGACTGGAAAAGGTTTTGCATTGCCGGGAACATGAATGTGTCGGCGAGAGGCCGAGGAGCCCGTACATAGCGACGATACAATAACTGGCAATTATTCATTTAAAGAAACGATAATGCCGGCGCGATTCGCGGAAGAGTCAACAACTGCGGTGCGTTCCATTCTTGGTACGGCTGGACTTTGTCATCTCGCCTATGTCCGCTCTCTCTCACTCTCTCCCTCTCTTTCTCTCTGTCTCTCTTTCGCCCGCGACAGACAGTTCGCCAATGGGTAAACAAGATATCGACGCGCTCGAATGTCGACTAACAATAAGAGCGTTGCTAAATGATGCCCGTGCGCGAATATTAATCGTCCGATTTTCTAGCGTCGGTGGAGTGTTGGCTATGAAGCCACCTCGGCAGATCATAGTCGCCGAACGCCAAATAAATGATCGAGACGGATTTGCCAACAGCTGACCGTCATCGGAGACGCCTGCAACCATCCGTCACGCGGCCACTGGCACAATCGTCATGCTTTAACCATTTTACAAAGGAAATCGGTGATGTCCATTTCGCACGCGCTCTATTTATAAATACGTATCTTTAGAAATGGACCCAACGACAATGCCGTCATCGTCGACCCCGCACCGCACGCTCTTTTGTACTCCCGGTACAAGTGACTCTGGACTTCCTCTCTTGGCGCCTCCTCTTCTTTCACTTCCTTATCGCGCGGAACTGCTGAATTTTCCATCGGGCTGTGTCGCGCGCCCCCGCTATTACACAATAGCATTGTACGTACAATATTTGTTGTACGATTTGCAGATAGGCAGGCTTCCATCGGGCTGTGTCGCGCGCCCCCGCTATTACACAATAGCATTGTACGTACAATATTTGTTGTACGATTTGCAGATAGGCAGGCTTCCATCGGGCTGTGTCGCGCGCCCCCGCTATTACACAATAGCATTGTACGTACAATATTTGTTGTACGATTTGCAGATAGGCAGGCACACGAGCGCACACAGCTGTTAGCGCGGCTGTGCGTGCGCCTACTGACGTACTGCATTCTCCAGATTACGAGTGGTCTACTTTTCGAGAGAGGAACAGATAAAATGTTTATCGAGTCGTCGCGTCGACGATCTTATCTTTGAAGACGACGGGCGCATTTATCAAACTTAGACGTGGCCTCCCGTGGAAAGGTACCTTTCGCCACTCCAATTCAGCATTCGTTTAGCCGGCTCCCGGGGAAAGATCTCTTCGACTTGCATGTTATGTACTACGTATCGATAGCATAGTACAGCGACCTACGGGTAAGTAGGAAAGTAGATGCGAAAGTAGGGGAAAGAAGAGAAATCCAAGAGCAGCGTGGTGCGGTAGTCTCTCCTCGTGGAAAGATGCCGAAGGCTGAAGTCGAGGGGAGAACGGCCGGCGCAGAACGCGGGAAAGATGGAAGGAGAGATGGTGAGAGAAGCGAGGGACAAGAAGAAGCAGGATCGCGGAGACGTCGGCCGTTCGGAATCCGAGAACCGACCGGATGCAACGCCAGAATGGGAATGCAAGCCGCTGCGCGCACCAGAGTCCGTTACTCGTATCGGGTATTTCCCAGAACGCAACTATAAACAACAAACACACCACGAAAGAGTGGGAGGGAGAGAAAGAGAGTTGGCCGAGTGTGCGCGTGTGTGAGATCGTATCCTCCCCCTCTCTTGCAGCTCGTGAGTACCGTGGAAGCTTTGGCGGGAGGGCCGCGGGGCGATCAAGAGGGAGCCTGGCGCCGTCGGTTGAGTAACCCCACCCGGAGAGAGACGCATGCGTATTTACTGGGATTCCCCAGCTTCCCCCTCTTTCGGTCACCTCTCCTCCAAGTTTGCGTCCATCCCCATCGACGCTCCACCGACCCTACTATCGAGAAGCCTCTTCCCCGCCAACGATGAAACTCGAGCGTAAAGTCGCCGCGCGCGCGAACCTTTGCCGATGATGCCAAGCAATCTGCAGTGTTTACTGTCGATAGTGCACCGATTTTCAGTAGAGCAGCCCTAGAATTTGACGGGACGCAAGTTCTGGAAACTTGGCTCCAGCACACCATCATCAGGTGGGCAAGGTCTTTCTTAAGAAATCACAGAACCATATCGTTCTTCTTAATAAGGGGTGGACAATGCATCAACACCTTTCTTGGAATGCCTGTTCTTATAAAGGTACTATATTTATCACATGTTGAAAAGGTGCGTCGTGCTTCGAATTCGAATCTTGCAACAAATCAACGCTAGGAAAGCGATTTCTCGCACGCGCACCCTTGACTCTCTAACGATAACTTGCAATTCACGATGGAACGTTAGCCGAGGGCGGCCCTTCCTTTTTCTCCCTTCACGATCAATCGAGCCCTGGATGAATTCTCGTTCGTGCGCTCGAAGGTCTCCCGAAGCATTCCGCTCGACGGAATTCCAGGCAAGCGACCGACCTGATGGTGGAACGAAATCGTATTACCTCGCGCAGCAAGTGCCCGCCGTTTTTCGAGGAAGGGCGGCGACGGCAGCGTCGCATCGCTAGGAACTGGAGAAAAGGTATGTCGTCCCGGCCGAAGTAAAGGAGAGGTGGGCGAGTAAAGGAAAGACGTGCGTGTCAGGACAAGAGGGAGGCAGAAGAAGAGGAATAAGCGAGCAAGCCAGCAAGGAAGGAATAATGGAAGAGAAGAGATTCGAAGTGTCCCGATGCTTTCATTGCAATTTTCGCACTTGACCGCAGGGGTAAGCGTGCTTTACGATCCGCGGTAAGATTACCGCCGCGGCTGGAGGTAGCCAGTCGGTGTGGGTCCTCCGTCCTCTCCGTTCTCCCTTGTCCTCCTGTCTGTTTCTGCCGACTCCCCCGCCCCTTGCTCCCGGATGCGGTTCCCGCTTGGTGGGGAGCTGGCGCACTGGTGGGGTGGTGGGACCAGGGTGAGTAGGGGCAGGGATCGGCGTCGGTGGGGACGAAACGACGGAAGAAGGTTGAGACGCGTTGCGTCGCGGTGGTGGGGAAGGTTGCCGCGAACGGCAAGTTGGCGAGGGTGGGGCGAAAGCGCGGGTTAGCAGCCGGGACACGCCAAGCGTAGAATTCAGTAAGCGAACGGCTCTGAAAGGCCACGAACGTGTTTTTCGTTCTTCGGTTCCCGCGCATGCATATATACCTCTTGTATATGTACCCGAGTCTGACCCGAGAGAAACATAGTCGAGACGCTGACGGAAATCTGCAGTCCAACTGTTACGACCAACCGCGACACATCACACACCAGACACCATACCATCTCACACACCACCATCACCATCCGGTCCCGACGAGTTCGGCAGCAAAAAGTTCCACCCTGTTTTTTCGATTTTGGTTCTTCGACTTCATTTCCGCAACTGTGGCTTTAATCATTCAAACTGGATTCCAACAAGCAGTACGTGTCGCGATTACATCGCGGCTACCGGAGGCTTAAGAAGTTATTCAAGGTAAGAAGCAAGTTCTTCCTCAACCGAGCAAAAGGGACACATAGGGCGGGCGCGCGCGCCAGATTAATTTCTGCGGACGCTGCCAAACAGAGAGATGTGTTTGCGCGCGCTCTCTCGCACTTGACACACCAAGCAGCAGGATTACGGGACGGAGATAGTGATCGAGTGTGAACTAGGATTTACCATCGGGACTAGTGTGCCGCGCAGGGAAAGTCTCTAAAATAGTAAAAAGGCGCGCGCGCTTCTTCGCCGGCTTTTCGCCTTCTCTGCGCAAAGTGATTGCCGCCTTACCTAGGAAATCGCGCGCGCCTCGAGTAAGTCAGTGGCCGCGTACCGCAATGTTTACCTTCCGCGGAACTCTCATCGGAGCAGGGATTACATGCCAGTGAAATTGTCCTATCCTCAACGAATTCTCCGCTCGCCTCGGCGCCGAGCGTTCTCACGCTTCTTACCCACCCTTTCCTTCTACTCGACCAGTGCATCGACCAAACATTAAAATTGACAGTTGGAGGAACAGAGTACTCTCTTCGTTAGTTGGAGTTCCTCGGTATATTCTACCAGTCCTGCACGATTCCCCCGACAATCTCGTGAATTTGCTCTTTTCCAAAAGCATCCTTTTCTTTGGCGGGAAAATACATTTGTCGGCCGTGCAACTCGAGTGTACAACTTCCAATGCACTAGAGAGTGCAACTTCGTAATCGCCAGTTTACTCCGCGCGGCTTCGGATTTTTACGCAACAATCTTGTTAAATGATTCTTACATGGCGGCAACGGTCGCATTGAACGGCGACACTCGATTACATAAAGTCGAAATGCATCCGTCGAGCAGTAGAGACGCGGGTTTTCATTCTCCGCAGGCAAGTTTCTCGTTCCTTTTCATCGGAGATAGTGTGTTGGTCGAACGAAAGAATCGAACGACTTGGCGAGTTAACATACTCTGCTTAGCGGCATGAATAATTTACTCGCTCGCACGAATTTAAATAATTCCAGCGGGAGCTGGGTGGCCTTCAAAAAAAGGCAGATAATCCGGTCTAGCTGGCGAGGAGTTGTTTACAGTGATCGTCGTCGGCAATTCTAAGGCGATGTCGCCCGGAATAGACTGCTGCTCGGTATCGCGAAATTAAACCACTTTTTGCAAAGTAGCGTTGATAACAGCCGTCGCCCGCGATTACATCGAAAATTCGGCAGTAACGCTTTCGCTCCGAGCTAGCATTCGATTCTCTTTGTCGTAAGGCAAGACTCCAGGGAGCAACATTATTTGCGCGTACTTCGATCACTAGTTCGACGAGTGTTCGCTAATAATCTATACACAGGCTGGGCGAGTGTTTGTCATTTGAGTACCCAGTAAACGAGTGAGTCGGAGATGGGGATTCCTGCCTAGCTGCGGGTAACTGTGTATCCAGAATGGTAATAAATAAACAGAGGGAGCAAAGAGAATCGGCTGATGATGAATTCCATATGCAGTTCTGAATTCTCTTTCTTTGGTGAGAGTTGGCACGATAATGGGCATTGAACGGCGAGCCGAGAAAGACCGTGGGCCAATGGACGGGTGGTCGGTGCGCGTTTCGGGCAAAAAGAGAAGCAGGCAAGAGGCCGATTGTGGCAGCCGACAAGAGTAGAGCCTGGCGTGCCGGGCGGAGGTAGTCGGGGAGCGCGCGATACACGTGAACTCTGAATGATCGCTGGATTCCGTCACACTCTCCCTGGGCGGGCTTCGATATAGGCTGCCCAAGCGAGATGTCTCCGACCGAAAAACATGTTTGGATCGAGCGCGCGCTTGTTTATACGATAGGATGTGAAAGCAAACATTTTAAAGGCCGCCTTAACCCCGAGCGCGCTGCGCGATCTTCGTCGGGATACGCTCTTATCTTGACGATATCCGGCCGGGCAAAAAAGTAGAGCTTTAGTGCCGCGCTTCCACACTAACTGATTGCACGCGCTCACTTTTGTAATCACTTGCGCCCGAGTTCCGTCAAGTGAGTGTAGACTCGGCCGAGTTCCATGCATCGCGTGAATGGATCGGGGGCAATGCTAATTTTCGTGACCTTAGTTTTATTGTTGTTGGGTTGCTGCTGCTGCTGCAACTCGACCACGCACGTCGTCTCTGCATTTACGAAAGACTCGTTTCCTCAGCACAATTGTTTACCGCAAGACGCAATTGACTTTGCTCAGCAACACGATAGATATTTTGATCGATTGTGACCGCTTTTTGCTCATACGCACTTTATATGCTTCCCGATATATAGTCTACTCGATCCTTTCAAACATGTGCATCTGCCGTGGCTTCCTTGGCCCATTCCTGCAATAATGGCCTTAGTATCCGTTGCATGCTCGCTGGCTGTCTCCCTAGTGTTAATGATAGCCCTGGCTGTGTTTACCCTAGTTGGGTGGCAATAACGATATCATCAGACTGGGAAGCGTTATTAGCCACTGGCGGAAAACAGTGTGCATATGACGGCAACAAACGTCGGAAAAAACAGAATTCTAGAACGACGAGTGTTGCCTCCCTGGAACGAAAACCCCCTGAATCAAGTGCTTTACTCCTTGGCCTTTGACCATTGCCGCAGCGCATGCATCGTCCCAAGCGTCATTAGGCGAGCGAATCATACGAAAATACCCACCTTTTCCCAAAGGCGATCTCGAGCGGCTGCGAGAAGCAGGGAGCAGCTATATATGCTGGTAGTTGTCCTTGTTGGGCCCCTTTTATTTGCTTCTTCTCTTGGTCCAACGACACGGAGCGCTGGCTATATACATAGTTACCGGCGTAAAGGAGCCGTGTTCCAATTTAGTCGGGTGCAGGCGCGCGGGCGCGACACGTTTCTCAGCGTCTGCGAATGCAAAACATCTCATTCACGGGGCAAAAGTGCTGCCGGCCGCTGCTCTGCGCCAATAGGCGTAGCCCCTCTCCAGCCTGTCGGCAGTGTCGGCAAAAAGTCCGTCGAGTCGCCGCAGCCACCGCCGCCACGAAGGGGGTGTAGTGCGCGAGAGCAAGGGAGAAGGGTGTAGGTAGATGTACATACAGCAAAAGAGAGATAGAAGAGAGAGTGGTGCTTGGTGTACCCTTTTCGTCGCTTATCTCTCACTCTCCCCCCCCTTTTTACTTGTTTCTCTATCTCCGTCTGGCTCACCCGCGGTGTGCGAGCGCAGCAGTGATCTTTTTTCTGTCTCGGAATCTTATGGCAGGGCAGGGGCAGCCGGTGGAGGAAAGCGCGCGCGCCCGTAGGAGATGGCAGCGTGCGCGGAGAGGGCAAGTGTATAGCGCCGCGTACCATCGGCCGAGGGCAGCACTCTCCTAGGCTCCCAACTACACGAAAAACATAAGTACCGAGCGAGAGAGCGGTCGGCAGAGAGGATGACGGTGAACGGTTGTGAGAGAGGAAGGAGACAAGCAAGAGAGAGATCCTCCCGTAGCCAAGCGAGAAGGAGACGGGTGGAGCGAGCGCGCGCGGCTAAAATTAGAATGCCCGTTGGAATGCTGCTGGCTTGTATATACAGTCTGATTCAGCAGCCGGGTGCAAGTGAGAGAAAGAAAGGCGAATGCTCGGAACGCTTGAGGGAGTGAGATAGTGAGAGAGAAGAGAAGCAGTATCTGAGAGATGCTGAGAGGTGCAGAGGAGGAAAGAGAGAGAGAGAGAGAGAGAGAGAGAGAGAGAGAGAGAGAGAGAGAGAGAGAGAAAGAGAAATATAGGGTTAACAGGCGCGCTCGGAGGCATTCGTTCGGGAGGATCGACCTGCAGGGGCCGCCGCCAGGCAAATTTCCTTGCGGCACTGCTTCCTCGCTCTTTACTCGCCTTTTGTCGCGCTTCCTTTTACCCTGTCGAGGCGCGTAGCGAAAGACGCCATCCCCTTCTAATGGGAGCGTGGAACGTGCCTTTAAAAGGTGTGCTCCTACGAGTGAGTCCCAAAGCTTTCCACCCACTGAGCCGCCCCTGGTACGCGCCAAGGAGTCGCTGCTCGGCAATGAACTTAAATGTCAGAGGCGGAAGACGGGCTTGCTCCCGTCACGAATTCCCACGGTTCCCTTTGATCAGAAGTAGCTTCTTTTTCGTGGAGGCCCTCCCGCGGGATGCGACATCCCCCATCGGGCCACTCCGCTCTCCTCCTATCGTCGATCTAAGCAAATTGTAAGGTCGTCTCGGCGCGCTGGCTAACATATCGATTACTCGGGCAAGCTTGGCCCGTTTGGGGGGATGCCTTCGAGGATGATATCTAGCGATTGGCGAGTGGAAGAGCGGTGTATCCTGTGGTATCTCTAGTCGCTTTGTCCCTCGTCGTCGTCGTCGTCGAGGGCGAAGAGAGAGCTGCCAGGGGAGGAAGGAATAGATAAGCAAATAAATAAACTAGCGAAGGGCGAGAGGTCTCCTCTGCGTGCGCGGAGAAGCGTCGTCGGAGTGGCGAGGACAAGAGAAGAGGAGAGGCAAGACCAGTCGAGTGGAGTGAGCCTGGCGAGTAAGAAAGTAGTAGGGCCGGTGGCTCTCGGGCAAATGCTCGACGAGGTCGACGGCCTGACACGGATGGTTGACGCCACGGGGCCCGCCTCGTAACCGACCTGGGAAGAAGAACGGGAAAAGGCAGATAAAGAGGATGAAAGAAAGGGCCTTGCCGACTTGCATTTTTATCTTTCTAAATATAAAGTCTTCCTTCCACTATCTAGTGCTTGCTCGATCGATCGATCGATCGTCTTTCGCACTTGATCCAGACGATTGATTCAATCCTGATGGACTATTTGTATCTTAGGCATCAAGAACTCGAAGTTAACGCCAGTCTCGATGCTTGTTACTTCTACTTTATACCGTTTGTATCTGGGATTTGTCGTCTTGGGCGATCGATTCTCCGTGGGTGATCTTCCTCCGCCCATGCTTCTCCGAAGCTTACGTCTCTCCTTTCTCCGTTTCTTTGCGCCGCCTTTCTCCCGCTTGCTTCCTTTTATGGAAAGTGATCGATGACGGATGTCGGGGAGCGGCCGGGCGGCACCGAAATTGGGGCGTTGCGTGTTTATCGCTCCCCGCTCCCGCTCTGACTCTCATTCCAGGTTCGCATCGGTAAATGTTACTTCCAACAAGTTGAATGGTGAATTTTGGCGAAGCTTGCAAATTGCAGTGATGTGTTCGCGTTGGCGCGGCACTGCTGTACCTATTTGGTAATGAGGATTGGAAGAGGGCGTGACACAATCTGGAACGAGTTCTAGTCTACTTAAAGCAGAGGAAACGAGCGAGAGGAAGAGAAAGAGAGTAGCATCGTGCTCGGAACTTCAGACAAGCGGATCCCGATAAAGGATTATCCGGATTCGCTCGTTCGAGGATGAGAACTCGTTTCGATCTTTTGTAAAGGCCGCGATACAACGCAACATCCGTCCTTCCACGGCAGCACAATGGTAATGGTAGTAAAGGGCGAGGAAGGGAGGGCTTTGCCGGTCTTTTGGGCCGGAAATGAAGCGATCAGGACTGCACAAGGGCATTTTGCGAGCCCGCAAGAACGACGACCTATCTCCGCTGGCGGAAATACGCGATACGCGTCCCAACACTTTGTCCCGAGGCGTTGCTTTCGCGCCTGGACGACTTGCTTTGCCTGTGTGTGTGCACTACCTCGCATCCTATGTTCCGAGGTGTGTCCCTACCCTCTGGCCTTTCATTGAATTTCATAACGGGAGAAAGTGCGTCTTCTTGTACTTAATTCTCAGCCTCGGCACGAACAGGTAGCGGGCAGGATTACATCTGTTGGCAGCGTTCGTTACCTTGCCCGCAATCGAGAACTTCTCGGTGCACGTCTCATCGGGCATTCTATAACGTGGGAATATCCGGGCTGATTCCAGGGCGCGTGCATGTACATCGTACATTGGCTCGCGGCCCTCCACTGCAAATTGATTCTCTCTTTTCTCGGGGAGGAGTCCAACTTTTTTGCCCGTCTCGAGAGCTTGCCACTGTTTGCTCTGGCATATTTGAAAGTTAGTATTAGCAGGAGCAATCTCGGCAAATATTTGTCGGGGGACCTCGGACTCGTGAAAGCGTTCCCTCTTCCAGCGTCGGTTACCCGGAGGATCATCCTCTCTTCATCGATGTCTCCTTTTCCGTTCTCCGCGGAGTAAAAGAATGCCCACTTGGAGTTAGATTTCGATTGCGCTCGGTGGGTACGCAGTTTATGTAGCATTGATCCATTTTTCAGCAAGGATCACTTCGTATCAGTCCGCCACATTTCCGTTTGTTCTTTTTCCGCCCGGACTTACGTAAGTGCACCCATTCATCTCGCGTTTCAATATGAATCAGAAGCGTGCTCGTCACGATTCCACATTTCTGCTCCATGTGAACAACGGCTGCATTCTCTCCTTTTCATAGATACGCGATTGACTCGCTGAACTTTGAGGCGTTCTCTCCCGGTGGCGACCTTGCCGCCTCTCTTTCGGGCGTGGGAGGCCTACGCCTCTCTGGCATTCTATCGCTTTGGCAGGTCGTCGTTCCATACTAAATTGCTCGAAGCTCGAGCATGCAACGCCAACACCGGCCGGCCGGCTTGGCGGCCGGACATACCGAGCCGTGTGTACTTTGAATGATGTGCCACGTGTCCGCGCCGAAACTGACGTCACTTCCGGTGCCTGATTTCCTCGTAGCGGACGGTCGTTGGCGGATGAGAGGAGTTAAGTGCCGGACACGAGTCCGCAGTCCGCACCTCCTCCTCCTCCTCTGACTCGTCGTATGAATGAATGACTCTTTCCGAAACGTGCAACCGTTGAACGACGCTCCCGGATATATCAGAGGCAGCGACCTGTTCTTGCGAACAAACGCTAGAGCCTCTTCTTTTTCCCACCCCGTGCAATCGAAACGAGAATTAGGCTTAACGATATTGTCTAGAAATTGGACTGGAGCCGCTATTAAAATGGAACTTCCGCTCTTTTTGTTGCAGCGTGTGGCGAACCAGGCGCTTACCGTTTCGCCACAGCCGGCAGTAACGGTGGAGGGGCCGGTGTCCAAAATGTCTCCACCGACGAATGACGTGACCAACGGTGTGGTGGCGCCGCCCAACACCCTGGCGCCCCGGGTTCCACCGACCACGAACCCGGCCCTTACCACCCTCAACCCACTGGCGCGCAAGCGTACGCCAAAGGATTACATCTTTGGCAAGGTGATCGGCGAAGGAAGTTTCTCCACCGTAAGTTTCATTTCTTTTTCTTAATATAACACTATGTGTCTTCATCGAGAAACTCGCATAGAAAAGGGGGAAAATATATGAAAGGGGTTGTTGTTGCTATTGAGGGTAGAGTTGGCATAAATTAGTTATTGCAGGAGTAACTGTCATTAGGTTTAATTGGATATATTTTGAATATCTCGATGGAGGGTATCAGACAACAAGGTGTTAATGGTAGGTTTTATTAATGTTTCACATAGGTTTACCTGGCCAAGTGCATCCACACTAACAAGGAGTACGCAATAAAAGTATGTGAGAAGCGTCATATCCTTAAGGAGCACAAGAGCGAGTACGTGAAGCGGGAGAAGGAAGTGCTGAACATGCTCGGGAACGCGAAGCACTCGTTCGTGCGCCTGTTCTGCACGTTCCAAGACATGGAGAGACTGTATTTCGTTCTGACGTATGCGAAGAATGGCGAGCTCCTGCCCTACATCAACAAGGTTGGCTCCTTCGACATCGAATGCACCAGGTTCTACTCAGCAGAGATCCTGCGGGGCCTCGAGTACCTGCATGGTCTCGGCATCATCCATCGCGACCTTAAACCCGAGAACATCCTGCTGGACGAGAAGATGCACGTGCTCATCACCGACTTCGGGAGTGCGAAGATCCTGAAGGATCCGGAGACGGTGGTGACGCATCCAAGCTCGGACGACCCAGAGCATAAGCGGCGAGAACGCAGGGGTTCGTTCGTCGGTACCGCCCAGTACGTGTCCCCGGAGCTCTTGACCGATAAGACCGCGAGCAGAGCCTCCGATCTCTGGGCCCTCGGCTGCATAGTCTACCAGATGGTCGCCGGTCTGCCGCCCTTCCGCTCGCGCAGCGAGTACGTCATCTTTCAGCAGATAGTGAAGCTCGAATACGAGATACCGGACGGTTTCTGCGAACAGGCCAAGTCCCTTGTCAGTCAACTGCTCGTGCTCAATCCTAAAGAAAGATTGGGCGCACAAGACGAGCACGGCGCCGGATATCCCAGCATCAGGGCGCACCCTTTCTTCGACGGGGTTGACTTCGAGACCCTCCATGAGCAGACACCACCGCCGATCTACCCCTACCTGCCCGGTACGTCGGAGCGCGAAGAGCTCCGCTCGCAGTACCGAGTGCCAGACCACCTTGAGCCTGGACTCGACGACAAACAGCTGACGAGGCTCCTCGGCCTGGGCATCGGCGAGGATGAAGAAGAGGAGACAGAGGAACACGCTGGCACTGAGACCGTTAAGTCCGCGCAGCCCGTCTCGGCCGCTGACAAGCCGAGGCGGCGGTCGCACGCTGACCGCCATAACATCGCCGATTTGACACCGGTCGAGATGAGAAACCGACTTGATAAGCAGTGTGCGTCCAATCAGTGGGACGCCTTCGTCGGGGGTAATGTGATACTGAAGCAGGGGTTCGTCAACAAGAGGAAGGGCCTCTTTGCCAGGCGGAGAATGCTCCTGCTCACCACCGGACCTCACCTATACTACGTCGATCCCACCAACATGGTACTCAAGGGCGAAATACCCTGGAGCCCCGAGCTCAGGGTCGAGCCGAAGAATTTCAAGATCTTCTTCGTTCACACGGTAAGTTTAACAACTACTGCGCTACTAAATGTCTTTTAGTCTCGACAGAATACTTGAGAGAACATATTTTTTGTCGTTACAGCCAAACAGATCATATTATCTTGAGGACCCCGAGGGATTTGCATTGCAATGGTGTAGAGCCATTGAGGAGGTGCGAGTTCACAGTTATGGCCGACTAGAATCCACCGCATAAGCAAGTGTTGGAATGAGAGAGTGGCCACAGGACGTGAACCATGGATTAGCTTTCAACGGCACAGGACGAAAATGACTCCGTCGTCACCGGTAAAGTCCGCGAGTTTTTTCATCGCAAAAGTTTGTTCGCTCCTGGCCAGACTAGGCGATAAATCGACTGTTTCTTAGGCTAATAAGACAAATGCATTTTAGATATACTTAGTGTTTCTAGGGCGTTTCTAGCATTGCATACTGTTTAGGGAAATTGTGTAGGTAAATTCGGAGTGTTCCTCTAATATCGGTGGTTGCGAGCATCGGAATGTCGAGCGCCGGCTAGTTTTTCGTTAGTTCCGTTTGCTGTTCATTGCCGACCTCTGAGTGCAGAGGAATAGACACGCGTGGTGTGCGAAGTGCAGGCAGTAAAGGAATTAGAGAAATATTTAAGCTAAGGTGTCATCACTGCACACCACGTGCTGCTGCCTGCTGCAGTGTTTGCGATCGAAATCATCTTGTTGGGAGGGAAAAGAACTAATTCGGCAATTTTCACGCTTCATAATATCGGTTGCAGGAAAAAGTGCAAGGACGAATTCGAGAAAACAATGACTGCCGGTACTTTCGATCAGTCGCACTCTGCAGCAGTTAGGAACTTTGTCCTAAGTATAGCCAAAATTATTTAGAAAATTCGCAGACGTGTTTTAGAGTTAAGGCACGATGGCCATAGGAAAAATTGTACGTCCGCCATCGATGTAAATTAGAAGTCAATTGATAGTCCTAAATCGATCCAAAAATGCAATGGGGGACAACGAATCGCTTTGCAGCTTTAATCTCTTTACGTTGCCTGAAAAGAATCGCCGGAACTTTAGCACGTTTCGATTGATCCTTGCTCTCTTTACTACAGTATTGTCTCATTCAACGTTGTCCTCTTGTTTATCACTATACTTTGTAAATATTACTATTCACGAAGAACGATCAGATTATTAGTTCGGCTGTAATTGATTTGTGAACTAGGACCTCTCATCAATAATGTAAAGATACAAGTTTCCATATTCCGTCACCAGTTTTCCAGTGCAACAAAATTTTCAAAGTTTCCAATGCAATATAATCAAAATCCTTATGTATTAAGGGGGAATGTTAACTTGGCGGAACTAGTCCTAGGCACACACGATGAATATTGATTCGTGATAGACAGCCTCATGAACTATCGAATCCCCCCGAGAATCAGCAGGCTCCGTAAAGCATTATGTATAGATAGTAGAATTGTAAGTACAAATCGTTGTCCAGCCAGGGCGTTTTCCTCTCTATCTCTTTAGTCTATTGTTTATCGCCAATCTGGCCCTCGCGGACTCGCACGAGTGCCGGGAATTAAGCAGAAGAGACGGGCGTTCAGAAGCGAAAGAGACAGTAGAACATTCAGTGTTGTACAAAGCAGAAAGCTGTGGAGCATGGGAAGAGAACTCAAGGTTGTTCTTCCTGCGAAAGACTTGAAACTTGAACGCGACTGTACGAACTAAGTAGATAGGTAATAGAAATCGTTTAAAATAGCTTTAAGATGAGTAGTATCCCATTTAAGTGCAAAGTCACTCATCCGCATAGAGACAGAGCCCATCCGCGTTGAAGGACTACCGTTGTCATTACTATTATTATTAATTTATAGTATTAAGAACATTAGGATCATTATACCTGTTGTTATTAGCTATTCTATGGGCGTAACATCGCTTCTAAGTATTTTTCTTCAGCCGCCGCAACTACCCAGTCTATTTAAGCAGTTCTTCGAGCGCGCGCGCTCGCACCCCATTCGTTAATTTATTAGCGTGTATTCGTCCAGCTCATGTTATTTATTTTCATCTTTTATTTTTTTCTACGTTTTTTGAGTAGCGCGCTTCTCAGAGAGTTTGTATAGGAGAGAAATACCGATTAGCCCTACTGCTACTACCACTGCGAACCATTATTATTGATATCGCTATTGCTATTACTACTATCACTACTACTACAACTACTACTACTATTACTATTACTATTACTATTACCACTACTACTCCTACTACTACGACTATTACTATTACTACTACTATTACAACTATTACGCTACATTGTTAATACGTTACTGCGTATATATATAGAGATATATATATATATATATACATATATATATATATTCTACACTGTATTTACTATTGTCGTTAGTGATAACTGTAGGTACCTCTTGTACATATGATGCCGCGTTAATGCAAACAATCGGGACGCTCTTCTACCGCTACCATCGTGAGCAAGCCGTGTCCCCACGAACTGTACAATACCTGTAAAAATACCTATACACAAAAGCGATATACATATATTATATATTATATATATCTCTATATATATATAAATATGTATGCAAAATATTTATGAACTGTGAATAGTAGTTAGGGCAATCGTGTATAAACGTTCGTAGACTTTAGGGCAAATGCGTGCGTATGTGCCTACTGCACGCTTAGGTTTAATTTGTTGACGCTACCTTTGTGACACGGCTTGCTCGCGAGGAGACTGCTTTAACGGAATCGTATCATTATTGTACCATAAGAAACCTCAAGCCCTTCCTCGCGGGCTTTAGCAGACTTAAACAGGGTATTTGGGGCTCGGTCGATTCTGGAGGACGGGTGGTTGTTGCGTCAGCGATGTCGGCCGAGTATGCTTGAAAAAATGGTGGTCCTCTTAAGGATCGGCATTGTTCTTGTGTCCAGTGGCTCCCCAAAAAGACCGCTTTTGGCTGCCATGTACGGTGCTTGCGGGCAAAAGTCCGACTGGCTGATGCAACCACCGCTTTCCATCCGATTGTCCGTCTCCTTCATAGTGAGAATTGATCGCGAGGAAGGGTAGCCCTAGTTGTTGTCGCGCTATTGTTCACACAGCCCGTTAGAAAAAAGTGTGCGTAGAAGTGCGTCCCGAGTTACATGTGTCCGCCTAAAGCGAGCGCATTCCTTCACCTGGCAGGGGAGAGCACTTAGCCCAGAGTTTCAGCGGGAATGAGGTTGGGGATCCGCGGGTGTTCGCCGAACCGTTGGATCCCGCTCGTGCATTCACCGCCTGTCTCTCTGCGTGGGATAGTCCGCCTTTTCTGCGTGCGGACCAGTAATAATTAGGTGTTCTCCCTTGTTCCTCGAAGGGTTGCGCTCGTGACCCGTCTGCGCTAGTCTCCACTTCGCGCGTTCTTTATGGGGATGGCGAGATTATTGGCGGACGCACTGATGTTTCCGCAAACGTAAACTTTGCAGGTTCTACGTTTTAAGTAGACGTTGCAAACTTTTCGCGCGGAAGCGCGCAAGCGTTTCCCCACTGTGGTGGATGCCGGGTCTCTAGTAAGGTGACTGAGGGTGGTGGCTGAAAATAGTTTTCGAACACTTTTGGAGACTGGTCTTTTGAGATTCCTAGGCGCCGTTCGTGCGGCGCTCGCATCCCGCCCGCGCCCCTTTTGTATTATAGCTCACCTTAGTTTAGCCAAATCGAACCTTATCGTTCAAGGACACGTTCAAGGCGATACGTTTGAGGAAGCGGAAATAGTTCGACTAATTTATACGTTTCGCGAAAAAACACGAATACTTAAAATAGGCAGAGGCGGAAAATACAACGGAAAAATGATGAGGGCGCCAGCGAACTTCCCTCGTAACGCAAGCAATAACAACAAGGCCTTGCGAATGTTCAGATGCCTACTATTCGGCGTGAAAAGGACGCTTCAACTATAAATTGCAGTATTATTACATGTATACAAACTAAAAGTACACCGACACTACACCGTCATACGAAGAGAACACTCTACACCTATGACACACTACACAATGGATAAGAAGACTCTGTAAATAGCTAGTACGTAATTGATATTATAGGCAACAAGACCTATTAATATTAATTAACATCAAATTTATTTATAGTAAACTTTCCGAACTATCTTAAAAACTTGTGTTCTCAATTAAGTACCTACCCCTAGTCCTTAAGATTACTACTAAGGTTGAATTCAATTGGAGGTAGGTAAACAACCAAACATACGTCTCGTTTTCAATATAAAATCTTTTATTTTACACACAAGTAAAAAACATAAAATTCCTAAGGTCAATTTATTCAAATACTGTATCTCATCTTAGATCCATCTGTCAGGCTTACACAATTGGTATCACTACCATTAAGGTAACAAATGACTTTTCAAATGGCTCTTCAATTCAAGCATGTTTTTTGGAGTAGCAGAGCATCTATTACATTTCAATGGTGTAATGAAGTATTGTTCAGCAACTTGTGTATCTGTTCCAATTTCCCTTTTTCCCGTAATAGATTACAGATATCTAATATTCAGTTGAAATTTGGACAAAAGCTAGAATTATTGTTTCAAAAATTGTAATGTGGCAAAAATGGTTAGTCATACCTGATGATAACAGGAAGTTAGGTGTGTTGAATGCGTTCCAGTGACGCTGCTTCTTCATACAGGGACTGTTATAGTCTGTACTAATCACGTGCAAGTGCAATCTTTGCATTTTGGGAACAGCATGGTATCCGATGCTATAAGTAAGAGAGAAATGTGTGATAACCTTTGTATTTGAATAATCACAAGTATTGACATGGAAAATAGACATACAGAAATTCGGAACTCAAGTGTTCCTTAGTTAATTCTTGTGCTATTTTGTCCATATGAAGTAGTAGATCTCTGTGTTCTTTGTTCACATGCCAAACCGAAGGGATATCCACTTTCGGTAGCATAAGATAGTGATATTGGGCTTTGGGATACTTGTCCTGCATCACAACTATTTGATTATCCTCCCAGAATATATTTTTAGGATCTTTCATATTTCTTATCAGGTTAGATGACCAGCCATGTCTCCAGCGTGATGTTTCAGTGTCAATCTAAGGAGCGTGGAAATCTCATACATCAATTCACTTTTAAATGTAAAAAGTAATCATCACAAAGTGCCTACCGCAGTATCGATACGGCTCATGGTTAAATGTTCACCAAATATAACAAAAATGACCACTAAAATTTGACAACTGAAATGAACTAATCCACGTCAATTGAAATGAAAGTATACACGCAAATACGTAAATACATATAACCCCATTTATGGGGTGCAACCTGGATGGAATTAATTGAAGAGAAAATGACATCTATACAATACCTTGAGGGGCTAGACTCCGGTCATTCGCGATATGGTACAGGCGTTATCGGCTTTATCAGCACAAATGGTCCAAATCATGCTTCCGGATTCCCGCTCCTGTGGGCTTATATGAAATGATTTTGGGTTGGGAATGGTCCCAATCGAAAGATGAAGGATCAATCCAGACCGGATGATACCTGATTTTGCATGATTTCGACGCTCTTTAGTCATAATAATGTGCTAAAAGTGTAAACTCGGCGTAGTTTTGACGACTTTTAGCCCATCAATATCATTATAAAAGCATCGAAATCTCGGGAGCTGGTAGCTAGGGGTAAAAAGGGGATCGAACCAGTTGAATATATGCATGTGTGAGAGCTGACACACACGTATTTGTAGGCTGGATCATTCGATAGACATCGCGAGCAGCTCCATCTCGCCCGTCAACATTCTGTAGGTAACACAGCGAACAGCCAACTCGCTAAAAGTCACGTGGGTACCCTAGCCCCTTAAAGATGCTAACTTATTTCCATTTTCTGCAACTGCTGAAATCAAAAACTATCCTTTATCCACTGTTGTTGTTTTGTTCGCACATGTCAGTATCGACTAGTAAATATTAGAGTGTGACAGGAAGGGCGAAAAAGTGCAACAGTTATTAACTTTATATTTATTTATTTACTCAAATGGAAGGCAATCGATAAATTTGCAACAAATAAAAATAAATAACACTCTCTCTAGCAATAATTACGTGATCATTACTTAAATGTATATTATTACAATAAATTCATAGATTCTTAACTAAACTTATACCTTCTCTTTGCCATGCGCATACAAAATATGTTCCTGCGATTGTTTCCATTCGTTTTGCACAGACTTTTTTTTCTCGTTTTCCGATGCAAATTCCTGTACGTGTTATGCGACATCTCACGAAACTCTATGCACACACCAGACTCGTGCGTCGCGCACTGTCATCACTGTCATGATGCTCTATTTCTCGAAGCCGCAAAGCACGAGCTTGCCATTCGACTTAATATACGTATATTATGTACGTATAAAGGACTTTCGCTGTTACGTGTCCCAAGAGACAGACTACCAGATTCACACAGCCTGACAAATCAACCAATCATCGACAGATTCATGATTAATTATTCGAATAATGAAATAATTACACGATTGCAATGCCAAGCAATGGGATTTGCTGCGACACATTAAGGAGAAGGGCATGAGCGTTGCGACGAGGCTGGGAACAGCGATTGTCACGGCGTTCAGCCCGAAAGTAATCTGGTTTGAAGGAAGCTCGCCATTGACACATGTGTATAATATCGCTGTTAGCACGCGCGACATTACTTCAAACTCCGTCACTTCCTTTTTCTCCCATTCTTACAATGATGACACTAATATGATACAATATTTTACAGTGGACGATAAAAACCCTTATTGTCATGGCTAATGGGGGGATGATATATCATGATGGGTGAAGCGACACGCATTGGCAAGGGGATTTTGGCACGTTCGAGCTCGCTTCTCCCGCGAGTTCATACTTCGCATTGCCTCTTATTTTCCGGGCCGAAACATTCTTCTTTCTATGGTTCGCAGCTTCTCCTTGCGTACGCCCGAACTTAAATGCATGGTACACGATGATTGCGCGCGAAGAAGCGAGGTTGGCGATCGGTACGAGTGGACTGGTGAGGGATAACTAAATCGAAAGGAACCAGTTTCGATTTAAATGCACTGATCTTCGCTTTCGATTCGCGGAAGACGGTCTCGTAGAGTGTCTTATGTACGAATTGTCGGGGATCGTGCGTGGGTACACGAAGGAGAATGTAGAGGCGGGATAGGGAGATGCTGTACCGGTCATTCTCTGATGATAACCTAGAAAACTAGAGTTTCCCTAGTTTGTGTCCGTGTGACGTGTGAAAGTTTGGAATGTTGTCCTATTGGGTTCCATTTGCCAAAGTGCCATTCTCGATCGCGAAAGCAGGGAATTACACTTACACGAAAATTTCGCTTTAATCGACGAAGTGTTGTCTCGTCGAACAGTAACGCTTTCGAGATTTTACCTTCGATTGACAGGAGTTGCCTAGACATTGACTTAATGATTCACGGTGAGCTGGAGAGAGGGTACGTTACTGTTCGAAGAAGTTTCGCCAGTGAGCCGCTATGTCTGGATGAAAGTTTACTCGTTGCAATGGGGTTTCAATTAGCACCATCGCTCTTGTGCACGTTACGCACCACTTCCACGCACTTGCGCGTATTCTCACACACACACGCGGCGATACTACGCATGCATACTTTCTATGCACCGGTATCACTCCTCCCTCTCATTCCTCGTACCGAGTCGGGCAGTGCGATCCTTTGTCGTTACGTCGAAGCCACTTGGTTCTACGAGGAGGAACGTCTTGGAATACCGCGAAACTCTCGGCCGTATTTGCGCACTACACTCTTCTTAGCGTACATTATTCTAAGACTGCTATTGAGAGGCAAATGAAAACTTGACATTGTACTACGATTCTGCGCGCTAAAATGTATCAGAGTTCCGGTACAAATTCGCATGTGAGCGATTACAGCGAAGTTGATAAAAACTTCGATTGGAGAAACCGGATGGTGCGAAAGTGCGGCCCGCGTAGCTTCGATCTCTTGTTCGTACGAGTTTGAAAACATGGAATGTCACAAAACAACAAAAAGATTATTAATCGAGGGAAAATAGGAGGACAGCACAGTGCCCGAAACTCAGCACCGCAGGTCATTCACACTGGCTCGAGCATATCTACGCGATTCTTGATTAAAATACGTATGTATGTATATGTAACTCCTAACATCACATGCTCTGGCTTATAAAGTATGTAGCCGTGCGAAGAAAGTTCACGGACTCGCCTATCGCGAATCCATTCAACATTCAAACGCAGTCGCACATCGTATATTACATAATATGCATATGTATATGTATGTATATATATGTGTGTATACATATATATATACCTTTACAGTTATTGTATTATATTAACTTCTCGTAAATATAATTATGCGGTTATGTTACGATTGATTATGTCTTGGGGCGGGAAAGGTGCACAAGAAGGCCATACACCCGGCCTTTCCATTTAATCCTGTTTAGCACACACGCTATTCGCAGTTATTAAAACGTAAGCAACACACGACTGTAGGCTGAAGATAGTAAAAACTAGCTAAAAACGTCGTAAGGAGACTCTTTGGAGAATTTAGAAGACACCGTCGTTGTCGTATCCTTTCGGTCGTGAGCGACTTTCGCCATTATGCGAATAAGCCCGCAGTAATTTTTCCTACATGTCGATTTTTCCGAATCTCTTGCAAATCGGATAACGTCAAGGGTTCGAGTACTAAAGATTTTAAACTTCTTAAGTACTTACTTCACTCGTTCGTATTCCCTAACGTCCGATTGCATGAAATGTACCGAAGGACTCGAACATGTTTTACTCGTTTACCTACTGACCAAGGAAAACCAAAGCATGCGCATTTTGTAGTAACGTTACGTGTTAGAAAACTCCTGAACTTATGTGGTCCGTGGTTTAGATGTTTTTTATCCTTATAACTACAATCGCTAAACTGATCGAACCACTTGGCATCAGATCAGCTAACGACTGCGCACTTTCATTGTCAATTTCGATTACTCACCTAAAACTCAGTCCGTGTAAAATTATACACCTATTTATTCCTAGTCCCAATTCTATTTCTAGAGTCCTTGTCTGAGAATTGGGAAGCTTCTAAGCTCTGTGAGGGTTGAGTATGTAAGTACATTCATGTCCGCAATAGATTACACGTAACCTCGTGTAGTAGTGGAAGCTTCGATGGAATATCTAATAGTCTTAGAAAGGCAAGTGTCACGAAACAGCTGCACCGAACATCACACATTCACCACTTTCTCTATCACACTTTGACCTTTGCTCAAGCTGTTTTGCTCACTTCGAAATATGTAGTGTCTCGTTGTAACTTAAGTACACAAGGCCGAATATCAAGAAGCAATTTCGGGCTAGGTTGCAAAATCAACTTTATCCCAGGTCAATGAGAGATCCGACGACATTTTGAAGTCAGTGTCTTCCATGTTGAATAAGTCAAAGGGATCTTGACTACTGGCTAGTAGAGGGTCGTAAATGTCTGTGCCAGACGATAGACTCACAGGTGGTGTTGGCTGTTGGGTGGAAGATAAAGTTGTCGAGGTATGGGGAGACTGTGGCATCAGGGAATCCAACCAATCTGGATCATCCATGTCCATAGGCATATCTTCGATATCCATTAATTCCGGTTGTGTCTCCATCTTCACTCCCAAGTCACAGTCCAATTGACCAAAGTCCATAGTGTCTAAAGTCTCGAGATCTAAACCTAAATCCTGTAACATAAAAGAGTAATTTTTGTCTGAATATTGTTCAAATTCATACAGAGTCTGCTTAGAAAATGCTGTCAGTCATTAGTAAGTTATAAACTTTACAAACTTACCTTGAGATCCAAGTTCGCATTGTCCGATGAAGTGACTTCCTGCGGTGGCTGGGGATCCGGTGACGCCTGATGGGTCGATTGAGGACTTAGGAGCATTGTTGCATCTAAGTCGGCTTCCGAAGTCAGGATCTCAGTGCTGAATGACGAAATTTCGTCCTGTTGATGTAGTTGTTGTAACGCACTGGGTAGCTGAATTGAGAAGGTGGCTAATGGCAGTGGTGGTGGAGGTGGCGGTGTAGGTGTAACAGGGCTCGAGCAATCACTTTGAGAAACCTCCATGGGGATTGGACTAACAGGGCTCATTGGACTACCCGCAGTGAACACTAAAGAGTGTGTTTGACTATCAGCAGGTGCTGTAAATACAAGATTCTGCTGTAATTGACGGTTGGGCGTTGTAGGTGTTGCTGGATCTTGGGCAGCACTTGGTGGTAGCTCTCCATTCTTGATAAGGATTTCGAGCACATCATCCACTACTTGGCTCTTGATATTACTCTTTTGGACGGGCTCAATTTTAACTTTTAAAAGTTTTGCAGCTTCATCATACTGTGGTGGAGGTGCTTTCACTTCTTCCGTAGAGACAGTTTGTTGCTGCTGCTGTTGTTGTTGTTGGTGTTGTTGTTGCTGCTGCTGCTGCTGTTGCTGTTGTTGTTGTTGTTGCTGCTGTTGCTGCTGCTGCTGTTGTTGTTGCTGCTGTTGTTGAGCCTGTGCTTGCGCTACTAGAGCCCCGAGCAGTGAGCCATTCAATTTGGTAGGTTTTGCCAGGTTCAAGACAATTGCTGTTGGAATCTGCACAGTTGCGCTGTTCTTGGCCTGATTCTTCTTATTATTGATCGCTGTTAAAGTAGCAGAATCTAAGATAGTGGTAGCATTATTCGGTTGGGCTTGCAAGAAAGCTGCGAGACTAGCTTTGGCATTGAGTTGCTGGAACGTTGCGTGCTGTTGTTGCGTCTGCTGTTGAGCTTGCTGTTGGTTTTGCGGATGCTGGTGCTGCTGCTGCTGCTGTTGTTGTTGTTGCTGCTGCTGTTGTTGCTGTTGCAATTGCTGCAGCTGCTGTAAATGCAATGCCAATTGCTGTTGCTGCATTTTGTTTTGTATGTGTTGTTGCAAGACTAATTTCTCGGCATGGACAGTAGTTGGCTGAGTTTGCCGAATTTGTTGGAGTTGCTGCTGAGACTTATATAACTCGCGCTGCAATTCCTCTATCCTTTTTCTCTGTTCTTTGATAATGTCGTCTCCTGAAACACGAATTGTTTTGTAAAAATACCCACGTGCGTTATGAGGGTGGGAGAACGGGTTCAATGGAAAGAATTATCACTATTAATGAAATCGGGATAGTTTGGATATTTGAATAAGTACCTGGCGGACTACATGGGTCCTCCTGTTCACTGCCATGTGGTGAATCTGTCCTGGGACTGTTTGGTTCATCTTTCACGATAGACCTAGGGCTCTTGGCATGGGAGCTGGACTCATCGGATGTCACCGGCCCCGGAGTATCCATCAATATGTGACCCATGTGTGTCACATGTGGTCCATTTGAGCTGGGTGTCGTGTTGTTGCTCGAGGACTCCGTGAACGGTTTTAATCTTTCGATCAGTTGTGGCTTCGATCCAGACACCGGCAAGTTTCGGCGCTTGAGCTCTACCTTGAGGTCGCTGACTGCAAAGCCAAGACGAGAATTGTTATAAGTCCGTGGATCGTTCGACGTTAAAAACTAAAACAGGAATAATCTATCGAAAATAGTACCTTTCATGTCTTCCAATTTTCCCAAAGGCCTAAGTGGAGGCTGTTCTGATGGGTTGTTGGAAGAATTGGAAGGTGCCGGACTTGGAGCATTCACGCTGCTACCACTAATACTACCAGTGTCACTGGTACCACTGCTATTCAAGGAAAGTGGTTTTTGTGCTGCGGGTAGTATGATCTGGGGATACTGAAAAACGAAAAATACTTTTGATTGCATGTGTCAGCATAGAGAAAGGTTGGATAGTTTCAAAAGAAAGTGCTGCATTGAACTGGTAGATCCCGATGGCATGGGAATAGTGATTGACGCAACTCTTAGTGTCAGAAGTGTAACAGGAGTATCGCGACAAAAATTCTTTCATTGAGTTCCCAGGCAGTGTGGAAGGAAGTCACGGAAGCGAAGGTTGCTCAACATTTCTATTCGCGGAGCGGCCACTTTCATCGTAGTTCGAGGCAAAACGAATTGGTGGGTCTTATTGATGTGCATACCTTGTGCTGCCACTCGAGTTGCCACTGGAGGAAGAGTTGCTGTTGCTGCAGCAGCAGTTCGTAGCTGGTTTCACCAGGCGGCGGTACGCCGAGGCCGGACGTCGTTGAGGAGACCGACGTCTTTTGCGCATTTGGGGGGCCCTGACAATAAGCATCGGTGAACATTATATACTGATTATTAGTCTCCTTCAATAATTCAGAATTGCAAATAGCTATTTGTTTTTCTGGGGTGTCATCGACAAATTTCTAACATTTCCATCTGGAATGTAGATCGAGTAATTGGAAGCTCGATATTCTTAGAAGAGGTTCGCGACAGAAGATGCCTGTGACGTATGTACAGCTATGGTGCACGTGATAAATGATACATCAAGATGTTTTCTACGCCCTCATTTGCACGGCCATTCCCGCCTCGCTTTCACGCGGGCGATGCCATATCCCGAATGTTTTGGGGCTCGGCCAGGGCCCTGGCACCTATAGTGAGGGCCCCTTGATCTCCTCCACTCTGTCGAGGCAGCACCCATACCCTTGATTTCTCGTTGCCTCGCTTCCTCCTATCTTCGACGCTCCCTGGCTTCCTCGCTCTTAGGTGCAATTAGTGCTCGAATTACTCAGAGCTAACGAGGCAGGCCCAGGGCCCCTCGAGAGATCGCGAGAGTTAATCACCTGATACGATCTCCCTCTGCGCTTCGCAGCTTCCTCTCCCCCTTTCTCTTGGGAGAGAGTATCTTCCTCGCAGGCCTCGGGAGCCGAGATTTACCGGGCGTCCGCATTCGCTCTTGCTCTGCCTCCCTAAACTCAGACCTCCTGTCTCCATTTTCTTATACCTCCTGCTTTCATCACTGTTCCTTCTTTCTCCTCTTTTCGATACTCTTATTTTGTGATCTTCCCTTACTTTCTTCTCCACTTTCCACAAACGCGTTTCTTGTTTTTTCAGGTCGATCAATCCGAATTGAAATGACATAGGCTTTTACCATTCGCCACACACAATGAGAACGCATCGGGGAAACAAATGTAACTAAATGGTGCTACTTTCAACACTCTTTGGTAACCGCGACATTGCAATGCAGAATTTCTCCGTTTGTTTCTAGTGATTAGACGAGTAGGCTTACTTTGTATTCGTGGAATTTGATGGTGCGAGTTTTGGGCTGGCTCTTGGTCTTCGACTTTTTGCGGTTTTTGTCCTTGCCGGGTGCGTCGCTCCTTTGGCAGGTGGTGGCAGCTATCGGACTCGGTTGCGGCCTGGGGGTGATGGCTGCCGGTGGTGGTGCCGGGGGCGACGCTATCGAGATGTTGGAAAGGGGACTGAGGCTCGACGTTGTGGAGCCCAGAGACATGGGACTCGGCGCCGGCGCCAGTGGAAGGAGGGTCGTCGGCGGCCCATTCGCTTGGTTCGCCTGTTAACAAAGATCCACCGTTTTTCGACGATTCGCTCACAGGAACTTTAAGTCAATCGTGGTCCCCCACGAATCGTTGAGGCAATCAACTACTATTAACTCTCGATTACTGGGCTACAAGAACACAGTAAACGATACCCCCTTTAATTCTTCCGACGTGCCTTCCAATTGTTGCCCATTCATTTTAATTAAATAGCATCTAATTGTATAAGTGCATGGGAAATTATGGAGAGAACAGTTTAGCATGCGATTGCGATAGCACGTCGGGTACTGACCTGGGTGGAGGCATGTTGCTGACTATGCTGCGGCGGTTGCTGGCTTTGCGGTTGCGATCCGACAACGGTGTTACAGAGTTCGGCGAATGTCTGTATCGTCGGCTCGCTAGAGGCCTGCTGGAAGACCGGTGAGGTTGACGAGACCACCACCGCGCCGCCGGTCGTCGGGATGCTGAGGGAAACCGTGACAATGCCCGCCGAGGCAGCCGCGGTTTCGAGGACGTCCGAGCGAGCCTCAAGCTGCGGTGAAGGCGCACCCTCCGAACTCTGAGAGTCATCCTCAAAGGTGATGTAATGATCTGGATGCTGCGGCTTCGTTACTTGGCCCTCGCAGGTGGCCTTGAAGGGAATGTGGCCCTCTGGAAACAAATGGAACTTGCATTGAACAAAGGTTCACTCGGAACATCACAGTATTATTCGCACGCGAGAAGTTTCCTATGCGATCTACCTTTGACCGCCCTTTCAATGGGCTCTTCGGTGTGAAGAATATTCTTCTGGATGAGTTCAAGCGGTCCGGGTCGATGACTGAGCTGATCATTTAGTTGGTCGGCTAGCCTGGCTTTCTTCAGCATACGCTGCCTCTCCGCCAGACTGGGATCCACGTGACCCACATCCTCGAGGATGTGCTGTCGCACCAGTTCCTCCCTGCCTGGTCTCTGTTGGATTTTCGCCTTCAGCAGGTCGCCGGTCTTCGCGCGCTCCAACTGCTTGCGCTGTTCATGGAACGCCGGCGGTGTCTTCAAAGCTGCGAGCATAGAGAATGTTTGCCTTTTTCACATCCTACCAATCTAGAAGCCGGCGGAGCAGTGGCCCTCCTAAAGCAGTCCAGCAGCCCGTTCTGCATGGGGAATACCACTGCTCCATCGCGTCGTAACACTTAACAAGACATAAACCAGCCTCGGGGAAAATGTCTGCTAGAGTGATATTAGCAATGGGCTCAGCCATCCAGTCCAGTAAAAATTATTTATTCCCTTGGGGGAATGCAGAGTTCAAAGTTCCGGCGGCTCGTTTAAATTTCATACTTCTATAAGGGAACTTCTGACATGCTTTACAACGGGGGGAGCCTCGATCGAATGGAGCAGATCTCGCGCTTCTACGAAAGAAGCTCTGGTTAATAAAAGAATATGTCCGCATGAAAAAGCACTTCTCCGGCTTTTAGGACGTCGCGAGGCGCATGCTGCACGCATCAATTTCCGGGATGATGACCGTCAAAGGTGCGTTCGCCCGGTGCCATTTCGGTGTCAACGTCAACCATTCTCTTTCTCTCTCTCTTTCTCGCGCATTCCTCCACGCCATTAAGTTGCCGGATAAATGATCCTCGAAGAGCGATTCTCCCTCCCCCGGTCCACTCTCGCATTCCCTCTTTCACTCTCCCGCACTCCCTCTATACGTAAACCAGCCCGCCACTATTTCCGGAGCGACCGATGCTGCGGAGACGCAGTCACTTCATTACACGGAATAAAAGGCATACACACCACCTCCTATGGTGTGCGCCGCGATGTGGCAACGGAAATGTGGAAATACACGCGCGACGGGATATTTTAGCCACGCGCTCCAGCCTCTCTGCCATCGCCGCACCAGTGTTTCGTAGAGCCGATAAATTTCTGTTACAGTTCTTTTAACGACTCTTTTCCTACATTGATGTGACAGCACTCTCGATCTCCCTCGACACTGGCCATTCAATGGGAGGGGAAATTTGAAAAAGTTGCACGATGACCACTTAGTGCGCCGATTGATGATAGTGCTCGTAGGTAAACTCTAAAATTAAGTAACGATTCGCTTCCAGTAAAAGGTCGGTCGCCTATGTATTTACCAGTGGCTCGATGACTCTCGAGGCTTTTGTCGCACCCACGCGTATCTCCCGGGGAAATAAGTGGTGGTATACAATATATGTATACCGATTGTCCGAGCGCGTATTTTGTGCGGGAGAGCCAGAGCTGCGACCTAATTGTCTAGTTTCTATCTAGTCGCTTGTAAATTCTCAATTATTCGAGGAAGTTGAATGGGTTTTTCACCGATCATAACAATTTAATAATACCAATATCGAGATTGCTGACTACTGGCAAGGAGAGAAAATAATTGGAACCGATTTCCATACACGATTATCCTTGCTCTGGTAACTCTAATTTCTGAGAGAAACAAAAAGAGAGTGAGAGTTCGAACGACTGGCTCTTAATCTCAGAAAGAGAGAAAGAGCAGACACCGTTAGCTCAGCCGTAATAAATGTCCGGCTCCCCGTTGGAATACGATCAAGTTCTCGAAAGTGAAATAAGGCTGAGCTCGGATTATGAGCGACGATTAATAAGCCGCAGCGGGAAAATCTCAAACTATTTATAAGGCGCCCCTTAGCCGCCTGTGTAGTTTCGAGCAAAAGGATGAGCACATGATCAATTCTTCTCTTGGATTTAAGCACACTGCCCTACAGAGATGACAGTTTCAAAGTCTTATTCAGACACGCGGGTGTTACAACTCTTATTTGCTCGCTGCAATGGCAAATTTATGAAAATCACTGAAAATTCTATAAGGCACAAGATACAAATTAACCTTGTCAAAACTCCTGGAATTATCGACAATTTGTCTTGAATTTCAGTGTATTCAAGCTACGTGTGAAGATGATTTGCACGATTGACAGTAAAACGAAATGGGCTAACATAAGACTTGGCGGAGGAAGAAATTTATAAAGGGAATGCTTCCGCGAAAAGGCATCAGGGCGCAATATGTGTGCGTGTACAAGAGTGTCGAGGGCGGTGGCGGCAAACGACTGCCATGAATGAATCCCTCGGGGAATGAGTGTCTATGGCACGTCGCTCTCCGACGTAATGCGAGTTCAAAAGGAGGAGTATCAGACGGCGTATTTCCATCAGGCGTGCGCGATATACGCCGGCGGCTGCCACGAACGCACGCGCACGGACAATAACAAGACCAATATTTCAGGGTGTGACCCAAATAATTACTGGATGTTTGCGTTCCCGTACCGGCAAACGCTCGGCCGGCGCGCCGTAAATCGGCCGCGCAAACTAGACCGCACCCACAACTGTGCGCTGATCGCTCTCTCATTCCGGAAACATGCGTGCTCCACAGGCACAATCTTCTTCATGGTGGTGAAGATTTACTAAGCCTGCGTTTAATGCGTCAGTGAGTCTCGAGAATGGATTTATAAAGTTTGCCGAACGCAACCCGACGGGAATTCTGCGAAATGGACTGGATGACATTGGATACAATAGGGACAATTTTATCTCGACCCTTGAACAGCTGAACATCACCGGATAATAATTATGAAACTGTACATCTCTTTCAAAGGCCCGTAGAAACCGTGCGAACTATACATTTCGGGTATCGATTTTTCAATACTGAAGTGGTGTTCTAGAAATTGTTCTGTTGTAGCGGATAGTTGATTCCTATTTGCTCGGGATCATCAGAAGGTGAAAGACGCGCCTGCCGCAACTGCAGTTGCAGGAGGCTTTCATCAACATTGCAGCAAGGCGGCTATGTCTGCCGTGCAATTTAAATGAAGCAAATGGAGTTACTTACGTGGCATGATGCCTTGCGCAACCAGCTGATTGATCGGTCGCCTCAGCATGAGCTTCACCTTCAGCGCTGTAACAGAAAAAACACCATTGCATTCGTGACCCTCTCTTCTTCGTGTCGTTCTTCTTCTTATGCTCATCAAAAGTATGGGGGTGGGGGATGAGTAAATGGTAGGTGTCGTAAATGCGAGGAAATACACGAGCGCGCACGGCACAGCCGCCGCTCGTGAAACTTTTATTCGAAGAGCCGGGCGAGGAGTGCATTGCACTTTTGGCATCGCTCTTCCACGAAATCTACGTAAGAGGTTGCTCCAATTTTCGATAGACTTCCGCGGATAGTCGGCGACAGCCGTGAAGGCTCAGCCACCCGCATGACTTCGGGGTTGTTGCCATAAAAACCGGCTGGCTTGATCAAAGTCGATCAGCCTGGCGTGCTTAGTAGGAGCCTTCTCGGCCGAGACCATATTTTCTTTCCGCATGCCGAATAAGCTCTTCCATATGGTACACCCACAGACTCGACCTCTTTCGAAAGCAGCAAGGAAAGAGTAGCCTCCAAAGGCTGAGCAATCGAAAACAGACCTCAGAAAAAGATTCCAAAGTACCCTTAGTGCAAGTGACATGCGTGCGTGTGCGTGTTCCTTCTTCTCAATCTTAATTGGACCACCGCGCGCGTTCGCCATTTTCTCGTGGCTCATCGCAAGGTTAATTTTCGAGCGACCATTAGGAAGCGCCAGGCAAAGTGTGGGTATAAATTACACTCGCCCGCCTTAATTGCGTTATCCCGCGAGAGACACGCGTAAAGCCTTCGTCTCAGTATGATGTGCTCACGATAGGGACCAGAGCTTTCTTCTTTACGTGACGGCTCGTGCCTGTAATGCACTTTTCAGGGACTCGCCATTTCCGTGCTCGAGTACCACAACTTTATGGATATATCCTGGATACGCGATATCTCATAAACTGGAATTCGCAGAGACCCGCTCGACCCGCAGGGGACCGAGTACATTGCGAAGGTGCATCATTGCATCACAAGTAAGTAGCCTGCGAGCCACTGAAACTCCGAGAGCAAGCCACACGTGGGGAAGAGAGGGGTGGCAACGGTGGTCCTAATTAGGGGCCCGGCGATTTCGTGATTCGGAAATTCGTGAAGGAGTGCAGCTCTCCACCAAGTTCGTTCGGAGAGCAAAGGTCGACGGTGAGCACGAGGAGAAGACGGTGATGCTCCCTCTCTCTGTCTCTCCGCGCGGATATCGCGGACCCAAGTACAAATTAACACACAAAGGGCCCCGGGTTATAAATACGCGGGGGACACGGGCCAGATTGCATAAATTGCCGGCCTCCTAAGAGGAACAGAAGGGGTCGCATGGCCGCGCAATCTGAATTCAAAGCAGCCGATGTTCCGCAGCGAAATGCGCTGCCCTCGCTGTACTGCCCTTTCGCTTTATTGGACGCTCCTCGTCTCCCTGCACCACCCTGGAATCTCAGTCCACTTTTTTCCGGGTCCTTCAGATCCTTCCGATCTAAAAGGATCGATCGTCTATCAGTGGAATCACGCTTTGGACGCTCTTGGAATGAATTACTGCGACAATCCTCATGCGTTCAGGGAATGTTTATTGAATCATTGGTGTTCTTCGGAAGACAAGAGTCACCACTGGGAATAAAAGTATCAGTGTGGCTCTGTATGAAGTCACTAATTCTACTAATGAGCGTGTAACCAGGTGACGACAATTAGCCTGGCGGTTGGCGAGGGATGCCGCCGTGGTGAGAGTTTGTCGACGAGATTCTCCTCGATCGCGACATACACTGTTATCTGCTAAGCGGCATTCTCGATCGGAGCTGCCCTATCGATCCTGACAATCACGCGCGGAACGTGCGTAACTATGCGCGCGATTGCATATTTCTCGGCGTGCGGGGGAAATGCCGGAGAAATTCACAGTGCAGGCATCGCCGTGTGGCACATATGCGAGGTGGGTATACATTGTATAGGCGTATATATATCACGCATACCGGCGCACCGGGAGCATTCTTCGCCGCCCGGCAAATCGGGTACGCGTGGCTTGAATCTCAAAGATGATTCGATCGCGGGATAAAGACTTCCCGACATACCATATTGCGAAGTCTGTAAACTTCTGTATTTTCAATTTCATACATAAAATATGCTCGATTCTTGCAATCAGTCTAGAGGACTAATTTGAATTGAATAACTCAAAGTAAATCCTACTAAATCCGAGTTCACCGCTTCCTCGTAAAAGAACAATTTCTTCCCGCGTGTTTGGCGTGCCCAGTGGGTATGTGGGTGCTGCATACTTCTTGTCCGCACCGGTCCAGGAATGCCTCTGGGCGGCTCGCAAAAAGATGAGAGCACCCAGACTCGAAGGCTCGAGAAATTCGCGCGGACACAGCAAGTGGTATTAGGCGCAATCCGAATTTACCGAAGTTTAATATAGAAGTGTTCTCTCGCTCTCGTTCTCGCCCGCTCGAAACATGGTGCAATATATCGTGTGACATGATTTAATGAGTAAGCAGTATTACGAAACTGCCCGCTTTAGAGAGGCCGGTGCCGGATCGCGGCGGAGGAGGAAGGTGAGACAAGCGAAGAGGCCGTACGAAGTCCGTACCCACCATGGTCCAGAGAAGACAAACGGTAATGGCCAGAACGGCTACCCGGTGCAACTGCCAAAAGGTGGACAGAGCCAAATACTGAATCGGTGTCTGCTGCTGCCTTGCTAAGCGTAACTACTTCAACATAGTGCCGCACTGAACCGTGACGAGCCACGTCCTTATCCAAAAGGTAGAGCGCTTCTTAATATATCTTGTTGGGCGAAACTGGGACTTCTCTCGCAGCTCCCTTGGACACTGCCAATTCTCTTCGCCACTGAGGATCACCACACTATGTACTTCTCTCCTACGTATCTACATCCCGAGTACGATCTCGAAGCCTCTCAACGAGATCTTTGTCAGTCTCTGTGCGTACGAAAAGAATAAGACCTGGTACAAAGTAATTGGCGTGGTAGATGTGGGGACGGAATCCAGTTTATGGGACACCCAGTAGAAGGTATCGCTGGCAGAATCGAAGGCGCATCGAAAGGGACACATCGCAGGCAATCGCGAATAATGCCGTGGCACGAAGACAGATGCTAACGACCGGATCGGCTACCGTAGCCGTGCCGGTGCGCGTACATAGTCATGCACGTGCATAGTTGTCCCATGTACCCGGTGGTCCGACTCCTCACGATGCCTCCTGCGCTCCTGGCAGACGTCGTGGCTCGTGGCGACCATCGGGACAGCCTCGCGAATTCCTCCGATGTTTCAGATTTCTCGGAGAACTCATCGTCGCCTGGCGGTTCCCGGCGTGCCTGCCAGTCTGGCACAGAAGGACCGCATCGGCCCTTTTATTGGCCGACCCGAAACGATGTAAAAATTCCGTTGCACGCGTGAACTCCCTCGTTCTTACCAGACTCACCGTCGTTTATCAGGCGAGGTTTACCACACACTTGAATCAGTGAAAATTTCACATAATGACCGTGTGTTAAGCAATGTTTACAAGGAAGCAGTCGATGCTGGACGCTGTCCCAATTACACTTAGCGTAATACGTCAGGTTTTGCCAACATTTGCATGACGCCGAGAAGTAAATCGTAGCAGTCCACCGGTCATAATGTGAAGTTTACGGGCGGCGGTAATTCGAATAACATTTCGTAGTACATAGCCGTAAAATAGAGATACTTAGAGCGCGCGTATATCCGACGGAGACCTACATTCACTGGCAGACACCACAGCCGCCGCCGGCTCTGCCGTACCGCCAGGCTCGATTCCAAACGATTATTTCCATCGGTACTTGCAATTAGTACAGATTACCATTGCAAGGTGCACTCGGTGAGACTAGAATCTAATTCAGGCTGGCGGAATTTTAATTGGACTATCTTCACTCTTCGTCCGACGGTAGGCTTGGAGTTAAGTAAACGGACTTGGCTTGTTCGGCGTTAGTTCGAGCTACGCTGACTTTTGCGAGGAGTTTCGAAGTGCAACGATGTGCCGGTGGTATAGTGGGGCCGGTTTGTCGATGCCTGGCTCATTTAATGCGACGGGAGTGTGTTAATCGCACAGTTCACGGGAGTTCGCCGGGGCGGAGGGATACGGGAGCTACACTCCATAAGTATTTACGCAATGCATAGAATGCAAATTTGCCCGGCGCATTCCTGCCAAGTGAATCCTGGCATCTGCCTTCGAACGCCGGCACCTCAGGCCACTTTCAGACCTCACCACAAAGCTGCCTATTCACCCCGCCGAGAAAGTGTCAACAAATGAAAGTTTCAAGCGGACTTCCACGTCTCGCCAGTGGTCATTAGTATTTATGTTATGTACAGAAGTAAGAGTGGATGAGATTAGAGTGGCCAGAGCGGAATCGAGGCTGAAGATGAGACGTCATGGAAATTAGAGTAGTCGGTGACCGAATCTAATAGTGTGACGTAAAATTTCGATTGACCAAAGAGTCTTCCCAGAGTTGTCGTCTGTTTTACGGCTTTCCGGCTTGCCTGTTCCTTGCACAGTTGCTTTACGACGGGACAGCTCCAAGTAAATCAAAGCGAGCGGAATCCTAAGCGCGGCGTTAAAGTGTTAAGGAGTTCCGGAAGAGGCTGGATTTCTTTGGCGATCCCATAAATACCGTGCGCGTTCGTGAATCTCCTGGTAGCTACTACTGCAGCTGCCACCATTTTGACCCCGATTTTCGAGCCCAGCCTGGTAATTAATCTTACAAATTGCCGTCGCGTTCCGTGACTTTTCCACGTGAAGCCCAATGAGAAAAGTGCGCCAGCGACAGTTTTACGGATCGCTGCGAGAACTCCACCCTCCCAGGAGAGCCACTAAACTGTAGCCATATATTTCCGAGAGGACATCTCTAGTGAATTCCCATAAGAAAAGGGGTTCGGATATTAACGTCCGGGATTTCTCAGATGGAAAGTTCGGTGATACTGGGATTTGCATGGAGGATGATCTGGGTCTTGCCACGTTTGAGGAAGCACAGAAATACCGGGATGACACGAGAGGAACGGCCAGAAGTGGGCTATGGCGTATGAAACAGAAAGGCTCGCCACGTAACAGGGCTTAAAACACATTTACGCCGGTCGGCCAGAATTGCGGGGGTGATCCAATAATACGGTAGCTTTGGGTATAAATAAAACCTCTAGAGCCCGGAGATCACGCGAGAGATCGACTTTAGTCGCCGCTTTATTGTGCGTCCCCGGATTCTCGATTACGCGCTATTTTGTCTGACCACCTATCCTCATAATATCCTTTGAGGCTCTCGCAATTGAGAACAACAAGCGAGTCATAAAACTATTAAATAAGCGAAGTCTCGCCAACTCTTCTAACGTATGAATACTTAAACACGACCGAGTTAAACTTTTATTATTTTTGATCGGTAAACGATTATATTTTCTAAAAAAAGTCTAGTCTTTCTCCCGTTGGTTTTTACCTTTACCGCGGGACACTCGGTATTCACGGCTGGTTACACGGATTCCTTTCTCATCGGGAACGAGGCGTGACATTTTTCAAAATAGAGATCTGGATCGTTCACGTCTCTCTTTTCTACTCGAGGCGCCGCCTTTCGAGAAACTCATAGCGGGACGTAAACATCGACAAAGCGTGCCAAAGACTGATGTCCCCATGCCTTAAATAGCCTTTCAATTTATCATCGCGAGACACGGGAGAACGAGCACTTTTTCCCCGACGCGTCCTGCACAGTCACGCGTCTTTAAATCACAAATATATTTTAGGAATAATGGCGAACACGTCGAGACGTAGTGGAGAGAAGACGCTGGCCTTCTCCCCCTCTTTCATCTCACATCGGCTATCTTATCGCTCCCAATGACTATTTTTACACAAACAGATATCAAATACTTTTCGGGTATTTGATTTACTTCCGCACCTGTGTTGCTCCCGTCACGCCAAACGTATGGCCTGTTTTCTCAGATAATAAAACGTGAGATAGAACGCATTAGACGCTAAAAAAAAGTATTCGGCCATTCTTGCGAGCCCCTTGTAGCAGGGGCTTTTAGAAAATGGACTATTCGAACATTGCGTATGAGTCTGTGTCTGTGTGTTCTCGCATGATTTATGCGTCGACGAAACTGCGACTAGAGGCAATCCCGTTTGTTTGGAAAATAGGCCTCCGGACAGTCTAGAATTCATGTCTTTTGCGCTGCGCGAGGCCGCCGTGAGTAACTTTTGGGATAATCCTCCAGACATTCTCGCGCTCCATCCCGAGGGATGTCGGACAATAGGCATTGTACATAGACAAAAAGTTATTCGCACTGCGATTTACATGTGCGAAAGGGTGAACGAGCCAGCGGTAATCGAGAGAACTATAAAAAGAGTCTCTTGCTCGGCGGGCCAACGAGGTATGGAGGTGCGAGGCTAATTAGAATTCGCAGGAGGTTCGAGGGCGAATCGATTCTCGCCGGGATGGTTGAATTTTTTTTTTGCTCCTCGGCCTGCCGCATTTCCCGCCATTGTCTCTCGGGCATTGCGAGCTACGCACTGGGCGGAGAATAGAACAATTGTGTGCACGCACGCATGCCTTGCTTGCGTCAAACGGCAACGTGGAGGAGGACCGTCCTCTCCCCGTTCTCTTCTTCCGCCGTGGGTGTGCGAGTCTCAGGCCTGCTTGTTTCGTTAAAGCACCAGATTCCTCTCAGCACGAAATCCCCCTGCTTTGAGGATCAATGTGTCGTCTTAAATGTTCCACAGAATCATGACGATACTACCAGAGTTGATCTTCCACTGGCAGTCATTAATTCACGCCTACGTGACCGATCGTGCAGGAACTTCCCTGACAACCGGGGGGAAGCTCATGCAGCATCCCAAGAGCAGCTGGGAAAAGACGATTTCGTGATAGCTGTACACGGGATTTATAAGTGACTTGTATTGTTGCGCGTTGCGTCGGCATTAGCCGACTTGGACGCAGTGTGTTAGCACGCTCCGCCTACTGGCTACGCCTTCTAATCGATGCCGGTACACGCGTCTTTCGCAATACCGCGACACCACAATCGCCGGATTCAATCGCTTTTTTCTTGTACCAACGCCAAGATAATTGCACCCATGTGACTCACGATCATTATTGGCTCAAATGGATAAGGTTTTCGAAATGAGTACGCTTAATCAACTGATCGTAAACAATTGGAGACGCCTATTTCTGTTAGAGTGTCACATCCGGAACACTTCTAACGTTTGTCAGAAATCATTGAGGGTTTTGATGGAAAATTCCATGAGATTCGTGGCGAGCTTCGTTCTTTAGGAGAATCTGAATGACTCTGGTCCAGAAGTAGAAGGGTGGCGTGCGATCAGAAGAGATCGTAGAACAACTGTGGGAGTTCCCATACCCTAAACGACGTCGGCGAGCCGTCTGGTGCTCATAAATTCTGGCTGGAAATTCTTAAATATCACGATTCCCACTATTTTTTCCTCGCGTTCACCCTCTCCCGCTGCTTCTTATTGCTCCATCTTTTCTCTCGCGTTCCCTCACTCGCTTTCCAGCTAGACTCTTTCCATGATACTTGGTTGGCAGTATTTTTAATCCGGAGCACCAGTTTCTCGAGTGTGTAAGCGTGTCCCCTCTCTGTTGCGACGACCCACAGGATGTTACCACCACACACAAAGTGTGTGCACTCATTTATTGAGCGATACTTCGACTACAGAAGGCATGGGTGCGCGTGGTTCCATCGGAGCCTCGGCTAAAAACGGGGTTAACAACACGGGCATCTATTTATTTAGCGGGATAAATCACCGGCGAAGCTTTGCGAGTGAGCGACATATATTACGCAAATCGTGGCGTTATATCAATCGGCGAAGTGTCCTCCGCCTCCTTTTTCGGCGGCCGCGCGAGTGAGCGCACCCTCCGGTTAACTTCTTCTTATTGCGTCGGGCATTTTTCCGCGCTGAAAGAGTCTGCCATGAGGCCGGGTGTCTCCGGTTCCGCCCGAAGGAGAAGACAGCACGATGTAATCGCGCTTCGGAGCCGGCAAGGATAGCAAACTATCACGCGATGATGAACGGCACGCGACGCAAGAAGCGACGAACAAATCGGCTGGAATTCTTTTCCAGTGAAACCGGGGGAATGAGGGACGAGTGCCAAGTGATTGCCCTGTATACTGGTCGGGCCGGGCCACCCCCGCTTGTGATTTGTGTCGTCTCCGAGCGAGCGAAGGGAGATGTATCTCGGGTGACGCGGCACTCTCGAGGGAAGTAAGACACGCGTGGCACGCCGGAATAATTAAAAGTTCGCCCACAGGCAATTCGGCAAGTAGCCAATTCGTCGATTTACAGCGATTCCAAGTTCCGCTGGTGGAGCGCGATTTATTTATAGGCGAAGCAACTCCATCGTCGCTAGAGGATTGTCGCACGTGTGATAAACATAGAGAGAGGAAGAGAGGAAGAGAGGAAGAGAGGAAGAGAGGAAGAGGGAGGGAGAGAGCGAGAGGCAACAGAGCCGAATAATCGCCGCTTAACTAACACCGCGATACCTGTGTTATGGTAATTACTACACGTGTAAGCGAGGCAGTGAGCATCGGGCACCAGCATTCACTGGCATTGTTTCAAGCGTCATGCACTTTCGAACCTATCGGCCCGGGTAAATCAGCCACGTTTTTACGTGGCTCGGCAGCTGCGATTATAGGCGGACTACTCTCGCAGCCAGCCACCAGCTCTCCACGGCGAAAGTTGGCTCCGCCGTCACACTGCGCACACACCGCCCCTGACACGTACGCGCGCGCCTGTATTAATTGGCAATTGCGCGAAACGAATTGACGGAAAATGTAATATGCCGATGCGCCGATGACCGTCTGGTAAATGCCCGGTTAAATTCCATCGAGCCCCTCGTTCGAACATCTTTCCCTCATAATTACGAGGTTATCGTTTCGGGGACAGCCGGCAGATTCCACGTAATTGCCCAGCGCAGAAAAACACTCGTGCGAGAATGAGCTGCACTTTATTTTCGTCCTCGTATATTTCGCCGGCGTCCTTAACTATGCTTGGACGCATCCGTTTGCCATTGTAGACATTAAAAAAAACAAAAAAACAGAGCAGGCAGCAACGTTAAATCGAAGGCAGGGATGTCAGCTCGATAGCGTGAATCAGTTCTATAAAGAGCGATTCGACTTTTATTTATTTTTCCGTGCCAGCTTGCTCGCTCTCGGGATTCTTCTATTGAAACCGTAAAGAACAGGTTTTACGAACAGAGCCTCACAATGTCTTTCCCTCTGTCTCAGCATCCCCGCCCTATACTGTTCCGTGCTCTGAATCATCGCGATAAAAAGATACAGGGGGTGGGGGGCGAATTTATATATTTTTCGCATGGTTACGTCAAAGTGCCTGGGGTCCCTTAATTGTTCGAGAGACTTCCAGTTGAGAAAAACGCGCGATTCATAAATGCGCCTTTGTATGCATCATGTACACCCACGTGCCTACTTAGCCAGCCGTCCAGTGTTCTCCGGCTTCTTCTCTCTTTACATCATCGCTCTCGTTCGCACTTCCAGTACCCCCTCCGTCTTACTCGACTCTCTTTTTTTTCTTCCTCTCTCGCTGTCTCATTCTGCCCGAAGAACACAGAACGTGGATGCTGGCAGTATCCCTCCAGGTGAAACTGTTTCCTGTGTCGCAAGCCGCATCTCTCATTCCTGAAGGGTCTCTCCCGCCACTCTCTCTCGGAGGCTGCGACTCTCTCACTCGCCCCGCCGAGGATCGAATGTTTTCTGTCTCGATCACTCAGCGCGCGCGCGCGCGTGTACGAACGGTAATATATCTGGCGTGCGTGGGCGGCCCACGTGGGTTTGACAGCTAAACCCACGGAACCTGGTTACACCCACAAGCAAGCACACCGAGCGCTAGGCACAGGAGGCACAGGTCTGCCTGCTCCTCCGCGCAGAGGCGCACGCCAGGTTAGCCGCGCGCGCACATACACATACACTCTCATTTCTACCGAGGCGAGAGATCCTCTTTGCCTCGCGACACGTGGCACCGTCCTTTGCCACGTGACCACTTTCAATCATTTTACTCAACAGTACCGTCGGCTAATGTGCCCCACTTGCTACCGATGTGCAAAAGGTCGGTAAGTGGTATCGTCGTTGGACAGTGCGGCTAGTGGAATGAGGTCAGTATTAATCAGGCCGCCTGACCCATTTCGGGCTTTACCACTAGCATCAGCAAAATTGACGATGTAGCGTCGAAATTGATCGCTTTTATGTATTTCATTAGTTGAAAAAATGTGCTCACCATGTTCTTACTAGGTTCAATGAACATTTCGTTAAGTTTATGCATAGAGTTTGAGACCGAGTTGTAGTTGCCACAGAGTGAAAATGTACTCGGAGTATCGCGAATATTTATTATGCTCGATGCATTCGGGTATAAATCTACGGAGCATCGCCGTTAAACGCCGGATCTTCCGTTCCCCCGGGACTTTACTACGCCATATAAGTTTATTGCTCGTCGTATATCTGGGAATCCCGTTCGAAGGCGAAATTAAATTCGTACTCCTATTTAGTGGTTCAATAGAGGGAGGCATCGGGTTATTTACGACGCGGGTGCCGAGAACCCCGCTGCTGGGAGCGAGCGACGTCCCATTACCCTCCTTAATTCCTCCTCGTCGCAGCATTTTCCACTCCCGTTTCCCACCAATTGCGCTTTCGAAGGAAGCGCTTTTCACTTCGGGGAATCGACTGAACGAGCTCTACGCGTACGCTCGAAGCAACGAGCGTGAGACGGTGGCGTGCGGGGAATGAGGGCGGTAGGGGAAGGGAGACGAGGGGAGCAGTGCATTTGAACCAGGTGAGGGAAAACAATGAGTGCTCATCGCGCCCATTACTCCAGTGAGAGGAGGTCCAACAAGTGGCAGGGAGGTTTCCTCGATGCGGAGCCGGTACGGCGTGTCTAATAAACGTAAATATCTAGTGAGCCGGTGCCCCGAACGATCTTGTTCCCTTTTTCCCTTGTGCCGTAAGGTCGCCTCTACTCGGTGCACTCGCTCCTCCCCTTCACGCACCCGTCCACTCTTGTTGTCCTGGAGCAGAGGCGCGTACCTCCGCGGACAATTAATTTAGCTCACGGTACGTGGCCGGGAGTCGTCGTCGTCGTCGTCGTCGGGGAGAGTCCGGGTGCAGCGGGCCCCAGTAGCGAGAGCTCGTTGCCGGCGGCCGCCGCCGTCGGTCCTCCACAAATGGAGTTGGTTTCGCCGGACTCGAGGCTGAGATACGATCGTATACGTACGAGGCACACATCCTCGGCGGCGCGGAGAAAAACGCCATAACTCCGAGTCGTATATGGCGGCAATGCACAGGTGCATGCCACCGTGTGCATCTACTGCGCGCCACGTCCCTTCGGCCCCCCGAGTGCCGCCCGTTCCTCCTTGACCCTTCCACCGCCCGCCCCCTTTTACTCCCTCACGCGACTCGCGATCGAACGCGCGTCCAGAATCTCAATTGTTTCTACCTCCCACCTCTCCTTCTCGCTCCTTCTACCAGCCGTTTCTACCAACTTGTTACCGAGGTATATTTAATCCGCCGCGCTCTCTTTCTCCCTCCTACTACTTTCCTACTTTTTCATCGGGTTTCTCTACTCCGCCTTCACTGTCCTCCTCGGCCGACCACGTGTCCTTTCTGTCTTCGCGCTCCTCTCCTCGCTCTTCTATTGCTAGTTATTCGATACCGAGGATCTTGGCTATCGATTATCGATACCGACCTGGTTACGGAATATACATCGGTATCGGAGCGAGTATTGGAGTATCTCTCTTTACTAGGCGTCCTTTACCCCGGCTGTCCTTTCCGCCGTCACGCAGCCACCTTCTCTCGGCCTGTCCTCCTTCTCCCGGCGTCTCTCTGTACTAGGTACTCTCTTGCCAAAGAGGACTGGTAACGAGTCGGTAAAAAATAATTAGTATGTCCGCCGGACTCGGTGCTTCTAGAAATAGACCGGTCCGCATAATCATCCGCCGATTCCGAGACCGCTTTGGAAACCTGCCGGCGGCTTTGCAAGAGAGGTGATACAACCCTCCCCTCAACGTTCTCCTAGTCCTCCTTCTTCTTTTATGTTTCTATGGTTCCTGACACTTTCAATCCTCTATTTTCATCAGTGATCCTTCGTTTCTATAATATACGTTGTACACTGTTTCTCTACTTGTTAAATTCGAAGTGTTGCTCTCGAATCTGGTTGGATAACTTTATCACCGCTACTTGACTGTTTCTCGTTGGTTTCGGCGATCCCCGTTCGTCGTACAATTAGCGAAAAAGCCGGCGGTTCCCGCAAGCGCCGCCTCCCATCGGCCAACTTTCTCTTCCCCGGAGCGTAATCTCAATCGCAGGGGACTGGACGCCTCCGTAATTAGTCGACGTCGGTCGACTCGTTAGAGGAGAACGGGGCGATCGTACGACCAACTCGAGTCTTTCAATTTATCTCGCGTTGCTCGAAGAGGAGGGCGGTGGCGGTGGCGAGGAAATTCCTCGAGGGGTGAAGAGGAGTGAAGACAGAAGCGATGGGCTCGCGGACAGGGCCCTTCATTGGGAGCGCGTGCGGGGGTGTAACAGGCTGAGAGAGGGAGAAGGCAACGAAAGACACGCGTGTCATGTTCATGGGTTTGTTTCCTACCTTGGAAGAGTGCGAGAGCAGCTCGTGGCAGACAAGTAAGTAGGCAGAGGTTAGCTGTCGCGAGCCAAGGAAAGCTGCCGTGGCAGCGGCGGCACGCACTAGCGCGGTAAGAGTTGAATTTATGAATGAACGAGTGGTGAAGGGCGAGCGTGGGTTCGCCCACGCGCTTTATCATAATCGGGACCTCCGGCCTAGTCACGCCTGCCATAACACTGCCTAGGCATAGAGCAAGGTTGCGCGTGAAACGCTGCTCTGCAGCTAGGCGCCAATCGGAGACGAAGTTGCGTCGCACTCCTGTCTGCTTTGCGGATGAATGAAATTCAGACTCATTCATTCGATCATTCGATTTCGGAAGGTGCCCTTGTACTAACGGTGAAGGACGACTACCGTCTTCACGAAGACCATCGGACATTTCCATTCTTAATTACTCCGGTAGATGACCCTTTCATTCTCGAGGACAGACCGCATAAATACTTGGTCTTCTCGAGATGAGATCAGGGCGACGCTCTTCCGGCGGGAATTAAAAACTCGTAGTATAAAACAGGGATTATGTAAGTCCGGAGGTGAAGAGCACTCGTCTTAATTTGTAAAGGCACGGGTCAAGAGCCTCGCTCGCATTTAACCGGGTCTTCCAATCTCTTACTACCTGGTCTACCCGGATGTTTCTCACTCGGATGAATGGTACTAATAATCCCGCGGCCGGTAAACAAGCCTCGCTCGTTCGTGAATGGGCGAAGGGCGAGCGTGGGTAGCTACGAGCGAACGCAGAAACACTAAGGAGTCTCGATGAGATCATAAGTACTGCTGGCTTCCACTGGTCTACGCAGAAGATAGGCGTCGTTCAAATGAATGGAACTGTCTCTTGTCGATGACCGACCATGATTTTGAAAGGTCTGTCATGGTTTCGAAGGGACAGAACTCGCCTCCTCAATTTTCCGAGTTCGATTCCGCTGACGCAAGCGGGAAGTTGTCGACTAGGAAAAGGGCGTTGCCGTTTCCTGTACCGAGTGGCATTAGTTCTCCTAAGACAATCTCGAACTCTACATAAATTTCCATAAGGGACTAAAAAGGGCCACGCACTCCGGAATATAAGTGTCGGCCAATGGTTGGCCTAAGTGAGTCGCACGCAACGAGTGTATTACCACTGCGCATAATTCAGACACGAAATTCGCTGTGCTGGCACCGAATGCAATGGCGAACCGGTTCCGTGACAGAAAAGTAACCAATATCTACGGTAACTTTTTAATTTGTTACCGCTGGCAACTTCATGGAATTACGAGCGAGGGGTGATTCGGGGAGTACTCGTTCCCCGTGTAATTAGCTCACTCGCGAAACGGTGAGAGGCAGTGCGAGCGGTCGAGCACGCAGGTGTATAATTATCGAAATGATATAAACACCGCGCGCGCGTGTTAAATCGACCGACAAACTGTACCGCTCGCCATAAACTAATGTGAAATCGATGAGAGCAATCGGTAGTTACTCATCACTGGTGGATCTTGCGCGAGATATTCTAATAGCCACGTGGGTGCAGATTAAACTCCCTGCTGTGCCGACTTGATTTTTTTTTTCCTTCAGACTAAGCGGAGAACGCCTTTCTATCGACTAATGCTAAATGTGAAGTGAATTGCACCATCTTCTGAAATCGCGCCCGATCCAACTACATGGTAGCAATCTAGGGTCTCTTGTCGATCCAGTCGTAACCCGAAGACACGCGTTCAGGAACGCCCACCGAGTGTTTGCCTTCGTTAGACTTCTAGATTGGCAAGTTCGATCTGGCGAAATCTCATGGCTACACCATCCATTACTCTCGATGTTGAACATTAAAAGAGCACCGGATGGGAATCGTTGGTTCAGAGGAGGAGTAAAATACATAAATCGTGGAGTCTCCAGAACGGTTTTCCATCGTCAGTCAAGTCCGACTGTCAGGCCGACACGGACACGCCGGAGGGGATGAATAATCCATGGAGAGTGTCCTGAGACAATGTATGCGTCCCACACAGGAATTTCAGGTGTTTCGACTAACGAGCGATTTGCATGGAACAACGAGGACGCCCGGGGACGTTCCGCGGCGAGCCAAGAGGACGAACCAGTTCTCGAATCGGGCTGGAATACATTCGTAACTGCTTTAATGCGCGTAACTCAGCAGCTACCACGCGCGATTGCACGCCTCTCTTCTCTATGTTCTCGTTACCCAGCAAATCCTTGACACAATTTGCGCAATTAAATTTGAAAGTCCTGCCGCCCCAACTCTCTTCAAGAGAGCTAGGGCTCGTGTCTTGGAGTGTCTCTTTCCCGGAATTGCTTGGTGCATTCACAATTATAGGATGCAACCAACAGGTGGATGTGCGAAGATAAAGTCACGCGAAGGAAGGGGAGAATGAGAAAATAAGAAGCGCTTCGTTATATAAATTGCGCGAACTGTCCTGTCGCCTGCTTTAATCCCCGCTTGCCGAAGCCTACTGGAATAATGAATAATCGGCACGGGGTGGAGATAATTAGTTGCTTTAATGATGCCTCTTAAAATTCCCGTGGAGAAGCGCAAGGGCGGCGTACTAGCCAATGCGATAAGTAGATAATGAGTACTTTCAACGCGGATAGGGCAATAAGCATAATGAAAAGCGGCTGGTAAGCGATGTGTGTGCTCGGGACTTATTGCCGTTCTACTTGAGAGTAGGTGGCAGCCGTCACTCGCCACTCAGGAAGCCGTTGATCGAATAAGAAATCAAGTATCAGCAGCTGCCCGCTTTACGCAACTGGCAACAATTGATGTTCTCGTACTTTCACTCTAGCACTTAGGAATCAAGAGACTTTCATGGCAAAAGTCTTTTTGATAATTGTCTTAATTCTACCGCCGTTTTAGTGGCGCTCCGATAGGAAAAGTAATCGAGGGTTTACCTTTGTCACGTTTGATGCGTCTGCAAATGGCGCACATGCGTCGGCCGCAGTGCTGCCTCTCGGGCTTCTGCTCGGTGTCCAGGGTAACCATGGTTAAAGCACGCACGACAAATTTTAATGGTTCTTAGATGCACGCAATTTTCTTATGCGTTGTTTATTCAAGATCTCAGTGTCCCAGTCACTGTGATCCTTGGGTCGCCTTTGCTCCTGTGGAACATCTTTTCCAAGCGGGCGAGATGGACACTTCAAAAGACGCACTTGGATGGCGCGTGAACTCGTGTTTATCACACGTGTATTTCTTGATTGTCAGTAGCCACTGACTAAATGGAGTCCTCTTCTTGATGCAATGATGTCAATGGCAGAGATCCTCTCGCTTGTTCTTCAAGATCGACGCTTCTAAGCTCAGCGGTTCCTGTAAGTCGACGTCTTTTAGCATCGATCTTCCGACGAAACGGATCATCGTCGGTCGATCGCTGCTACTGCTGAGTACTGCGCCAATTAAATAAGTGACGAGTCACCCTCTAAAGGAGGATACATTTTTTGGGAGCGCAGTACTCAACCACTTGACTGTATCGTCGTCCGAGTCTCAGGTTCTCCAGCATGGTTCTCTTTCGTTAGTGATTTTCGCCAGAATTATTCTCAAGCCTCGGTTGCAAGCGCAGTTTAATCGATCGTCAACATTTAAACAATCGCGCGTCTCGTGATATAACACTTTCACCGGGCTCCCTCTTAATTGCGCAGTAAGGTGGCTCGGTTTGAATTTCACACGCGTTTTCTCTTAAGACTGAGGCCCCTTTCGAGCTCGGGCCTCGACGAGGCCTCGGCTGCCACCTCTGTTGTACTTCGGGAATTGATTTCGCCGAGCTGCTTTGTTAGCCGGCTCTCCTCGTAAATCAAGTTTCGCAAATAATGGAAAGTTTATCCTTAAGGGGACAGTCATACTTTTATTCTTCGCTGTGGTGGCGCAGGGGGAGGAGAAGGATGCTAATTGTCCCTGGGCGTAGATCGTCTTGAGGGTGATAAGCCTCGAATCGCCGCGCGTGCGACTTTGCACAAAAAGGAGCGAAAAAGCCTTGTGAAGCAACTGGCGTGCGTTGCCGTTAAAGTAAAAGTGGAGTTAATTATTTCTCGGCTACGTTACGATAGAGGGAAATAGAATAGATGAGTATGGGGTGGTGGGTCGGGTCGGGTCGGGCTGTGGTTAATAGTGGGGGGTCCCACAAGTCTCTCGGTCTCATCCATCTCGGTGAACGCCGAAGGCAGCCATTCTCTCGTACTACAAGCGAACCGGTCACGGCTAATTAAGCCTAATTCAATTTAATTAATCCGCGTGCTACTCCCTCAGGCCCGCACTCTCTCACCATGGCGGTCGGCCACTTCAGCAATTAGCGACTGCTGAATCCGACCACCTAATCCCCTCGCACTTGGACCCAACTGTCCTCCACGCAGGGTAGCTCGCGAATTCTCTCTTTTTCTCCCTCTCTCTCCCTCTCTTTTTGCTTTCCTTCGCCGTGAATCTCACTCGCCCTCGGTCGACCGGGCCAGCGTGGGCGTGCAAAATTACCGTAAATTACAAGCGGTCCGGGAAAAGAACCGAGCCGGTGGAGACTTTCGAAAAGGCGAGAGGCACACTTACGAGGATGCGGCTTCATTCAGAAAAAATACCTCGTGGGGAGTGAAAGCCCGTCGAAAAAATGTCCCAACCTTCCTTGTAAAATTTACACTTTGCCAATCAAAGTCTTTGACTATGGCTTGTTTCGCATGTTCCGATTTAGATTTCTCATGTTTCCAATATTTCCTTACAACGAACTGAATTGCTATCCTTGCGACTATTAGTCACTATGATTGAGAGAGTATTAAAAGGCGTCGCATACGGAACGTCTGGGCCTTCCAGTGAAAGTTGACAAAACCGAGCCATCTCGACGCACTCGAACGTTCCACCCACGCGCCCGCCGCATTAATTAACGCCGAAATTATTAAAGCGTCTGATCGCGGGATGCCTGCGCGCTAAATAATCGCCCACGTAATCGCGCGATTTTCCTCTGACTCGATTGCGCGCCATTATTATGCGCATTTTTATATTTTTAATTGCACGACTCTTCGGAGCCGCCCACTGCACGACATATTTCTCGATTCTCGTAATTCCCAGGCGCCACGCTCTCCGGACGTCTCGATTTCTGCTTTAATCTTTCTGCGACAATCTTTTTCTGTTGGGTGTGAAAACGTTTTACGACTAATTAATAGCTGGACGAAACTTTAGCCAATCCTCTGTCGATTCACCATCTTAGGGTGAGACGATCTAGTTATAAATCCTCGATGATTCATCGGTATGTATGATTGCACTCTATTTCAAAGAATGATTACCACGTTGCGAGAACAGACGACAATATTGCATAGTACCGATCTGGTTATACAGAATCTCGTCGATTAACGTAATCGCTCCTGCAATTTGTTGCCCGATATCTCGGCAAAGCCTGCGGCGCGCGAAACTACCCGATTTTTAATTTACTCGATAATTATCATTATTGATTCGGTCGATGTGCGACAGAAGGAGAATGTCGGAGCTCGATGCCAAGCAACACCGAGGCATTGATTAACTTTCAACGCTTTTCTGCCATTTGCAACAGTTCACCTAATTAACTGTACCCGAGGGTTAATGACGTACTTTGTTACTTTAAGCGGGTATCGAGTTACGAAATTAAGACTCGCCGGCATTCGACAGAAACATATTTGCGACAGTGCACCGCTACTCCCGAACACTCTGATCTATTAGTTGCCATTCTTATATTTATCGTCGGCATCGAGGAAAGGGAATCGGCGGATATTAAAGCTTTTCCAGGCACTCAATCACCGTGCCCTCGAGAATATCGCGGTGATCAATGCAAAGCGTTATAGTTAATCGAGTTAAAAAAAGCCGCAGAAGCCAGGATTATCGGATTATCGTAGGAAACACTTCTACTTCGTAAAAGCAACTGTGTTAACGTTGGTTAAGCCATTGGACAGGTCTCTTCTAACTTGTTACGAGCCATTAACTTACGGTTATATCATTGTGTAATGCGCGCGATTAGCGGGATTGGAGCGTTGACAGAACGTATCATTATCGCCTATACTCGTTACGCAAATGGTACTCGCTATAATTTGCGGCCTATCACACAAAGTCACTCGCCCGGATCCCCACCCGATCTCCCCCTTCCTTCTTTTACTCGTTCCCTTTCTATCTAGTGCACGATGCATCTTAACTTCTCGTCTACGGCACGCTCCACTTCTATGCCAATATTAGAGAGAAGGAAGATTTCCCTCGGGCTTGATAAAGGAACGCGACTCGAACAGGACTGGAGCAATTTGGCGCGCAAGGGTTGCGAAAGAGAAATCGGACCCTCTCTGTCGCAGGAGAGGGATCCCGTACGTGCCCCTCCCTCCTGCGTGCCTGCCACGGCCTCGACACGCATTTCCAAAGACTCTCTTCGTCGTCACGGGCCCATCAGCCCCCGAGTGTACCCAGTCGATTCTTATCTGATCCTGCCGATCTTCGCGTGATCTTTCACTGCGTGGCTCTTGCTGCTCTCCCGCGCGCCCGCGCACGTCGATTTTACTCCTTCGCCACCTGAGAGTATCGTGCGTTCTCGCACTCGCTCTGCAAATGGAACGCGGCTCAGGATCGTTTAATCGACGTCCTTCGTAATTCTTCGGGACTTTCGAGGGAATTTCGGTTTAACGACCGTGGCCGATTAAAAAGACCGACGCTTTCATCCGGTAAATTTGCAAATGTCCACGAAAGCCTTCTTTAAGCTTATCTCTTCCCGTTGGCTCCGCTGTCGCTTGCATTTCCTCTAAATCTGATTAGATCCCTGGTTATCGGAGTAGAAGTGCATTTGCTTGTCAGACGTGCTCGGCCCTCTCGTGGCCGGGCGCCCCGGAATGAATTGTAGCCGGCCGTGGCATGCGATTAAACGGCCGGATGGCGTAATTCGCTCATAATACCCTCGCGGCGAGATCGAACGTGTTGTGATAAGGGCTCGCTGCGAGGAAGGGAGAGAAAGGAAGCTCGGGATCGGCGACGTGATCTGAGCAGGAGCGTGAGTTTAAGCCGGCAGCACAGCTCCAGTGAGCTGAAGTCATAACCCGTCGCGAGTGGACGAGGACTCGGGCACAGGACGTGTTTGCGAAACGAGGTAGATCGAATCCGATCGCGATTCAATTAATATCCGACGCCGCGGCCCCGATGCTTGATTTAATTATCAGATTCTGCTCGCCCGATAGCAATCGCTTCATTAAGTCTGAGAAGTAGTAGCACGGCCGTCGTGCTTGCTCGCCGGCAGCACAGCTTCCAGACTGCGGCACGGCTTCTCTCTGATCCTCATCTCCTCTCTGACAGTCTTTGTCATCCTCGTCCTCCCAGGCGACGGCTCAAGCCTCGACGATCTCCGAGAACCGCGCGCATTATCGCCGACTTTCACGGCGAGACAGACGCCAAACTCTGCATACGAGAGAAGCCCGGCCCTTGACTTGCCCCGAAATCTGATTTTAAGCAGCTGTCAAAGGATATCTCCGTTACCGATCGACCGATACACGCATTATTATTAATTTACCAAGTAGCGTGTCGCCCGACGATGATCGACGCACCAGAGATCGATCGGCCCAGATTGAAATGTACTCCGGGAGTGTAATCGCTCTTTCGAGATTACCGCACGGCCCTTTGGACTAATGCGAGTTTACATTTATAGTACCAGCCATAGTCGGAGAGATAATCATGTCACGCAACTAGCAATAAACAGCGAGTATTATAAACCGTAATTAAAGAAGAGGAGAGAAACACGAGGAAATCACTTTAAGGAATATATGAGAAACAGATGAACTGAAACTGCTTGGCGGTAATAATGATCAGCAATATTTTCTGTCGAGCGTACAATTATCATCGAGTCATTAGTACTTCGCTAGTTAGCACAGGCGGGGCATGCTACTTTCAGATTACCGATCAGAATGACACTTTGGGGATCAGGTTCACAGATAACCGGTATCCTTACAGCGCTCTTTACTGTATCGCTCTTTAACAACAGTAAACTCGTAAAAATGTTCGTTCGCTGCGTGGACTTTGCTGATTACAACTCAGGGATTTATCGTCTCATTTTGCGGTGATAACTTTATCATCTGAAAACTACACACTGATTTGTTGAATGATATGAGTTCCGTGGAACTGTGACAAGTACTATTAGCTCGAATGTTAAACGGTCGCTCGTACACGCGTCGGCTCCCGGCGGAAGGACGTCGTGGTTTTCAAAGTACGATATGAGGTCGTGATCCCGCTGGGAGTATCAGAATGACGTAAAGCATGTATACCGAAGGCTTGCTAAAGGAAAACTGGAGAGAACCAAGCAGCCAAAAAGGCGGCTGTCAGATTTTTCAAGAATCCTAACTCATTCATCTGACAAACGTCAAACAGGAATACCCTGCGGTGAGACTCGGACGATGAAACGTCAGTTGCGAAAACACCGTGAGGGAAATATTCCAAGATGCACACCATTCAGCTTCGTCCGCAATGAGGAAGAAGAGCGTCTTCGTTGAGATTGGAGCATGACATTCGGATCCTCTTATCAAGATTGAGGCACCATCGGTAGCTCGTGTAAACACGCTGACACACAATATCGTAGCACATGTCACAACTGGTATACCATATCCAGAAGGTTTTGCGTAAAAGGGAGCACCACAGTGTGTCACAGGAGCCAACAGGGTCCTGCTAGCGGACGCACCACAAATGTGACACTACTTGGCAAGTCGGGTCCAGCGTCAGCAGCCAGTCCCGTGGCCAGGGGACGATCCTGGTGTCTCAGTGGTGGCTCACGGGAGAGCGTTGATCGCCGCCGAATAGCACAGAATCCTGGACGAAGCGTGCACGTGCGTGCGTGCACGGGGGTGGCTCTCGGGCGCACTATAAATACACTGCAGCGTGGAGAGCGCGCGCGGCGCACGTGGCTCGAGCGCACCACACGGAGGCCCAAGACTGGAGAGCCTCCGACGAAAAGCACACGGCAGCACGTTACCACGACTGTTAGGAGCTCACGATCCGCGTGTGAGAAGATGCTGCTGGCCAAGGTGGCGAGAGCGGTAGTTTTAAGTTCGATGTGATCGGCACGAGCCGCGGAGGCGCGTGCTGTTATTATATCGCCGGCGTTAGAAATGGGAGAAAGAGAGCAGCGGGAGAGACAGAGAGAGAAAGAGAAAGAAAGAGAGGGAGAGAGATGCGAGGACGGACAGATGGAGAGAGAAATAAAAAGGGAGAGAGAGAGAGAGAAAGAGAGAGAGAGAGAGGTGTGTATGGGATAGAGAGGGAGGGAGAAAGCACAGGCTTCCTGGGAGAGAGAGTGCGATCTGCGCCCGGTCTCTCGGCTCGTCTCTGACTGGTGTTGTGTGCGCTGCTCGCGAGAGAGCACAGCCCGTGCTGCGTGCTGCTGCGGCCTGGGGGCCACGTGACACGGTCCCCTGCAGGAGGTAGGACCGCTCGGGCAAGCTCGCCGCGTCTGTCTGTGCGCGCGCGAGCACCCCGCTAAGGCCCAGCCGTAGCGTCGCGTCGCCTCGCGTCGCGCCGCACCTCACTCGCTCACCTTCCTCTGGGCCCGCGCCTATCGGGCCCCGCAAGCGTGTTTATGCGATTTGCGCGACAGTGTGGAGCGCGTGTGTGGGCCGCATCTCGCCACTTCGGACTGCAGGACTGCGGGGAAGAAAGAGAGAAGGACGAGCGTATGACGGAGCGAGCAAGAGGTGCTCGAGAGAGGGGAGTGAGGCCCACGGAGGGGCCCGTCATAGTATAAGACGCTACGATTCATGGAGAAAGGCTAAAACCTACGAGGAACATTTGATCGATCGTCTGAAAGTAGACTATTTTATTGTCTATGAGAATTTAGGTTTATAGTCAGCTCAAAACAGTCAAGACGGCGGATTTTGGGACTCGTGGGCCCGAAAATCAGATATGAATAAAAAACATTGGAGAGACTACCGCGTATCTCGTGCACCGAGAGTGTGGTGCATAGGCGGTTCGAGGGGAATCCAGGGTATAGTGGTGGAGGAGAGAGGGCCCGGGGAAAAGGGGAGCCTCTCGAGTGGGAGGACTGGGGCCCAGACCCCCGTTCGATGTTCCTCGCAGGAGTGGGGACGCGGAACCCTTTCCTCTTCCAACACTGCTGTCTAGATTGGGACTTCTCTTTCGTATTGCGAAGAGGGAGAGCGTGGAGAAGGCGAGAGTAGGGCTGGGGCGGCCTACGACCCCGCCAGGCGCGTGCCTGGAGTCAGCTCGTACGGTCTACCGCGCACGATTGATAACCAGCTCTGTCCTACCACTGTGCAATACTACTGCGAATTTTTCACCTTCCAGTTATTACGCCGCAATGACTACAAGTCATCCGCGTGACTTAAATATCCCTGGCTTAGGAGGTTACCGTTCTATGATTGATTAGAGAATCTTCAATCGCGTCGGTCCTCCCGCGCGTCCCGGCCTTCCAGGAAGACTACTTTCTCGCTGTGGAGGACATAACTCACGATTTCCATAAAGAATAGCTGCCACGCATGGGATAATCGTAATGAGATTAACCCAGCGCGTGGTGGTTTCACTTATGACTGCCATAACTCAAGTCGCTTAGTGCAGTTGAATCACTCGGCCCGTGGATAAGATAATGGAAACGATTTAGATTCGTGTTCCGTGTCGCCCGTGCCAGAGGCTTTTAAAGTACCGTCGACCAATGTAGCCATTAGATCTGGAGCTACGGGGACAAACGGCTCGCTATTTATTACAGGTATTTCTCTCAAGCGGAATAGTATTCGGCCGTGGAGCTGAAGAAGATAAAGTATGAATGAACGATCCCACTTTAATCTATTAGAATTGATTGTGAATCGGTGTTCGCGTGCAGACACCATTGATATCGGCCTACGTCGAATCGCTCCGCTTGACATTTACATTGCTTTCCCACTTGACCCCCGTGTGTCGGCATTGATCGCTATAGAAACCTGAAGAACGATATATTTTCATGGAGGAAGTTTCATTTGTCTCGCATCACCGACGCCACCACGCTGTGGTTTTCAACGGCACGATTATCTTTGACGTCAGAATGCCAAGCTCCCATTATCAGGTCGTACTAGCCCTATTTCTACTTGCTTTCCGAGCGCTTTTTCAGAGGCGGGCGCGTTTTTTTTCATGAACTTCCTTAAATTACCCATGTTATTAGTAGTAAGCTGGCAATGGTAAAAGCGGTGAGACAGGCCCGAGACGACAGCCAGGCGTTACTGTCAGGAAGAGGCTTTACCGTCCGGCATATGACGAACCGAAACTACCGCAGCGCGCTCCTCTCGGATATTTATAGACGCCAAGAGAAGATTGTACACTAATGGTTGTATAAATAGTCTCTCTTACGCGACTTTTTAACCGGAAGGAAAGTTTCAGCCACTTTAAGAGTACCTCACAAGCAGGAATGCATAAATCGAAGATATACACCAGGACAGACACAGAGAGTGATTTAGGTGAGATGGGCTGGCAAAGAGACGAATTAAACATTGTACTGCACGCACAGGGAAAAGCATACGAATGTAAAGAATACACGCTCTACGTGATCGGACTACCGGATGGCCCGAAAACCTTTGAGGAAGTTGGCACTTCCGCGGAACACTGTCGGAATCTTAAACGATCATATGATCCGTCGACTGCGTGAAAATCAGGCCTCGTCTGTCAAGAAAGCACTTTCAAGCGCCACAATCTGTTGTGCTGTTAGTCAGTTAATAAATTTACAGACAGCCATCACAAATCCACTTGGATGCGCTTCAATTTCCAAACAAATCGGCCCGATTTACATATTGGGCGCTTTGATGGCCTAAAACAACTGATGTTTATATCGCGCAAAGGCACTCCGGAAATTTATAATCTCGCCCTTGGCGAAATAGAGCGCGGCTCTAAAAAAAGGTGGAGGACAAAAATATATTGGGGAGCGTGGCAGTAAAGAGACGGCGAAATGTCGCTCGGTTGACACCTGGGTCTGCGATCCGAAAAAGGATAGGGGGCCCAGCCCAGGCCAGGCCGAGTCTCGCGGATCTTCCACGAAACACTGACCATCGTCCAACTATCGAGTGGGATCATTTCTGACCGGAAGTGATCGCCCACGCATCAGATTTGCCCGTGATAAGTTGGCGCCAGTTGGTGGGGGTCGGAGGTACGCGTGTTTTTGAGTACCATGTCTCGTGTCGTCTTCCCCGTCCGGGCCCTCGTCGATAGGGGCCCAGTCTCTCGCTCGCCCACCACTCTGTTTTGTAAGTCGAAAAGTTGATTTCGGAATTGCTCGCTCGAGCCAGGAACCGCCCACGCGGCCTAGCACTTTCGGCGTTTGTCGAAATAACGTCCGGCTTCGCCTACGGACTTTGGGCCTCATGCGTTCCTGTCGTTTCAAACGGGGCCCCATATCGGCAACGTTCTCTCAGCGCTCGCTTGACGAGGGAGCCATCGGTATTATTTCGCAGTATACTTTCACCAATTTGCAATTTACTCTCGCTGACAAGTTGGCAACGGGTGAAGGGGTGGTGGACTGTAAGAACAGAAATGATACTCGTCGCTGGGCATGTTAAACGGGGCGCATAAGTCGACACCGATCGCGACTATATTGACAGACAGGCCTCCGTTTCGGTGGATTAAGAAAATAGGACTGGGCTCGAGCAGAATGTCCCTGTTGACAACTCACTCTGACTGCCGCGTGTATCGCACCTCTCTTATCCGCTTATCTCCCTGAACAGCCGTCCGTACCACTGATCGATACGCTCCTCTCCCCACAACTAAAATCTAACCTCGCCACGAGCTCTCACCATTTCATTTTATTGCATCGTAATCCAGGATTGATAGGACCATTAAGTTCGACTTGCTGAGTATCTAGCAATCTCCTTCCACCCCTTTCATGGATTACTCTTAATTCCCACTGATTAAATAGTTTATCTACTTAAATCGGCACTTCAACTTAAATCCACACTGCCCCGTATATTTGCAAGGTCTATCGCATCATAAGCTATTGAACCTCCATTGCCCTACGATGTGTGAACGAGAACCGCAGAAAACTCCGGGGATCTCCGATTGGTATCAAGCATCGTGCTTCTGAATGATAATGATGATACTTGTCGGTAACATCTTGGAGAAAGAGAGAGCTCGGAGCTCCCCAGAGATGAGGTTGGTTGGTGAAGAGCACAAATCCTCTCCAGTTTTTGCAAGATCACCGAGCAACACTTGTTCCAAGCAGACATCCCGAGTAGCAGTTAGGCCGTTCTATTAATTTCCTAACGCACCATTAAAGCCAGGATTAGCACGTAGTCTCCTAGGAGAGTGTGGTTTGCTGGACGATCATTACTGCGCACGGGGAATTTTAACGAATGTATCGCGCGATGTTTTGCTCGGCCGGTGTAATTTTCGCTGGAGTGCGGGATACGTGGAGCTGGCAGCTAACGGGTCCAGCTACCTTTTGACTGGCTGTTTACTACCCTGACGGATTGACACCGGCACCAACGGACACTGCATCCTCCGGCGAATTTATGGCCCCTGGCGTCGTTAACTGGAAATCCCGCAAGTGCGAATATCGGCTTGCGGCTCGCAGTCAATTATACCAAGGAGTTCGGCGTTGGTCCGGCTTTCACTCGTCGCCGGGAGCGCGCCGATACTGGAACGAGGGAGTGTGGGAGGATTTGAAATAGGACTGAGCTCATAACGTTACGACAAATCGTGAAATGCTGCTGGCTCAGCTCGGCGCTTATGTCCACTTGGCGACTACCGAGTGGACTTGGGAAATCGACTGCTTACTTACGATGTCCGTTAGTACCGGGGGCAAGAAGTTTAACAGGCGAACCAACCGCGTGATACGTCTCCTGCACAACGGGCCCCGCTGTTAACTATTACTCCCCGGCTACCCCCCCCCCCCCCCCTCGCCTTTGGTACCACGGATTTCCTGCACTCTCTCGTTCTAACCGATCACCGCGTCATATCAGCGTTTAACGACAGTGCCGGGCAGTTACAGTGCCGCTCGTTGTAATTAACCACGTTTAATCCGTTCGACTAGGGCTCCCGCATGGATTTATGAGAGACTCGCGCCCCCTCGAAGTGAAATGTCCGGGAAGATTCCAAAGATTCCACAGGATTATTCCGACGACGGGTGAAGGTAGCTGTAAGGCGTGGCAAGCACCAGCTCGTACGAAGTTAATCAGCAAGGTAACAGGTGCAATTAGGCCCATACCGTAATTAGAGCTGGCTGTTCTGTCGACTTTTTCCGCTCTTTTCAAGGTTCCCCGGAGCATTCGGTTTAAATGCTCGTTTTAACTCCAGATGTACATCGACTGCCAACTGGAATATCGATATCCCAATACGCCTTTGCAGCTATTCCGGACAATTTTACTATCGCCTCATTAAATCGATCCTGGTCTCGCCTACGATCGCATTATACGTGTTTGTTCCCGATAATGCATTATGCTCGAGCCTTGACGACTAAAACTCACACTCTCCTATTTCTGCGTGACTGTGTCTTTGGTGCGTGGTTGTCATGTGGGAACTCCCTTTCTCACGGGAGTCGCTTCAAATCATTCGAGAGGCCACTCGGCTGATTGCGAAAGGCTTTCTTTCTTCCGATAAGATGGCAAAGCGAGCACTGTTCATCTGGTTTGAAGTACTCTGTACCAATCGACGGAACTACACGTTTCCAGCTGTACTTCTACCTGACGTTGAGTTGTCACGCGTGCATGTACTGTTTGCGATGAAATCAAATGAAATAAAGTGCGAATGTAAGCTTGACGCTCGGGGCGCACAACACTCACGGTGCAACATCGTCGCTCTTACGTAAACGAGTGCAGGAGTGTGGAGTGCACTTATCTTGCAACGCCGACGGGAGAAAAAAGGAGCTCGTCCCATAGGTGAGAGCGTGTACGTGCGGAGTACAAGTCGATTCCACGCGACCACTTAAAATTCCGCGATGATAAAGAGGCATTTATCGGCAATATATTCCGAGGTTCAATGGAGGGCGTAAATGCGGGCTCGGGGAGTAGCAGGGTAGTGCAATAAAAGGCCGCGATATAACTGATGTCTTCAATAAACGGCATCGGTGCTCCTTTTATTGGACAATTAAACTTTAGCCCGGCCAGGGGGGCTGCTCCGAGCGGGGTAGGGTGGGGGCGCGGTGGGGTGCGAGAGGGCGTTATAGGTATTATAACACTGCTCGTTTCGCCTTATCCACGCCGCGGGTAAACGCGTTTCAAAGAGTTGTTGCGACATAAAGTATCTCGGCGTAACGCATTACGCAGGCCAATTACACCCACGTACCGGCTGAGCGCGCATTATGAAGTTCTTGGTTATTTAAAAGAATACAGTTCGCGACAATGCGCGCGAGCTGAAGTGATGACAGTCAATAAACACACAAAGATTGTCGGTGCGGCGGGCTCTCTCCGTCTCTTATCGGGCAGTTATGGTACCTTCAAGCAGCAATATTACTAATTTTATTGGGAATTAATTGTCGACCCCCGGTCGGAAATATGTGCCAAGGTGTTAATGGCGTGTATCGCCTGGAATCCATTGGCCGACGATATTAAAGTCCAGCACACGCGTATATTCGAGCCGCATTAAGAGGGGAAACTCAATGCCAGTGATGGTAGAGAAAAACTTTTTTTCATCGGCTTTAGCCCGAAAATACCGAAGATTTATTTTGGCACCGCGGGTGGGAGATACGACTTAGATTTTCTCTCTTTTCTATCTCTTTCTGTCTTTCTCGCTCTCTCTCTCTCTCTCTTTCTCTCTCCCTGCACCGTTAATCAGAGCAGAGTAGTCGAGGGAAGGAAATCGTGCGTGGATCTCGCGCTGATGGCGACCCACATACGGTATGAAAGAATGTTTGGCTTTACGCTTCGCCTAGGCTAACAATAGATCCCTCATGAGCGTGCCTCTCTAGTCAGTCGAAATCTCGGGCTCAACCAACTACTACAGCTGCATTAGGTCTACTCCGCACTAAATCCGAATTTTCCCAGGCGAGCGCGCGTGCATCAACTTTCGAAATAAACACGAGAAGTGTATCAAGGAAGTGGATCCGTCCGTTTGAAATAGTCGGGCGAATGGACAGCTCGCGCTCGGAGAATCTAATTAATCCTGAAGCTATTTTGTAAGCAGCCACGACTGATTAAATCTGCTTTAACACCGCGCTAGGAATACGAGAGTACGAAGGGATATACACACTCGATCGTTGGAACACTGTTAAGCGTCATTAAACTAGACACGTGTCGAGGGATTGCGCGATCGGGGGCCAATTAAAATGAGATTATTAAAACGTCAGGCCCCATCAGGTAGATTAGAAAAGGAGATAGAGGATCCGTGGTAAACGCGCAACGTGTAATTTTCAGCTGTACCCACCAAGCGAATCACGCGGCATGAATTATAAGATTTCCAGGCCTGCTTGGGACCGGCTCCAGCGGACGAGGAGGAGAAATCCGTAAAGTGGCACCCGTTGCCACGTGCGGTAATCCATGCTCTCTCTCCCTCTCTCTCTCTGCCCCTCTCTGCCTCTCTTAAGTTTAAGCCATGGTGTCCCCTAAATCGATCAGCCTCGTAGCTCCCTCACACATAAATTATACTGGCGCGGACGTGATACTAATTATTAATCAGTATAGTCGGGTCTATGTCTGAGAGAGTTTCGGGCTCAATCGATCTAGCGAACACCTTGGCTTGACTGGAATTATATAGGGATTCTTGGTATCCCGATTTATCTGGTGGCCCGACTACTGAGTGGTCGGCACTAGTCGCTCGCTCGCTCGCTCGCTCGCGGCCAATTCAGAAATCAATTTATTCGCGGTGAACATTGTCCGCAAGCAGATAGAAGGGGAAATGGAAGGGCAAGCAAGAGCAAGGAAGGCAGAGGGATATCCTTTGCATCGTGCGCCGCGATCTCTTCATTGCATCACCTGTAATGGGTTCGGCGTTTCCTGGGCTGGCGAGAGAGGAGAGCTTAACGCACCGCGGCGAGAGGCGGTCGCTGGGAGGCAAAGCAGCCTCGAGCCAAGGAAGAAGGAAGAAGAAGGCAGAGAGAGGGAGGATAGATGCAGAAGAGGCCGCAACGCGGCAGCGGCGGCGGCGGAATGATCGAGCTGAAACGATAGCATAGCGAATACTCGCGCGGAACGAGAGTATTTTTCCTGGCGTTCCTTTATCCGGCTCTGGAACAGATTCCAGCGCGGGGTTCCGCTGGCATAACCGCGATAAATTACGAGGGTGGAAGGCCGAAAGCAGTCCGCGCGCCAGAGAAAGAGAGAAAGGGAGAGAGTAAGAGAGTAAGAGAGAAGAGTGCGGCCAGCTGAGAGGACGAGTGCAGAAGTCGCGAGAGCGCAGACTCTCTCATCTCTCTCAGTAGCCAGACAGGAAGAGAGAGAGAGAGAGAGAGAGAGAGAGAGAGAGAGAGAGAGAGAAACGAAGTAAAGGGAGCGGAACCGAGAAAGAAAAACGACACGGGTGCAGCTTGCTTTGCACACAATTTCCACGTGGTTTCAGGCCTGCCTGCGCGGCGCGGTATCTTTGCGCGAAAATAAAGTGTCGCTGCGCCGCCGGCTCGCTCGCTCGCTCGGCCGCCCGTCCGAGCAGAAGCATAGACGCGGCCCCGAAGAAGAAGAGCAGAGTGGAGGACTGGACTGGAGGATCAGGACTAAGGGAGAAGGAGGCTGCGAGCCGGCAGAATCGGGGAGGAACGGTAGTGAGGCCCTTATTAACATTTCTCCGGGATTCGAGGCGAGATTAAATTGACAGGAAGGATTTGCGAGTCGTTTGTTACCCGGCTCGCCCCTGTCTCACCGCGCTCCGCTTCTCTCCTTCGGTCTTATTTCCCTGCGCCCACTGTCCTATCACTGTCTTCCTCCTGCTTCCTTCCTCCCTTTTGGCTTCCACGCGAGAGCCCGCCGCTCGTCTCTTCGTCTTTCCTTCCTCGCTCTTTCCGAGAGCGAGACGGAGCCAATTCCCTTGCTCTCTTCGATCCGATCGCGTTTCCTCTCTGCGCTACTCCTGTTGCTGCTGCTGCTCCTACTGCTGCTGTTGCTTCTGCTGCTGCAGCTACCTCATCCCCCGGTGCGCGGCACCTTGACGATCTCGTTCAATTGCGCGTGCGTTATCGCGGAATTTTCTAATTGATCCCTGTAAACCGCACACTCCTTCGATCTTCCGCGTCTTCTTAACGAGTGCGGCAATCCGCTCACGCGAAACCCTCAGGACTCTAATGATCGTGGTCCTCCGTGCTTGATGATTAACAGTGTTGAAGTATCGAAAGAGACTTCTCACGCGGCTAAGTGGAAAAAACCAGCGTAAAAACTCGTAGATGATCTCGTCGTCCCTTACACTCCACACTCTTTGAATTAAATAGTCGTTGGCATAATTATCGCGCTAACTAGGAACTCTATATCCAGTCTACACTTGGCAGACCTCACAGGAATCAACTGTCCGGAAACGAGAGAGCCCTGCTTTTCCAAGTGCGCTGCGTTCAAGATTGACGCACCCACCGTACTCCGCTGTAGCGGCTTCGCATGTAAATTCTACTCCGTTTATGGAAAAGTTCGCAAGCGATAAATTAAACGGAGCGCATAGAAATTACTGGTGCACTTATCTTGGATCGCGATTAAAAGCAGACACGGTAAGTAGGATGTCCGCGCCTCGCAGCTTCCCTAGATGTTCTCTGATGGTATTAAGCAAGGTCGTGGAATGTCATATAAGAAGTGACATAACGAAATCAGCGCGTGCGCTCGTCTTGCCAGTGAAACTTCCAATTACCGGGAGGCATCGTACATCAACATCGCTCCACTTATATGGAGGGTGGTAGTTGCTACCGCGGGAAGTCATGGTATCATCGGCAAAAAATCTTCTACGGCATCACGCTCACATTTTTATTATAGATTTACATCGAGTGGAGAAAATCTATAGTAAATTGAAGTACTTATTCTTATAGTACTTTAGTAGATGGGAGTGATGAATCGCCAAGGTGACTCGCCGCCACGAGCGAGCAACAATGTTTCACGAAAAGCGCGGATTCGAAGGGTTGTAGCTCGCGCGAACGCTCGACCATCGGCATCCAGGTAAGTACATATCCGTGTTCGGCCGTCGGCGTGGCGCAAGTAAACGCATTTCTCGCGATAGAGACGAGAGAAGGAAGAAGGAAAGAGAAAATCGAGTGCCATCGCTTGCAGGGAAGCACAAGGAATAGTATCCGCTTTTGCGATCAATCCATTTTTTAATTGATATTTATTTATCATTCGTATCATTGATTTGTGATGTTACTAATTATTTCGATCTGAAATAGCGGTAAAAATATTACGTGTGTAAATAGATCTTAAGTCGGGCTAGTGTATGTAGGTCACGCGTACCGAGTCATCGTAAGAGGCACTTCAGAAGGGTTCACGCGCGAAGCGTTCCAGATTGGACGCGTCAAACAGTTCGTATGTAGTATGTAGACATACGTCTTCTTGGTCACGCGCAGACGAAGCGTTTAGAGAGAAAGAGGGAGACATCTTTCGCCCGGGGCGCGTTGATTAATCTCGTGAAATCAAAGATGCGAGAGCGCGGCGTTCTAACGGAAAAGCCTTGCGCCACAGAGCGTAGAGGACCAAGTAGTGTCTGTGATCATGTGGCCCGTGTGTCTCCGGTGCGCTTTGTATCGCCGCGCTTATTCCCGTACTGCACTCTCCTTGCGGGCGAGCACGTCTCGCTCTCGTGGTCTCCCTTGATCACCGGCCTCTCTCATTAGTAGGCGTCAAAGGCACCGACCATGCCGCGAAAGCCGCACGCTTTCTTCCCGCAACCCTTTAAACTTCGGCACAGCAAACCACAGCTTTTTCTCGCGCCACCTGAGCTGGCCAATTGACTCGCCCGCTGAAAGCCCGACTTTTTCCAACGTAATGAACCGAACGAGACACCACGAAGTTCCGGCTAAGATTAAGGAACGTTCGTTTTAGAGTGCATCTCGCGCACGAGCTTGAAATCATAAGTCCCCCATCCTTAACGTCTACATTTCGCTGCCCGTCAATTTGAACACTCAAGATTTCGCTCGAAATACCATAGCATTTGTCGAATGATTGTGCGTGGCTGCGTTTGTTCTCGAGTGCTGAAGAGTAAGACTGCCGTTGACTACAAGGCGGCGTAAATAACGTTAAATTACGGCGACCAGTATTTCGCACAGCTAACGAGTGAACATCCTCTTTCCCTTTGGCGTGTGCCGCGCGCATCCAAGAGGTTCTTTCCAGGGCGAAAATATCAAAGCACGGACAATAGTTGTTGTAATTCCTACTCTCATCTAAATCATTCGAGAATTCTGGGTTGAGCGTCGACTCGACCCACTGTAATTGCAAGCAGAACTACTTCTCCGCCACTCCCTCTCTCTCTCTCTCTCTTTCTGGTTCGCACGCGTCACCTCGACTATTCAGTGACTTGCTCTTCCTTCTTCTGGCTCTATGTGGATTATGTGGCCCAGTGCAGTCAGGATCTATTCCGAGAACTATTCTAACTCCGTCTACGCGGCGAGAGTGCGACCAAGCGATGCGTGTTGCCGGCTTATTAATGCACCTCACCTATGAAACTCCTACTTCTACGCTCCCGTGGAGCTATGGTCACCAGGAGCATTGCCTCTAAGTAGTGGCAGTCGGGCTAACAGCTGCAGCACACCCGAGCGACGCCGCTTCATAATAGTGGCACCCATATAAACTGGGATTCCCGAGTCGATCTTGTTGGACCGCCTCGATCTCGAACCGTCCAAGAATTCTCCTGTCACGCTATCGTGCGGCATCGTCGACGTTAATCTCATCATAGCCAGACAGAGCTTTCCTCGTGTTTGGGGAGCGTGCCCCGAAGGAATTCACACTGATGGATTGACACCACTGGGCGTGAAATAATTGCTTCAGTTCGAGAAAGGTTTCTAAAACTTTGAAGCCCCGCCCGACTATAGCTTGTTCCTCCTTGCTTCTTTTTCATTCAAGAAATCTGACGTTTCACGAGGCAGGTAGAGGACGTAGCGAAATTGCAAACGTCAACATTCCAGGTACGGTTAGCTCAAGAGACAGGATTAGTTACGGTATGCGGAATGAAAGATGTGATTAAATGGGGTCTTATAAGGATTAGAGCGCCACCCTCTACATATGGCAATGACGAAGTATAAGGATGTCTTAGAAGAAAAAAGTTGGAATTAAATCAATCGGGTTCTGATATACATTTCGAGAACGAGAAGACTAACCAATGCGACAAGTCCGGTGGGAAGAGGAGGGTACGTCGCCAAGATCAAGTCGTCAGAGCGATCGCGGCGCGTGGATTTAATTGATCCGAAGCTGGTGGATACTTGGGATTTTTCAGAGGAGAGGAGAGTCTCTGTCCCCGCGTACTGCGAGAGAGAGGAGAACGTGTTCATTTCGCGCGGACTGCCGGGACGTTAACGAAGAGGTTATTTACCGAGGTCTGGGCCCGCGGGCATTAATTCTTCACTATCGCGATAACTCCACGACTACGTACCGGCTGGCATCGGTGCAATTGGCCACCCGCCAATCGGCCACTGCCGTCGATACTTCCCCTCGAACTGCTTGAATGCACCTTCACCTATCTGCCGATCGAATCCGAGAGTACGACATATGAACCCAGCTCCGAACGCTCCTGGGATCAATTAGTCTCTCGCTCTCAGACTCTTCTCGATTCAGAGGCAATACGAAAAAAATGTAGTCAATAAGGAAGTGGTGAGACAAACATTTTTCACGATCCCCTTTACGTTTCGTCAGGCCGCCACTAATTCCTACGTGTCTTCTTCCCTTTCAACGCGTACTATAAATATTAGCGAACGACGGCACCTCTTCGATGTCGAGAACCTCCTGTTCCTCATGGTGTGTTTCTCCCAGGGGCCCTAGAATCGCAGGGAGAGAACATCGTGTCCCCGTGCGTCCATTATTCACCGAATCGATTTCAAGTGTCATGGAATAGGAGGCGGTTGCTAGCTGGCGATGGTTATTCTTAAACTAAGAAGCCCGCCGTGGGATGGTAGAAGCAGCAGCAGCCGCCGCTCTTTTAAGGCCGATGCTGGAACCCCGGTAAACAATTTAAATTAATGCCGCTCTTAATGCGCCTTACGTGTTTTATGTGTTTCCCTCGGCTCGGTCTCGTATTTATAGCGCGCCCGCCACCGATAGGCCGAGCGAGCAGTCGACGTTCTATTATGAAAAATTTCAGTCTAACCCATTCGCCAGACTCGCAGTCGTAACTCCGAAAGCGACACGCGCCTTTCGACACACTCTTTCGCTACGGGGAAGGAAAACTTGTCGTGCGCCGCGCTAGAATGCGGAACTTATTAACAGGTCTGCACTTGTCCTGGCGGAGAGAGGTGCGGGATGATGATGGACGAGAGTAATTTTCGGGAGAAATTAAGAAGAATAGCCAACACTTTCTCGTCCGCCTGTGTACAGGGAAGATGGTATCGCTGTTGTTGACTTCCTTATACGCCTGGCAAGTGCGACACGCGCACGATAAGCTGCCGCTTTAAATTACCAAGGAGTGAGCGAGGATTCCAACTGCTCTTGGAGCCACATCCTGGCTCGGAAGTGTCGAAAACCGCTCGATCGGATGCGAGGCACCGAGATTTCACTAGGTTGGACCATTATTGCCGACCTAACCGAGATTAGAACCATTTCCATGTTCTCGATTTGAATGATAATCACGCGCGTGTAAAATTTCAAGAATGAAAGTAAGTTGAAGCTGGGTACGGGGCTCGAATTTGCATTACCTGCTTCTAGAGATAGTGGAGAATTAGAGAGGGAGAAGTAAACGATGAAGTAGGGCGGCATGCTGTCGAACAATAAATTTTCATTAAAGACGTGTAGCAGCGGGTGCACTCTTTGCGACTACCGGTTGTTCGGGATGCTACCACCACAGCGTTTATTACAGGCGTGCGCGCGCCGCCCCCCTGGTTTCCCCGATTACCGAACGTCGTCCCGCCGGGTATTCAAATGCGGATGACGACTGCGCATTTCATAATTAAGGGGCGTAATTAATATTCGAGTTAGCGGTGAAGGTTGCGAGGCGAGATTCTCGTGGCGAGTGGTCGGAGGGAAATCAAAAGGCCCCGGAGTGCACCCGAGCCAGAAGGCAAAGTACCCACTTTAACTGGCATCCCGCCGTTGCAGCGGCGCGCTCTTATCTCAGCGCACCTACGTGTACACCCATCCGCCTATCTGCTTATCTGCCAGCGACGGAAGAATCATCGGCATGCGTTTCTACCGTGGGTTAGAATGCGTGCAAACACAATGTAAAGTTGCGATAACGCGCGTGTAACTGCGCTGCCAGTGCTCCGCTGTTTTATAACGTCCGACCACGCCGGTATTTATGGGGGCCGGCGTCCACCAGCACTGACCGACCCTCGGGCTTCCCCATTCATATTTGCCAAATGAAATATCACTCATTATTCGTAACCCACCACAGCGAAAGAGGACTGCTTTCCCAAATTGGCGATGATCCCACCAATCATCCGACACAACTCCCTCCAGCTGTACCCTTCTCTTTTCATGTGTGTACCTGGACCTGCCTCTTCCCCAGTGTGGAGCAGCGACAGTGACTCAAAGTTCATTAAAGCGAGGGAAGCCCAGTTTCCGGGTGCAGGAGGTGAAGAGACGAATTGTGTCCGAGGGAGACTTGGGGGGAGGTGGGTGTGGAGGAGAATAGGGCCCGGTGGGTCCAGGAGCGAAGGTATTGGGCGCGCGCTACCGCTTAAACGCGAGCGCACCCACGCCTGCATCCTAAGCGGTCATGAGATCAAGAGAAAGGGAGAGAGAGGTAGCGGAGGGATTGCGAGAGGGAGGGAGGGAAGGAAGAGAGCTCTCTTGGAATAAATGCGTGTTTATCGCGGCGGTGGCGGTGGCGGCATTGCTTTTGAAGCCGGCAGCAGCTCGTGCTGCTGTTCCCTCTTGCTCGTTCTACCGGTGGCCAGCGGGGCCCTCTGTCTCTCCGAGCCAGCGCAGCGCTCCCTCGCAGATGGGCCCGTCCGATTTACATAAGGCCGCGCTCTCCTCCACTCACACTGCCACTCGCTCGCCTCTCTTATTAAGCGTGCGCGGCCCTCTCTCGTGTACGCACACGCGCACCCTTTATTAAGGGCGCAGCGCACGAGCGCGCACCGCGGGGACACAGAAGCGCCGCGCATGCCTTGTTGCGCTAACAATACGACCGCCCACGTACGAGATATCTCGTTTTATTATTATCCCTCTGCCTCCTCTCTCGTATCTTCTTCCCTCCTCCTTCTTTCTCTCTCTTCTACGGGCCCTCCTTCCTCGCGCTTGGACCTCTTCCACGTCCTCCTCTCGAGCGCTTCCTCGCTCAACTCTTCTTTACTCCTTCGCTCTTTCTCTCCCCCCGCCGCGCCCCCTCACTACCTCTCGCGCTCTTCTACCAACTCCCCCTCGCTGTTGGCCTTTCCCTCTGCTGTCCACGATCTTTTTCTCCTTCTGCTTCTTCTCCTGACGCTCCCGCTGCTGATTGTGTTCCTTCTTGCAGCTGCTTTTGCTCCTGCTATTTCGCCTGCCCTTGCACTTACTCTGCTTCTCTGATTTCTCCTCTGTACTCTGCCCGCCACTGTTCTACCCGCCTTCCTATTGCTAGTTTTATTAATGGTAGGATTGTCTCTTCCAATGCTACTGCGACGGTTCGTGCAGGTTGCTCTATGTCTATGAGTATACTTGGGCCGAGTCTTTAGTACCAGCAACATTGGAATTCGCGATGTACGACTCTCCTATGAAATCGATTGGTTTCTACTCGATAATAGTCTCGCGCATCGATATACAATCGCTCGGGTGAACTGGCGTGGTTCTGCAGCACGGCTCATAAAGTCGTAGACGACGGGGCTGTTCTCGTAAGTCTTTTTGTCTGTTGAGCCATTGTTCCGCCACGTTTGCCAGTCGTCCTCTATTTGTTTCGGCGCAGGGTGTCGTTAAAATTATATGTAGTCACTGCAGGGACACGCACCAGTTTGTCTCGTTGTTGGGTCGGCCATTGGAACTTCAGCTGCCGCGCCTTCCGATTGTCTTGCGCTAGACACGACTCTTACTCAGTTTGATCGTCCAATTGAACGTCGTCATCACCGACAAACTGGCCTCTAGTTTACATCATTCAAAGAGGATCTTAATTGACGGTACGAAGGGGATAATTCACTTTGCGCTTCAGGTGCGTCAGGCAAGAGAATAATACGACGCTCGACGAAGGTCGTCAGTAACAAATCGAAGGTCATCACGGTTAATTTCCACTCTGATACGCCTCGGTACCATCAATTACAGGGGCCTCGTCGGTTTCTTAAGGTAGCGATGCGATTTTTCATTCGTCTTCGCTTGCCCCCCCTTTGAAGGGGGCCAAAAAATCCCACGCAGTTCTACTGTGTGTAAGTGTATGTGCACGTGCACAGAAGAAGCTTGGTTCTCGGGTTTGGAGAAGCACGTGAGTTAAGCTCTCGGTGTGACCTCTCACGACTAGGATGTCGTGCGTGGTAAACAAGACTACAGAGTGAAAAAGAGGCCTCGGGTAAAGGCGGGCTGAGGCGAGGAAGAAAGGGAGTAAGAAAAATATCGTCTGGATATCGCCGCGGCGTGTTGTCTCACGTCTCACGTCGGGCTGGCCTCGCGCCGAGTGCAGAAAGAGAGAGGAAGACCAGGGCCGGTACACGCTGTCAGTGTGCGTGAAAGTTCGAAACAAAGATAAATTTGTACCCCGGTGGGCTCTCCTCCCCACGCTCACGGGGTTACCACATCGATATCGGGCTTTCCAGGATTCCCTGTGGCCCTCGATAAATTAGTCGTTCAATTCCATCTAGTTCAGTGCTTTGGAATCCTGTCAAATTTATCCACTAATGAATATCGTCTAATGAACTTCATATTCAACATTCGAAACCATCTTATCTTTCCCAATCGCAGTGGATTGGATTCGAAATGGCAGCGTCATCTCTTACTCTATAATCCTATCAATTGTATGTACGAGGCGATTTCGAGGGCGAGACTGTCGCGGGATCCTCGGCATTATTCTCCGGGAGGAGTGCGGTACTCTCCCGGGCTGAATGAAATTTTGGGAGAAGGATAATAGAGGAGAATGCGGGGGGCAGGAGAGAAGCTCGGAGAAAGGAAGGCAGGTCCCGTGGCACGGTGCCACAAAGGCATCGCGAGCATTGTCACTGACAGAACAGAAAGCTGGTATACTGACGCCACTATCATAACGTACGAGCAACATATCGCATGACAAGAAGGCCCCAGGAACACAGGGCCCCGCAGGTGACCCCTCTGACCCCCGCTGTTTTTGTGTCGGTGCCCGGCGAGTCGGACCTTTGGGTCTCGGTCCGAAACTGCGAAACATGCCGACACGGTACACTCGGTACCCCCGAGGCCCTCTCACGAAATCTCTTCTCCACCTCTCTGTACAGCCGCACTCTTTCCTCTACGTGAAACACGATATTCGCTATGCCCAACCAAGACTACCATTTTGGCTCTTCTCTCCAGTCTTCCACTTTAATAGTCTAACTCTCTTGGCCCCGTGACGCAAGAGGGCGATCTTTCCAGCAGTGATTCCTCCGCACTGCCAGCTTCCCTCGAGACGAAACCGATCTCTCCTACCAGTGATTTATGAAATCTCGATGCTCGCTTCATAATTCCTGGGGAGATCGTATCCGGGCGTCTACTTTCCTAGTTGTTTTCCTTCGGGGAATGGAATTACGAAGGTATTAATGGTGGCCCGGCTAATTCGAGAAAAACGAGAGAAAACGCGGCCGACTGATTCACGATCGACAGCCGGAGCAGCATCCGGATTAGGCTTGCAGGCGCGCGCGCCTACCGGAGCGCAGCCGCGTGTTGAAGCGAGAGCAGGCGGCTTCGGCGTGACGGTATTTACCAGCAATAAGTAACGATAATTACAAGCTAATGACGGCAGGCTGCGTCGTACGGTGCTCGTGAGCAGCATGTATGTGTGTGTGTGTGCGTGCAGGAGCGGCTTTGTCGAGAGAAGAAGGCGGTCCAGTTTGCGAGGGTGCTGCCGATACTGCTGCTCCTGACAAAGTAGTGGCCTGATGCTGCCGGCAAATTCGGTATTTAAATTAATCGATCGATCGGCCGTGTTCACCTCGCACATTATGCAAATGCTGCGAGGACACGTAAAAGTTTTCTGCAAAACCAATTACGCCGACGCGACATCCGCCAGCAGCGAACTCACTCGCTCGCCGACTCGCCCGAAGTTAATTGCGAATTTTTGCGGCCTCCAGTCATTACGCGATCCTCTCTACACCGTCTCCTCCCTCGATTTACCTTCCGCTCTGTTGGCAACGGTAGAAGATGTCGTGGCAAGAGTGAGAAGAGGACGTACACTTTAGCATCGCATGCAATTCCGACGCAGGCACGAGCCATCATTCTTGTGAGCTAAAATCGAGTGGCGATGTAAATTATTAGTCTTTAAAGTAATAAAACCCAGTGAACGTAAGACTCCTGTATGCAGAAGTGCGTCGCGCGAGCGGTTTCTGTTTATTAGTAGGCAGGCATCTTCGTTGAGTGTAGTTTACGAGCTACGAGCTCAATTTCGCCCGCAGCGCATCCAACTTCCTCATGTTGCCGCAGAGGTGCCAGATTATCGTGGGACAATTATTTACGAGCCTTCCTTCCGGCTTGCTAACAAATTTACCTTAATTATGCATTGACTTCGCTAACATTGACACTTTGTTTCGAAGTTAAAAACACTAATCTCTGTATCACGAATCCTGCACGCTCGCTCAGTAGGAGGAGCGAGAAAAGCGTTCTTTGAGGCTCGATTTCGCAAGGAGGATGAAAGGTGTACAGTTAGTCGGAGATGCAGATAAGCGGGGAATTATGATTACACGGGTAGCAGCGGTCGACTCGATAGGAAGATTGCGATCTCACCGAAAGAACAGGGGCACGGTGGAAAGGGAGCAGGAACAAAGTGTGCCGTACAACACGCGCCCTCCGTAAAGAGCCAATGCTTGTTGTCTTCGTGTTACCAAGGACTATTCATTTGCACAATTTGTCGATTGCATTCGTATGATATCGAGAAAGTGTAACAGCGTCTATACTGGAAATCTCTATCCTATCATCATAGCAACTTGATATGATAACTTAGACAGTATAGAAGATATTGGAAAAAAACAAAGAACACTTTTGAAGAATAAACACAAGTTTAAGTTTTGAGATCGATTTTGAGAAGAACTTGAAATTTCTGCTGATGGGATGCGGGCTCAATTAGAAATATGTATGTAGGCCAGGACCATTACGCCGGGCAAAGGATAAAAGTCGGCGAGCAAGACGGCTTTTGAAGGAGTTCGTTCATGCCGATCGTTTGTCACTGAGGTTCACCTATTTAAACGTCAGGATCGCCGGCAAGTGTCGACAGAACACGACTTCGCCTAAGTCAGCCTTGATACATTTCGCCTACGCGCCTTTCGAGAGCGGCTTTTCCATCTTCCGCATGGCGTACACCTACACGTAGCTTACCTCCCCAAGGCCGCCCCTGCCCCGTCATTATCCCGGCTAACGCGTCCGCACGCACCTTGGTGACGAACCGTAAGCCTTTCCTCGGGTAAACATCCTCCTCCGCTCGTTCTCGTTTCTCTTGCCCACTAGCAAACCGCTCTTGTACACAATAACAACACACTGCACATGCTTCTTCACAAGCTTTAAAATGCTTTCCTCCCCACTGACCCTTTAGAATCAGGTCATCCAACTTTGTTTTGAGATATTATAAAATGTGAATATTTTTAATACTCAACTAGGGATGAATAAGGTAAATTTCATTTAGGAAAAGTGATGACAGACTTTCGTGTAGATTTGACGAATTCCACTGTGATCACGTCAGAATCAGAAGTGACGACGTGAGTTTCCCTGTGTAGAAACGAGCGATGGAGAGAAGTTGCAAACGAGGTTTTGCACGTGGGCCGCTCGGCCCAGCGGCGGCGGGTTGCGTGGGCCAAAACAATTCTCAGTTAATTAAGATAATCGCTTGTTTATGACGCCACCCGGCGGCTTATCTGACGCCACTTGGTGAAATTCGCAAGGCAGTCCCTCCGCATAAGAAAGCCAGGCGCCCCACCCTGGCCAACTTCAATGCACTCGCTATCTTAACGGCGCCCCTCTATCGGGAGTCGGAGATACTTCAATTTAGATTGGGCAGTGATTCCAAATAGTCTCGGCTGTTCCAGCTGGCAGATCCACTCCAGTGAGAATCGAGTGTCGAGGGAGAAGATTTTACTGAACGCAATGGCAAGCTTTCGACACGCGATCGCGCTATTACACGAGCGAGATATACGTCGCGTAGGAAGTTGTTTGTCTCCTCTGAATCGTTTCGCCAATTTCTTCAGGCATACAGATCTTCTCTGGATAATTGATTTTAATAATACGACTCTGCGTGAACGGGATTATAACGCGAACCTCTAGTAACAGTTATTATTGATGTTGCTTTCGAGAAGGTAGGTTGTTTATGTAAGCGATTTTGCGAAAGCGACCGTAGACAGCTAACGGAACACTTGCCCACGAGTGAGTCATCCCCTTTAAACGATCGCTTACGTCCTTCCAGTCGAATCCAGTTTTCCAGTTATATGACTGGATAAATTCACTCTTTACAGAAAAGATCTCATACCCCGAAATAATATATGATTAGCGTAATTAATTGAAAAAAATGCGGTACAAAATATATGTACACTATCAAAAAATAATTCTTAAAGTACGGAAATTTATACTCTTGCGTATATCGAGGGACCAAGAAACCCGTTTGAAGTATATATTTCAGCGTACCGGTAAGCTGCCCTTGCCCGAATGAAAGGTGCAAGGATATCGCGGGCGGGTATTGCGCCAGCAAAAGGCGATGAAAGGCGGACGCTATATATACAGCTCGTGCACGTTACGAGATACGCCGGGTGGTCGTCCATTGTCGGACACTGGGTCTAATTAGGTAATTAGCAATTTGTACCTCGCCTCAATCAAAGCCCTACCCTTGCACAATCTCGGAGCAACAGCCACTCAACTCTGACAAACTCCTGAGTTCGTCGGTGTGTCTTGAGTGCGGTAGGCTCGAGTGTCGCTTAAAAAGTAGGGCCCATGAGAGCAGTGGTCCAAGAAGCGAAGGAAGGACGATATCAAGAGGAGCAGGGGTGGCGGCGGCGGTTGTTGCGGCGACTGACAAGGATGGGACATAGCGGCATCCTCGCCGAAGGATATCGCGAGGAAAAGAAGACGGTAATTATCCCCGGTCCCTTTTTTTGGCCATCGACGACGCGATACACGGCGATTCGAAGCTATAAGTTCGTCGATGAATGTCGAAGATGTGCGCCCGGCATCGAAGGGTGTCGCTGCGATTAATCGCACACCGGTCAGAGAAGGAGAAGGATCGGGAGCAAGCTGAACCAGAGAGAGAAAGCATATCCCGCAGGTGCCGGTCGCTTGGTTCGGCGGCGTCTCTGCGCGTGTGTACGTGGCAAATTGGGCGTACTTTATGTCACGGGGCGTAATTTACGCATCGTTCGCCGCCTTCTCGCCGCGAGGTAATGAAATGGTAATAACAACCTAGAGGGATTCGGGGACGCCGGCATCATTACGCCGCTAATGTGGGAAACTGTGAGTACCCGCTTCGCTTTCGTAGCCTTTGCTGATGGGTTGCCTGGCCGATCACCGACATGCCGTTCCAAGCCGCGTTTTCGCGCTTCTTCTCTCGTTCAGGCACGATTTCGGGGAAGCGAAAGGAAAGCGGCCCTCGATGGACCTCGATTGCTCGAGCAAGCTTCACCGAGGGCCGTAAGTCAAGCGCTACTCTCGTATACACATAGCCGGCGACTGGATCTTGATTAAATTTTATGCTTCGAGTTTCACTCTTGATCTCCTCTTTACGCCCCGGAGTTATGGTCTCGGATTTAGTGGTACACCAGCCGGGAATATTAGGCTCGACTTATGGCAACATTTTCTCTCTCTCTCTCTCTCTCTCTCTCTCTCTCTCTCTCTCTCTCTCTCTCTCTCTCTCTCTCTCTCGCGATGAAACAATGTACGTTATCCAATTGAGGAGTGATAGATCTTAGGGTCAACGAGGATCGGCAGCCCAGCGAGTGCTCTATCCTCCCAATAAATGCCGCGCTAATCTCGCTGGCGCACGCAAATGAAGAAAACACGGCAGCGTGTCTGGCTGATTGATCAGAGGCTGTCAGCAGCCGATCTCCGGGGTACCAACTCGCTCGTGTACCACATATTATGCGTGTCCTTTCGCAACGGGACTTCGCGGGGGCTCCGCGCGCCGCCCAGCCTGACCTTTAGCTTAGCGAGCCGAGTAAGCGTAAGGTTTAAAGGACGTGCAAGGACACGCGCGCGCTTCGTGTGTTGCAAGGAGCCACCAACCTGCAGGTATAACCGTGCGAGAGACCGCTTCCAAAGGCATCCCTCGCTCCATAGTGAACGAGGACAACGGCATAATTTCGTGGCTCGTGTATATCTCTCAACTGATCGGTATGCACCGTATGATGTACGGCCAAGTCCTCGGATTTTTCGTCACCGCGCGTCATATCTCGGCAGGAGCGCACGCGCGAGAGCGATATCAGTTTCTGAGAAACGCACGGCTACCTGCTGAGCAGCCAGTGGACCAAAATGCATTGCAAATCGTTTCTAGTACGCGTACTTCTTTCATGTCGTATTGTTCCGAGAAGGGATATATCCATAATCAAAGAACAAAGTCCCGACTTCCGTGTGGTCTAGTGTCCAAGAAAAGAGTTATTCATCGTCACAGATCACAGTACTAATGAACGATAACGGTTGTACCGTCGCTCGGTGAATTCCCATGATCGTCAGGCAAAACCGTAAACGGCTAGGAAGCACAAATAAGCAATTATAAACCAACTGACATCGAGAAGCGGCCGTCAAACGCTGAATTTCATCGGTGCACAATGCCAGTGTATACTTCTATACTTGGCGGGCAGTGTAGTGGATAGAACTGATAATGTAAATGTCGTGGACGATCGCGATTCCATTAGCGGAGTAAAAAGGTAAAGGGGATCGAGGAATTCCCAGGGTGTCCTCGAGTTAGACCAAGAATATCGATGACTACCAAGACAAAAGGGGGCATCCTCGACATCCGAGTGAAGTAGCATTTGTCCCAGGAGGGTTACGGCATATCGGAGGGGTTCGGCTCGAGATCTCGATATTGCTTGGGGGCTTGTGTGTCCGCGGTGCGGCGGTCAGGTGTTCAGGCGGCACGGCATAGGATCTAATAACTCGGCGAGAAAGGCGGACGAAGAGGAGCGAGCAAGATACGCCGAGGAAAAGGTGGAAGAAGGCCAATGTGCGGCACGACGGCTGCGACGTGCGGCTCGGCTTGGATCGGACCAGGTGGCCGACCGATTTGCCGCGCGACCACAATGCCGCGTGGGCCGTGGAATTGTCCTGCGGACCCTTTTACCGTCGCCTCTGTCCTCGCGCGATGACGAAACGATCGCTGCACTCGTCGCCAGAGATACCTCTCGCTACCATCCCGAGGATAGAACGCTTTCGCTTATCGCGATCTCACTCTCGGACAATACGCCGCGCGGCTAAAGAGGAATCAGTTACTACTAGCTACTGGAGCTCTCAAGCACCGAGTCCATGAAGCGTTTCTATTTCAATGCATCGAAGAATGAAAGACCTTGCATATTAATCTATTATATCCCACTTGTATTTCGATTAGTCAACTTATGTTAGTCAATTTTGCTATTTAACTGCTAGTATAAAAGTGAGTAGTATTTAACGTGGGTCGGAAATGATACTACTTCTCGCTCTGTTGGCCAACTTTTAGAAGCTTCACGGTCAATGGGTTAATTGAGAAATTTTGGGGGAGCAAAGAGAGAAGGAAGGAGAGCCAGGAGAATCTAGGTGTCGCCGAGCACGATCGGCCACGGAAGGAAGAGAGGATGTCCCGTTTGATTCCGCCGGCGGCGCGTGGGTGTCGGGCAAGACTAGAGTTCTATCGTGAGCACTCGGTCAACGGAGTTCTTTGGCTCGGCACTGCCTTCCTTCCTTCACCCTCGGCCGCCGAGCAATCTCACTTTCTCGCTCTTCAACCTGGCTCGATAGTTCCGATGGCCAATCGGTCAGCCTTGAATACCAACGATCGTCACTTCCTTCCTCCCGTCAATGTTTTCCGACGCAGTGACAGACTGAATTTCAATTCAGCACCACTTCGGCACTAGTCTGCGAATTCCTTCGCTCGCACATCCTCCTCTACTTCGTGACACTCCGACGAGTTCGTCGTGCAGTTTTTAGGCGAGCTTCATTCCGCGATATTATATTTATAGACTAGTTAAGTTAATGAACCCGACTATCCTCACGTTGGTAGAGAAACCACCGGGGAAGTCTACGCTTTTTATTCGCTTTATTAACACAATAATTTTACGCTCTTCAAGCGCGCTAATTGGCGACCTTTTTCTCGCAAAGTTACGTCCGCGGTTGTTGAGGAAGTGAAGGGGATCGGCGAGCGATTGAAACAGGCATCTAGCATCAATGGCTGAGTCTCTTTAGTCTGAAAACTTGTTAAAGTCAATGAGAGAAAATGATGGGGAATCGATCGTCCAGTACGCACGTGGATCGTCCGGCACTGCATCGTAGAGCAGCGTGTTACGTGCGTGGGCCACGCAAGCATCGCGTGTGCGTGCGCGCCCTTTTTTCGTGCACGCATGCACGATACCTTCTCTGATCTAGGTGTACGCGCGTATATACACCGATGCCGGCACGAGCGTATCGAGCGAGAAGGCGAAGTGTGGCGCGGCGGCCGGCGTGGCACGAGGATTTTTACGGTGAACAGGCGGTGCCGCGGCGATTTCAATGCGATACTTTCTGGCACGGCTCCGATTCGACATATCTCGATCCGGTTCGCCCACGGGAACCCGGCCACTCTCACACCGGCGCCCGCCCGTGTATGAATATGCAGCACGATAAGGCTGGTGCACGCGCGAGCACGATTTATTTATAAGTATGACGGAGCCGCAGATCGATCCCCCGAGGGGGGACACAAGCGTGAAAAATTGATATAATATTATCAAAATGCAATGCGTTACGAAACGATGGAAAGCGCGGCGACGCATGGTATCGCAAAATTCTGTCCCTCCCTCGGGACAGAACGGCGAGACAGAAAGTGATGGAGAGACTAAGAGAGAAAGAGAAAGAGAGAGAGGGAGAGAGAGAGAGAGAGAGAGAGAGAGAGAGAGAGAGAGAGAGAAGTACGAGCGAATGAAAGACTCGCGCGATCACAGGAATGCTATACGGGTTTCGTGCTCGCCAAGGATTTTTCCCGCTTATGCTATCGTATGAATTGTGAACCAGTCCCGGTCCCTATCTCAGTCGCTTTACATTCTGGCCCGGCTATCCTGCGTTCTCGCGCGACTCTGTGCACCCCTCGCCATCGCCATACATCGGAGTTCATTTTCGAGCGAGCGACACGCGATAAATTGGATATAACGTAATTGAGATTACTCGGTGAGACTGCCGCCTACCGATCGTCGGACATTGCCGCTCTTGTGTCTTATAACTTTGGTCGTCGTCTCGTTTAACAATTCTGAGAGACCAATCTCGAGCACACTTGCTCGTTTCTCTTGAACGAGCGTTGAAAGCAACAGTCTCGTCTCGATGATTCAAGCTTGCTCGTATTCTCCGAGGATCTCGTCTCATTCGACTTGGACTCGACCGAGACTCAACACCACTCGGGAATCGTGTCCTCGTCGAGGCGACATCGTAAACAGGCGCGCGCCAGCAAGGAACGCGAATTCTGCGCCCCGTTATTTATCGTCCGAAAAGCTCGAACACGGTGCGGTGCGAGCGGGCAACCAAACCAACCCACACAAATCTCCGAGGAGGCCCTCTACCGCTGCCCCTTCGCCCCTCTGCCGCTCGGCAATTTGTTAAATAATTCGCGCAAAGGACTCTCTCACACAGCAAAAGTTAAGTGGGTTAAGTTGGAAGGAACTGCGCGCAGGAGAGACCGATCGCCGCTCTTCTCAGGGACGAGGCCTCCCGGGCGTCCTCCGTCTTCGCGGCAAGGCCGTAAAAGCCGACTCCGAGCGCTTTTACGGCCCGGAGAGAGCCGAAAGTTACGATTCTGCTTTTCATTTAATTAATTTCTATCGTAAGCACCCGACAGCCACTGCTCGCCCTCGAAAACCGAAGGCGGCGAATGCCCCGCTAACGCAACTGTCGGTAGAAAAAGGTCGCTTTTCGCATTGGCCGGCCCAACAAGTTGACGCCTAATTGGACCGGCCCGATACACTTTTCAAAGTGGCTACGTGGTCTGAGCGGAGTGCGAGCGTTCATATAATTAAGTCCGCTAAAGGTATAAGATAGTCCGAACACCGATCGTCAAGTACTTTGCCGATCGAATTTCAGCGTTTAAAAGAAACGCCATCGATTTTCCGAAGCGGTTTTACGGTAAGAACTCTGAAGGAAGATATGACAAAGCTGTAGGGAAAATGGAGCAGGTGGAACTACGTTATTTTGAAGAAGTGCTTCTTTATCTACTAGTCGGGATAAGTCATGCGACTTTCCAGTTTTTCTCCGATTCACGCACGAGTTATTTGCCGTCGCGGAGAAACGAAGCCATCCAGAAGCCGGACATCATAAATTACAAGGTTCCAGGATGCGTTATCTTAATAGCGCATTTTTGTAGGAATACTTGTTAGTAGCAGCTAGCTATGCGTTGCTACGATGATAAACGGCACGATGCGAAGGTCGAGGCAAATTCATAAGACGCTAGTTGAAAAGGAAAAGGGCTTAGGCATTCGGTCGAATGACCGAAACGTTGTTTTCTCGGAAAGCATTTGTTACCGTTGACTAGTATCACGCCGATCCTCGCCGAGATAATGTTGATAAGCGGCATAATGATCAGTGGTAGACCGAAGAGAAGAGCCAGCACGAGAAATGGTCTCGGTTTTCGTGGCAAGGAAGGTGAACCTTCTTTAATTAGGAAATCCCGAGGTAGCGTCGTGTTTTAGTCGCAGCCACCAATTAGTCGGCCATTACGAAACACGTTTCCACATCAAGCACAGTGAAAATCTCCTTGATGCAGTAGCTTTGAATTTCCCCGATTAAACGGGAATTCACAGGAAAGAGGCAGAGAGAAGCGGAGGCTTCGCTTTATTCCAGGTATATTGGATCTTACTCGGCGGCGAACGTGCTTGTCGCGTGGGACGTTTCATTAATGAAGATGTCTCATTAACCGCTATTTCGCCGGCGCATTTGAGCCGAGGTTATCGGCTTTGAGAAGGAGGCCTCGTACCTTGCATGGCGCATAATTCTGACATAATTTTCCATTACGAAATGCCGCTGGGCTGCAACCTCTCCAGAGATACCGACAGTTTATGTAGCGCGGTAGTCGGGGTGTCGTCGAAGACAGAGAGAGAGAGAAAGAGTACTGTTATTCCCTCGACATTGCCCGGCAGCAATTATTAAGCGTGTAATGGTCGAAGCCGATGCGCCTTGTTAATGGCATCTCTTCAACCGAACATTCGGCGACTTTTTAACCAAAGACCGTGTGGCTCGCACCCGTGATAATTAACTCTTAGAACAGCTTTATTAGTTAATGCCGGCGCTCTCCAGGTCGGGATAATTAGGTAAGCGCGTAATAATAAACCATAAAGGCGGCAGCAAGTGATTCAGCGGCGGTGGTGAAGAGATTACGCTTGCGTGGCGCCGTATGACCAAAACAAGTTTACGTTGCGACACTTGCAGGATTCATGCCGTAACGGATGGCCGCCGCCGACAGTACAGCTACTATCGCCTATCAATCAGACAAGGCACGAACATGAATTCACGAGTAATTCGCACCCCTTGTACCAACTATCGAAAACATGGAAATCACAGTTGGGTACTCGGCCCCTATCGAACCATCTGACACCTTTTCTCGAGCGGGACGCCAATCGACCTTAACTTATCCGGTCTGGCTCTTAAAGTCGGGCTCGAGGCTTTGACTCATACCTCGTCCTGGCCGTGGAGGTGTCCGCCGTATAACTGCGAGATAAGTTCCCCAACCAAATGGTAAACTAGGGAATGGCACGAGGGATGAGAGGAAGGGTATGCGCGCTCCGGCAGACTGGAGAAAGGAAGAGAGGAGTCCGACGGATACAAAATCCGGCGCGACGGATATTCTGTAAAATCTCAAATCAGGCGTCGCGCGCGCGCGCGCGCGCGCGTCCGCGTTCGCGCACCCTTCTGCCACAGGAGAGAATTTACGATTGTCCGTGCGAAAGCGTAGGTAATCGCCGATGATATCACCGTTATAAATAGGCACGCCTCCTGTCTCCTCGTATATTTATACCCGCACACAGCCACGCGGCCGTTCTGCACCTACTTGTGTCCCGCACGAATATTCTCCCGTCTCTCTCTCTCTCACTCTTGCTCAGACATATACACTTCTGCGGGTTCGCATTCTCCTTCAGGCAAGTCTGCGCGCAGGTAAGTGCTCGGCTTTCTCAGGCGCAAGCCTCTCTTGCCGCTACACGTACAGGTGGTCGTCGAAGGTGCGCGCGTAACTTGTCGCCAAACAGTGACGTCGGAATTACGGGGGCAGCCGCCCCTCTGCCACTAGTTCTTCTCACGTGGGCACACTAGGAAAATAGCCGTGAGAAGTGGCCGTACGGCCAAGCCGCATTCTACCTCGCCCCAAGCGTCTTTCCCAGACCGTTTTGCGCCTCAACGTACCATACTTTGTTTCTTTCCTGCCAGCGAATGCGAGAACCACTCTCGCCGAATGAAATTCCGCTTGGGAAATCATTCTTGCCTGTGAATATCTCGAAGCGAATAGAAAGCCTGTCCGAAATTCTATCGATCGTCAGTTCCTATCTTAAGAACTGTGCTTGTAAACTATATAAGAGACTAATACTCAGCAGTATCCAAGACTCTTTCCAATTACAATGAGAAATAAGTTGAAAGAAAAAATGAAGTCGACGCCACTGTCGACTGGTATACGCGTAAGTGGTACTGCTCGGGGCCCAAGCGCACTTACACGCATGCGGCACTGGCCGGAGATCGTGCGGGCCCGGTCCGGTCCCCAAGAGCCCGGTGGCAAAAAGTAATTGCAGAAAAAGGCGACCGATAAACGCGACAAAATGACGTTCTAAAGACTGCAGGCGGTGGTCCGCGGCTTTAATGAGGCACCAACCACGCTTCCAGGGCTGTACATCGCGCACACAAGCGCACACAAGCCGTGGGCCCATTGGATTCATGTGCCCAAGTGGTATGGACAGCGCGGCGGTACAGCCGTGTGCAGTCGCAGCGGAATTCGCCGGTATTCTGCCGACGCGACGGACGCTGCGGAAGAAACGCACCGCGGGATCCGTCCCACTCGGATATTTATACGCCTGCCGATCGTTTTCGCGATGCTCTGCACTCTTTCGAGCCAATGGCCCAACGTCTCTCCTTCGAAGTACGTAACATACGTGCCACGATAAAAAGTTATTGCCCAGCGGAGTTGGACTCTCGCCGCTCTCGCTGCTCTTGCCGCGCCAAGAGGGTAAAGTCAATTTTTGGGAACTGGCTACTGTCGACGATTCCCTCCGCCGCGAGACATGTATACCGCACTGCGGACTCTCCGGACTCTGCTCACTCGAAGCTTAAGAAACCCTGGCCTCCTCCTCGCTTTTCTACTACCGCTCTCTTGTATAATTCATGACTGCGCCCTGTCAATACCGAAGTCAACCCTCCCGTTCTCTCTTCATACCTATCCGAGAAATACTTGCCAGAAAGAGACTCCTCTTCATATGAGAAGCTCGTACTTTACCGGCTGGAAGAAATGATGGGAGGTTCGTGTCGGATGCAAAGTACTCCGATTCCAACTCGATGATCCAAGTTATGACATGTAACGAGCGGAAGATTACAGTCGCTTGGAGTATAATGGTAAGGGAGGCGAGCATTATAAGGGCTCTGGCACACCTCCGGTGCACTGCAGGCGGTTCTGTCGGTCTTCTTTAAAGAATCTTAAGACCTTAAGACTGCGAGGTGCCGAACACCATGGTGCAACGTCGTGGTGGTAGCTGTAGTGCATCGCAAATAAATGTCCCGCATAGTAAAAAGGCCGGCTTGAAGAGTCGATCGGAAGTGATTGTCGTGACCACGGGAACCGTTAGACAGTTTCATCGTTTATTCCGGACAACGAGACCGGCACTTCCTTCTCCGCGCGACGAATCCAACCGGTAATATATACATATACTCGCGCCTGCCGTTCGACGATCGATCGATCGACGTTCGATCATCGGGGGACGTGCTCTCGATCGTTTTATTTTGATCCGACAGGAAGGAAACGCGCGCTGGCACCGTTGCACTCGCTCACCGTGCGCAACACTTAACTAGGGAGCGAGCGGAACACAGCATGCTGCACTAATTGTAAGACGGTGATATGTCAAGATCGAACAAGTTCACCTGTATCCTACCTTGTACATCGAGTATAGGGGTGCCTTCGATTATTATGGAGTATCTCGGGTTATCGTTGGCTTGTACCGAAGCTGACATACGAGCATTGCAGAGATCATATCTTGACATTGAATTAGCTGGTACCAGCGTAAATAGAAGTGGCTTCCCGCACGCAAGTTTGCTTACAGGGAGCCGAGTGGCCAGCACCGCGGCGGGTCTTGCTCTTCTTGCCCACGAAGAGTCATAAAGCGCCCTCGTGTCGAGGAGAAAGAGGAGGACGACAACGACGACGGGGGCGGGGAGTTCGGGAAAAAGAAAGCAATAGAATGTAAATGTACTCACATTCCTTGTTGCGGTCCATGGCGTGTTGAAGGGGCGAGTCGTCGACCTCCGCCTTCGGCGGCGACTGATTGCCCTCGGCCATCTCCGATCCCGATCCTGGAACACCCGCGGTCCTCCTTCCTGCCACGTCCGCCGCTTTATCCTGCTGCGGCGATGGCTTCGTGCCTTTCTTACCGTTTCCAGCGTCCCTGCGGGTCCGAGAGCGCGGACCGAAAGGAGCAAAACGCCGCGTTTTGTGAATTAATCTTTCATACGTCGCCCCCGATTCCCTTCGAGTAGCGAGCGAGGAGCGAAAGAGGGAAAGAGCGGCCCCAAGGCCCGTCAGCGCCGAGAACCCGGCAAAACGAGTGTCAATCGGACCCGGGCCCATCGAGAGAAGGCATGTTTTTGCCCCGAAGATGAAGGAATGACGGATCAATCGACACTCCGCGCGCCCAGCGACGTTTTCATCAGAAAGCCCCGGAAACCATTCCTCCCTCTCTCCCTTCGCTCTCGCTTGCCGTCGACCACCCCATCAAAAGCTGCCTCGATCTCTTCGATCCGCCGGCAAGAAACCGTTCACATATATGGCCCACTTTAGGCCTGTTTAGAGGCTTATAATTCCGGCTGCTTTGCTAGCGGATCACGTAAAGGCTCATACATACTTTCGCAAGAATCCCACCGGTCTCTATTAGCGGCGACATAAAACAGATCTCTCAAATACGAGAATTTAATACCATTATTGTGCATCTCGCGTACCAATTATTAACAGCTATATAACCCAGTGAAAGGATATCAATTTCAAAAATGCAAATCAACGCCATGATAATATTTATTTGGTAATCTCTCAAGTACTTGTGAACACTCAAGGAAAAGTCGAGAACTCGTGGCCCAAGGCTCCGGTCACTCTCTCTGTACCCTTCTGAATAAAATGTCAGACCGAGAGATAACGCACTGGCAGTTCATTCGCGCAAAGTTCAGATAAAATTACAGGTGGCCTCGCCTAAAGTGGTCGCTCGATTAAACCTGTTGAAAATTTTCCCGAGCTTCGCCAAGATTCTGCACTGCGAGGGAAAGTGCCGCGAGAAGATTGCTCATTATGCGCACCACTGATGGGAAGCTGATCGGCGATAGTGTGTATCCATTAGGGATGCAAACTGTTAACGGTCGGTTACAGGTGTGCCGATCTATTTTGACTTAATGGCGAATAATCTATACCTGGAGTGTTACGGCATCAGAGAATGTCAGGTATATTAGAGACAGGTGTGAAAGCTTATTAGAGCTGTCACGACAGGCTTTACAGGGGGTTCCAGTTCGACTGCGATCTCCAGCAGTCTTATCGATAAGCACACCGGTTGCTTGATGGTATAAGTGAATGGGGTGGAATCATTACTATCATTGATTTTATTTATCCTGTAAAGGAAGATTTCGCGCCTGAAGAAGATTCACTGAGAGAGAGAGAGAGAGGCTGTAGCTACGTTCTTGCGAACACGTATGAGCCCTTATTAACATCGGACTGGTTTCGATATGGGTTTCGTGATGATGGCAGAAGAATTCACCTCTCGTCTTTGGCGTCGCGCCTAGCCTCCTTCCTATCCCTGTCCTTGGCCTTGAGGCCGTCCGCCTTCTTGGTCTTGCCCTTCGACTTCACGTCGCTTTTGACGACCTTGTGCTCAAGGACGCTGCTGGAATCGGCTGCCACAGAGCCCTCGATGTTCACTTGAGCACCGGAAGTGCCCGACGGCGATGAGGACGACGATGAGGACGACGACGACGACGACGACGACGACGGCGACGAGGAGGAGGAGGTCGAGGCACGGGTGTTAGTGTAGTCCTACACGAGGAGGGCACCTCGTTATCGGAGATTCGTGCAAGGTCGTCGTGACGAGCGCCTGAGCATGAGGAGCAAGGGCAAGCTTACCTTAAACCACTCTGGGTAAATCGCGCTGATGGTGTCCAAGAGATCCTGATCGAGCTGTATCCTCCAAAACGGGGAGCCGCTGTCCAACCTGTGGCCAGACTCTGAAATCACAAGAGGAAATACACCGTTACTCCAATTCTTATGCGAACCATCAAAAATCGACGTGGTAAGATTAACACAGTTTCCATATATGGTCAAAAAGCAAGTGGGCCCAATAAAATTCCACCGTGATCCGTGAAATGTCTTCCGGCAAAAAGAGAGGGGGCGGCATGCTATCAGGAGCAGATCAGGTGGACACATCAATCAGGATGAATTTGAGAAGGCCGAAAGGGGAGGATTTAGAGTGTGCAGGCGTCCACGACCCACCGCGCGAAGGTTGACCGGTTAGCTGGGCAGCCCTCGGGAGTCATTCCCACCGCATAAGGGCTAATGGTGCTCCGGACGAGCAATAGCCTGCGAGAGGCGTATCAAAACCTCTCGGAATGCCGGGCAGCGGAGTTCTTTCGTGGATTCCCCGGGATTCCCTGCCTAATTTAAACGTTCGTACCCCCGCCGCCCGTGTGCCGATCACCTCGGGACATCGAGAGAAGATCGGGTCCATCGAAGGACGGTGGGAGGGTATCGTTGTGCCTCTGGTTTCGATGGCTCGAACGATCGGCTGCACCTCGAGGGATAGCTCGATACAGGCCGATAGAGCCGGCGACGTGAGCAGACGCTGGAGAAGGGGACACCTCGTTACGACGACATTCTGCGGCCGGCCGAGACGCGTGCCCTGCCTTCGTGATCGAGAATCGCCGCGGAGAGCGGGCCAGGAGAGACGGAAAAAGGAGGAAGAGTGCTCCCGAGGGACTTTCGGAGTGGACTCGCCGGTGGACTCCTTACCGACAGAAAACACGAGTTCGGAGACGGTCCAACGACCGCTCTTCCGACGGTCCCCCGAGGCTCCCCGACTTTTAAATAGCCAGGGAAAAACTCAGTTTTCTGGTCCGCTTCGTTATACCAACACCGATTGCCCGGAACGCCTGTTGTTTCGTTGCTCAACTTACGTATCAGGACAACTATCAAGGATTTCCTAAATAGAAATATTTCGTTTAGAATGAAATATACTTGGCAAAGTTAAAGTAGCTTCTGACCGACTAACTAACACTGTCTAAATCTATTCTGGAAGTACGAGTATACGATGTTATTGACAGTTGCCATCGAATCAAAAATGAATCATGAGATATCTGAGATCTGATGGAAAACGAGTTTTCACCTCTACCTATGAAATGATTAGTGTACCTCAGCGTCTGAGGAATGTAATAAATGGTCAATCAGTATGCACGCGCCGGACAATCCGCTGTAAATCACGCCGTGAATCATTCGTCGACATAAATCTAGTCCCGATGCGATCAATGGGTTCTCCCAACCGGTCCAACACATTAGTGGGATGCTGTAGAAGCGGGCGTTTACGCGGCGGTTTCACCGCGGCAAAGGATCTTCCGATTAAAGTACAAAAAGCGTCACCAACGTCAGTGACCTGATAGCGCAGCGATTTAGGATTCTCGACAATGATATATCACAATCTAACTGCGATCGTAGATCAGACAGCGGTATGGATCACAAGTGGAGATCTTGACCGCAGCTTGTCGTCCAATCTAATGCTCTCCCATCCTTTTACATCTCGAGCAATTTCCTTTCCCATAGCAGGGAAACGCGACGCCGACTTACGTAGCGAAGAGAGTGGGATAGAATAAAATTGCACGGAGTATGGAATGTGTTGTGGTGCCGGCGTGGAGCCAATTATGCCGACAGGATGTACAAAAATAAAATTCTCCTGAGAAGACGCGATTGCAAGCAGGGTGTCCTCTCTGGTTTCCCCGCGTTCGCCGGAACTCCCAATGTAATTATGATAATATGCGAGGCATAGCCATCATCCGCCACTCGGCTGCTAATTACATATTGACTCGCTCTCAATACATCATCCCAATAACTCGGCCCTACTGGTTCTGCGCTCCGGGGAACTAGTTTAGATGATGGAAAGAGGCTGGCTTTTCTCGGGTGTCTTGGTGTCGCGCGAGCCAATAGAACGAGCGGGGTGAACGACCAGAGATGCCGAGGAGTCTTTCGGCAGCGAGGGCCAACAAAAAAAGGGACTGGCAAGTCATGAAAACAATAACAAACCACGCCGCCGTGCATTTTGCAGGGGTGAAGGTGGGAAGAGGAGAGGCAGGCCTGGTTGACTGTCGAGCGAATATTCCGGGGAAGATCCCCGAATACAAAACACATTCCTTGCAAGCGGTCACGGCACGGTCCGCCCGTCGAAATTCGGGCAAATAAATCTCGCGCGCCTCCTTGGCTCTCCTCCTCCTACCACGCGCGCCTACCACTACTTCTCCAGCCACCGAGCTCTTGATCTTCTTCTCCTCGACCGTGAAGATCCTTCGATCTTCGATCTCCTTGCACACACGCCGCTCTTCGGGACTTGTCGCCAGTCTATACGTACATGTGTAAGCGTTCATACGGATGCAAGTCCCTCCTTATACAAGGTGGATCGGTATTAAGCAAATCGCTTCACTACTGGGATACTTCAATTGAGAGGGAGTCAAGATTACAAACAATTGTTTATTAATGATAGTTGAATCGAACCATGAAATCTTTTAATCATGAGAGACCGACGGGAAATTTATGACTTGTCAGATATGACATGCAATAACTCGAACTTCGAAACCTTTCCCATAAGCATTACGCAGCAATGTACTGTTCTTCCAGATAAAATTGTCAACACTATAGCTATTGTTTCGTGATACATCCTGTACAAGTACGTGGTGTGTGCACGCGTACGAGAGATCGATCACAGGTATATCGCGTATGTGAGTCGATGTCTGTACCCGGCTCGCCCTTGCGTTTGGCTCCGAGCTCTGAGTCACTCTCTCGTCAGGTCCTGCACCGGTAGCCGCGAAAAACTGCACGCTGCACTTCGGGAATGTCGTTGGCATGTACAGGGTGTTCCCCTTTGCTGCTGTCTCCCGGACCGGCGACAAGAACGGCGACGGTTTGCCTCGCGATTTCTCTCTTGCCCTTTTCTTTCTTCCTTTTTTCCACCCAACCCGCCCTTCAAGGTGTAGTCCACCAATGCGTAACGCTTCATACAATTGCAAAACTTTGCAATATCACTTGTTGAACCATTCAGAGAAATTCGCAGAGGAGATCAGTATTTTCCCCGTAAACCTGGTATATCCCCTCGTGTGTTTCTCGAGGCCGAGATTTTTTGCCGAGTGCTCCGGGATGTAACGGGTCCATTACTTTCCGCAACCTCTTAATGATCTCACCGCGAGATCATTTAGCACTCCCACTTACCGGCGGCATCACCGAATTACAGAGTGCCCGTGGAAGTCGATGTAATTCAGATGGAGAAGTGTTCGTTCTCTCTCTCCTTCTCTTAGATGCGCCCTCGAATCTCCACCCCACAAAAGGATACACTTTCTTGCAAGCGCAGCGATCCACGTGTGCATCGAATGATACTTATTATTAGTGGGCTGGGGGAAAAGAAGTAACACAGGTGGAGGGATCGACGGTCTAATGGCCGCGGTTGAGTCCGAGGCCGAGCTCGTTACGTAATAAAGTGTGCTCCTCGCTATCGTTACGAGGGGATTGCCAATTTAAATAGCTCGCTCTCGGTACTTTCGGAATAATCGTATGCCCTCTCGCGCACGTTACTTGAGCAAAGCGGCGGTGGTAGGGTGGGAAGGGCGAGGGCACCACGAAGGAGTCGCCGAACGAAAGCAGAAGAGAGGATGCTGTTGCTGCGAGAGGGAGGCAACTCCTCTCACAATAGCCGTGCTTTGCCGCTCATTAGAGGCAGGGTCATAGGTCACCTGGAACCGGCGCTTTGTGCTTCGTTCCTGTAACTTACGTACAAACAATGTCCACGCACGCCAGAGAGACTCTTTTCCCCGCGGCCAGTTCACCCGGTACACCTTTCCTAAGTCAAGATCGAGCACCTGGTACCCTTAACCGAACCCACGATTAATGAATCCACTCTGGCATCGGATGGTGTGGGCGCGCTATTAAACGCCCATGTAATGAAGAAATTAGAATATCGAATATTGGTACTTGGATAATCCTGCGGAAAACAACAATCGGATTAATAATCCATCATCCCGCGGCTATTCTTGTTAGATCATTAAATGGACAATCAAGTGATATTGATACGTGGAAGAGGAATTGATCGGAGGAAGCTGTCCGTTCTGGTACTCGGGCAGCGGCGAATATACCCTCTAAGCAACTAATCGATGATTCTAACCAAGGTACGAAAGAGTCATGGAACAACGAAGGGTGTCCCTTTGTTCTCGGCCGTCCCACACGAGTTGCATTGAACCCGGTACGATTATAAATTGCCCTGCGAAAGCGTGGACTGGCCTATGCGGAGCGCACTTTCAGACACGTAAAGGCCACGACTGAGAAAGACAGAGAGGGTGGGGTTAAAAGAGAAACACATCTACACGAAGGAAGGCAGAAGGTAGAGACACACAGGGAGACTTATTTACCGGAGGTACCAGGGTCCACTTAACCCGTAACCCCCAGCTTCGTATATCTTGTCGACAATGCGTATACCGATGAATTCAATACTTCTCGACCCCACCCGCCACACACCTCCCCCCTCCTCTACGCCTTCTTCAACTTCTTCCTCAATAAAGTTCGCTATGAAACGTACGCTGTTGAATCAATGCCACACTTTTCGCTAGTGATGCCCCTTTTCCATGCCGCAAGATCTCCACTCATCCTTGCGACAGCCAACCAACCCGGTGAACCTTCGTGGGTGGACTGCGATGAATTTCACTGACACGCTGTGTTCCTTGACCGCATTCACCCTTCAGCACCTCCTGACGCACGTGCCCTTGTATTTTCGAGTAATTCTTAACCAGGCAGAAAATGTTGGTTGTACTAATTCATTTTGGAAACCATAGAGTTTGTATAAGAAGCGAGCTTTGGAGAGAGTAGGGTCACTTGTAAAAGTGATATGAAGAATCGAGTCCTTGTAATTATGATTGCAGAATGTTAATTATCTGATCGGAGATCTGGAATTGAAAATGCGGATCATCGCCGAATGATCAGCCGCCTTTCAACGAGTATCCGCTACCGATAGGCGGCATGTTCCTCACTTACATCACGTTTTTCTTACGTTCGTACGCCGAGCTCCCTTGTGGGCGGAACATTATGTAGCTGACGAAAGCGAGTTCGCGGCACAGATCGATTTGCCTGAATCATCGTTGAGCAGTTGATCGCGGGCCAGTGCGCAGTTGGATCATTGACTCGTTTTATTTCGGCTGGCTCTTTTCCGTCCAGGTGTGTATCGGGAGGATTGGCCGCGTCTCCGTGGGCGGAACTTTATGTACCCGATGAAAGAATGTTCGTGGCGTATCGATCTGATTAAATCGTCTCTGTGCATACCCGAGTACCATTTACCGAGGCTGATTTGTCATTGAGTTCGGCACTTCCCGTTGCCGTGAAATGAATTCGCCACGGTTACTTCAATAGAGACGTCCTTCTCCGGCAGAACATAGCTGGGATTCCTTCGAGCACGCCTCTCGCTCGTAGTCATTATCATTCAGTTTCCCGCGTTTACGTCCAAGACAGACGTATACCTTCGTAAAGGCTTTAAAGTCTAAGCGAGTGTTCTTTTCCTCAAACTACCATCATTACTCGACCATCAATCTTGGCAACGTTACGATCTGACTTGAGCGTGCACCCTCGTGGCAACCATAATACCGAAAAGATTGGCGCTCGGCCTCGATGCTGGTTAGAAGTCATTTGAGAGCTGTCTCTCTCACCGAGAGCAGTGACCATCAAAGAACTCTCGCAGCGCGAAATAATATCCGCCGGGTAATAAATTACTGTTACTAGAGCGCGCGCGCTTAAGGAGGAGGCTCAGGATCCCAGAGGAGCTTGGATCGGCATCCCAGCGGCACCACGGGGTTAACCATTCCGATTTCACCTTTGAGCACGGATTCGCCAGTGATAAATTGCCGAAAGAACTCGGCGATTTTTCTCCACACACAAATTGCCCTTTGTGCCAGCTGTATTCCATTCAGCTCCTTAGTTATCGATTAGTATCTGCTAACGGATAGATGTGTGCCGTGTTTCAAAGTAACCACCCTTCAGAGGGATCTTAGTTTCCTTGGCCCTATTAGCGGATCATAGTTGATACTGGGAATCGGAGTAACCGAGTCATTCTCGCCAAGTTGAAATGGCCGACACACCACCGACAAGCTTTCGCACCGTTTCGTCCAGGTCGTCGTAACAGCGCCAGTGAAAGTCTCGGCTGGCCAGCCAGGATGATTGATGTCGCGGGCGCAGCCAGCTCCAGCCGCCGGACAAACCTCGACGTTCACTTCATCGTGGCGTTTGAATTCCTCGTTTTATCGGACAACAACCGGCGATATGTATAAATTTCTAATGCGACCACCTTTCAGACGTCCTGCCCGACGATCGCTTCTTGTGGGAAACATGACGTTAGTACCGAAATATTACTCCATTTCGAAGTTGACACTTTTAATACGTGCGACATAGCCAAAAACCGGTTTTTCCTATGTTTTCCAGTCTTCCGGATTATTTCTGAGGTTGAAATTTGGCGGGGAATGTTTTTTTGCATTGAGGAAGAAGTGATATAAATTCCAGAGCCCTAGCTCAAAATTCATTTTTTTGCAAATTTTTGCATATGTACCCCTTCACAAATTTACGATTTTTCGAAGGTTCTCGGACTTTGATGAATGCTTGATAAATCGATTGTTTGTGTATCAAAACGAAAAGAAAACATGGAACCAGTGGCAGAAATTCCGGAATTGTACCGAAAACACATGGAAAACCGATCTTGAAAATGTGGGTTTCGTGGTTTTTCTCATGTTTTTCATACTTCCCGACATTTTCCGGGGCTGGAATTTGGTGGGGAATGTTTTTTTGCATCAAGGAAGAAGCCATATAAATTGCAGAGCCTTAGCTCACAATTTATTTTTTCACAAATTTTCGATTTTTCGAAGGTTCTGGGACTTTGACGAACGATGCATAGATCGATTGTTTGAGTAACAAAACGGCTAGAAAACATAAAACCAGTAGCAGAAATGCCGGAATTGTACCGAAAACACGAGGAAAGACTTTTTGGAATAGTTGGTCTCGTCTAATTTAATCGTTTTTTCCCACGTTTTTCAATCTTCCTGGCCTTTCCAGGGGTTGAAATTTGGTGGGGAATGTTTTTTTGTATCAAACAAGAAGTTGTATAAATTTCAGAGTCCCAGCTCAAAATTCAATTTTTCCCAAATTTTCGATTTTTCGAAAGTTCTGGGACTCTGGCGAACGGGGCATAAATCGATTGTTTGAGTATCAAAACGAATAGAAAACATAGGACCAGTGGCAGAAATACAGGAATTCTACTGAAAACACTTGAAAACAGCCATCTGAATAATCGAGTAGTCCTAACTCGATTATTCCTTAATAACAATTTATATGAAATTGAAGTACGTAAGATAGAAATAACTAGTTTACATTTTCACTCTTTCATGTCAATTCGAGTGACCAAAGTTGTGGTGGGTTTGCATGAGTGGGTCGCATGTCACAGGTCGGTTACTCATCGTAGATATAGCAGGAGGGACCGCAGCAGTCCTTACAGGTACAACGTAATCGGAATGTCTACCTACGGTTAGCTCGTCGCAAGTCGATTTCCAGGAGCATATCTCCTTTCCTGAATCGATAGGGTACTCGTAGAAGAGGCGATAACAGTCTCGTCTTATCACCTCCCGCATGTCCCGAATAAGATCACGAATGGACCATAATCGTTGGAGCACACGCACGAGCGTGGTCGACTTGCACTTGGCAGGAGGCGGCTTATAGTTGGGAATGACATCATCGGCAATCAGCGGCATACACCTAGCGTGCAATCGGTGGGCGAAGGCGTATCAGATGTGTCGTGTCTTATTTCCGTCTTGCTTGATCGACACTCACACCGCAGAGCGAGAGTGAGTGGAAAAGAGAGGAGAAAAGTGTACAAAGACGATGAAAGGAGTGTTTCCATCTTTTTGCGACATGAAACGCTTGATAGCATTAAACTAACATGGTCTCTCATCATTCCGAGAATCAAAGTTCGTCTCTCCACGCATTCCTAACTTTCTTCTATCCCGTGGAACCGATCGGGAATAGAGACCAGGCTCCCTTTTTCGGGAGATCGTCGGTTTACCCTTTAAACATCTAGACTTGGTCCTGGCTTCGTGGAAACAGGGGAGAAAGAAGCGTGCTCCTTCGATTTTAACGACGAAACCAGAGGATACTGGCTGGAATTATTAATCAGCTACTTCTTACCACGCTGCCTCCACGAGGATATAAAATTAGCAATTTCATTCCTCGCGCTTCCAGGATCCGCTCGAATATCGATCATTTCAAAGTGACTTCTTGTTAAGTTCGCCGAGGTTTCATAAAATTCGGAGAGAGATCGGAGATTTAAACTTTTTCTCGTCGACTGGTCCCATTTGTTAGCCAGTCAATCTCCTTAATTACTTCGTCAAGACGTCCGACACGTTTCTGGGGACGAGCATCGGTAAGAATAAAAATCAAGGCGCGCTATAATCGCGCTTGTATTTATTGAGGATCGGTAACCGACGCTATAGTAATCTGATAAGTCAAAATGCCCATTGGAAGGCAGAGCTAAACGCGGCCGGGATCACAACACGCGACACACGCATCAAGGAGTGACAGAGCGAGTGGTGATCACGATCTTCCGGCACACAATCGAGCGGGCTCTGCTAACGGTACCGTGGACGACAGCTCGTGAAGAAGTTGGTATCGGCCAAGTCCAGAGGCCCTCGAGATCGGGCGAACGATACCTCGGCTAATTACCAGGGATTTCGTTGGCGCAGGATTTTTCAGAGGTTCGCGCAATCAAGAGGAAAGCAAGCTGAGAAGAGAGTGAGGGAGAAAAAGAGAGAGGTGCAGGCTGACGGGGGCCGTGGCTAGTGCGGCACGCGTGGGCCCACATACGCACGCAGTCACACATTCACTCTGTAAGCTATCACGCCTTCTCGGCTGACGTCACACCTGGCTATATCCAAGGAAGAAGAGTGAAAAAAGGCCCCGATCGAGCGGGGAAAAAAGGAGTGACCCGAACCGGTCCACCGCCGGGTCAACAGCACATCACGCCACCCCCGTAGCCCAAACACCATCGAACGTCCCGATCACCATCTAACGGGTGTTCACCACCATTTTTTCTCATTATCACCCTACAAAGTTTACTTGTTAATTATATAGATCTCATTAGAAGTCCGGCAGTCCTAAACATACTAACTTTGTCACTATCTCGAATTTATAGTTCATAAAGAGACTCATCAGATGATCATTTGCGAAGTCGAGGATGTGGGGTCTCATTTACTAAGAACCGGTGTCAGCGTTAATATAATATCAAGCTGGTTGGAACTCCCGTGAAGATCGGTGGCTAAGAATGTAATAGTACGTTCGGCTTTCTCGATCTGGAGAAGTTCGTGAGAAAGCGACTACCAATGTGTCGAGCTATTAAGGAATCGATGCTACTCTCTTCTTTATCGTACGCTTTCCACTGATTACAGTAGGTGCAGTGGCTAACTTAACAAGTGGTGCGCCTTGTATTCCCATTTAATTATAGGTTTCTCTGGCGTTTCAACGGGAATGCACGGAAATCGTACGAGTAACGAGAGCGCAGAAGTCCCGAGTGTAGAGTGGGATTGGAGGAACAGGGAAAAAGGGATCTTACGGCTGTGATAGCAGGTTATTAGCGAATCGTCGTAGGGCTCTTAATCATCGCAGCGGCGCCGCGGTACTTTGCTACCGGCATGCACTGGCTGGTAGGGCTACCACTACCTACCACGACCCGCTACACATTTCTCTCAACTCTGGAGCCACCGCCGCTCAATTATCCCGCGCGCGGGATACAAGATAATAATTGTGAGTATTAGCGGCGTTTCGGAAGTTTAATGAAAAGGACGTGGCAACGCGAGCTTGCCGCCGGCTCCGGTAGCAAATTATTCCTGAGATGCTTGCCGCATTCCGACGCACTCCCTCGGACTCCCTTTTACTACCGAGCGTGCGCGCGCGCGCGGGGGTATCCTGCCATTTATCATTTGCAACGTGCAATCGAAAACGGCGGAAAGGAGTAATGAATGCGTTGCTACTCGGCCTGTGCTTCGTACCGCGCCTACTTGGTACAAGAGTCGGGAACGGCTGCCTCTTTACAGAAGCCTTTGGAACGTCGATGATACATCGCGTAACTTTGTACCTCTTTCACGTGATCTTCGATCTCCCCGCGGAATATCGAGGAAGTTTGGATTTAATGAATATGCAATGCGCCGAAGAATTTTGAAGTTTTTTTTTTCATTCCAGCAGCTTATACTGTCAGTTGAGATACACCCACAGGAGAAAAGGAAATTTTTTCGAAAGTGGGTGGCTTACCCGCACCGAAGACGTCCAATAATTAGACGCTTGCTGTCTGCCGGGCCCAGTTAAGCACAAGCGGGCCCATTGCCCGAACGAGGCAAATGGGCCGCGCTGCCGCCACGTAAAAAATGATTGCACGCATGTCTTCATTAGTATCAAGGAGAGATACTAATTACCATGGCGATAATGGGAGGGATTGCTTCACCGGTGCGTTGGGCCCACGGACCCCAATTCATCAAGGAGGAAACAAATAATAATCGACGTATTCCAAGCCATCAGTCAATAGGCACATAGCCCGGCACGAACCCCATTACAAGGCAGGATGCTGTAACACGTGTTCGTGTGTCGAGGAAGCGTGCCGGCAAGTGGACAAGGGTTGCTAGAGAGTAGAGAGGGTAGAGAATGGAGAGAGATGAGGCGGCAGTGAGAGGGCGAGTGGACTCTGGACGGTTGCGAATCCGTGTTTGGATTTTAGAATCCGCGCAGGAGGAAGACGGACGTCTCAATCGGTAGCGCGGAGCGCCGACGGTGGTCGACAATGCCGACCAATCGCATATATATCCCCGGTGAGTCGGTGTTCACGCCTGCTAATCACCCAGGGTTCAGGCCTCGTACGAGGGTGATTAATGGATCGGGGCCGCGTCCCGGGTACCGCGGGACAAAGTTACGAGCGAACCTACCGCAGCCCTATATCAATCCTGATTTCCTGAGGCTGCTTTCACAAAGGAGCCCTTCTTCTTCCTTCTCATCCTCCGCCCTTTCTTCTTCTTCCTCCTCCTCCGCCTCTTCTCCTTCGTGCGCGGACTACCTCCGCTCCGTCCTCCTGCTGGATTCCTTGGTGCAGTACAATGAAGAGCCCCGGAGAGCATGCGTCTTGCCCTGTCCCGATTATTCCTGCACCGGCCTCCGCCTCAAATTATATTAAAATCCACCCGGGAAACGCGGCCTGCACTCCGGCGCTCTTTATGCCAGCGGATGCGACTTGCCTTTCCTTGCAACATCCAGCATCTCTCTCCTTCTTCCATTCTCTGTCGCTTCAATAATGGCCACGTGTCCACTACAGTGTGGGCCGAGGACTTTGCGCTTCAAGGCTCCGAGTGTCGGTGAACAAGTGTTAGTTATGCGAGAACGCTCAATGCACTTGATAAGACTCTACCACTAATCAGTAATAAATGCGCTGCTACGTGTATGAACGCTATATGCAAGGATAAAAGAATTCCTGATATTCGGTCATCAGCAGTTGGAGACTAATCGTAATGAAGTCATAATGATCGATTCGTACTGGCATTAATGATGAAGAAAAAATGCGGCTGGGTGAATCAAAGAATCCAAGGGATTCTCCATGAAATTTCTGGAGAATGAACAAGAGGAAAAGGAAAGGAAGGGGTCGGACGGGTGATTTCTCACAGCGGAGAAGCGCGAGTTACGGCTTCTCCCGGGTGGAAGATCGAGTGCCGCTCCTCTCGAGCGGGCGATTAACTCGAACGTGACTAACGCGGCGCCGCCTAATTTGCAGGTTTTATCTGAACAGGCACGCGCCTCCACGGACACCCACATGGAATTTGCCGTGCGTGTAAGTACATGCGGGAGGCCCGCTATTCACGGAACAGCGCGGCGCGACGGCGTCAAGTGACACCAGGTGATCGATCGGCCAAATCAATTTCATCTTGCGAAAGCCGAGCGATTAAAGGAATCAAGAGGCTACAATCACTCGCGGCATTACGGCTAATGTAATTCAAAGGAGTGTTTAGGAGGCTTCGGTTAATCGGATCTTTGAACGGGAGCCGCTCATTGCGGGAACATCGTGTAAGGCATACAATTTCCAGTGGAGCCGATCAGTGAAATGAGAGGACACGTAGTCAGACCGCGCGAGCACGATTGTAAACATGCAAGATGGTGCAATGTATCGGCTGGTACATTAGAGGGGTGAAGATCTTCTAGAACCATTAATAAACTTGGTGCTATTATCCGACACCCACGCGGCTTGAAAATTCAGCTTTCCTTTGGTTGTTGGTTCGCGCTTACGAAGGCCATGTCTTCTTTTCTCTTCCTCTTCTTCATCTTCGTTCTCTTCTCTTGGAGAGGAGGAAACTCGTAAAGCGAGGAGAGTACCAGGAGAAACCAGCTCGAGCGGTCCTTCATTAGCATCGATCGGCGATCGTGGCGTGGGAGAGATTGTTTATCTTGTCGGGGGCTCGCGATATTCCTGAATCCTGAGGCCTCGCAGCCGGCGACGTCATAACTTGCCGGGGTTAAGGCACCCACTAACTTCCTCTGCGCCAGCCGCCACTTTCGTACGCCACTCTCCTCGTTCTCTTATCTTCCCGCGTGGCAAGAGGGCGAGCGAAAGCTCTCGCTCGGCATCGGCCGCTCGAGCCACCTCGCGCGACATGGTAATATTGAGTCGTCAGAGTACACCTACGCCCCTGAAGAAGGGCGCGCCTCTCCAAGGGAGGACATCCTCCACCTATGTGTCCGAACTGCAATGTGGAAACCGAGCAATAAATCTCAACTTCCTTCGCGGAGCGCATAATTAGTAGCGTCGTACGTCTGTTCCCCGGAAAGGCCAGCTTGCAACGAGAGAGGCAAACGGAGACTTGAGAAAAATAATTAAAGTCGGCCACCGCGAGACACCGGGGAAAAAGTCTCGCTCACGCTCGCATGGGAATAAATCATCGTGCGATAAAGAACTCGCATTCGAGATATCTCGTGTGGGCACACCGAATACGAGACGCTCGTAATGTGGAGCGTGCGCGTCCCGCTTATTCATTTCGGTTTTCTGCCTGATTTATCGTACCCCCGGCGAAATGGCAGGTTCGCCTTTCGCCTGTTGATTATAATGTCTCGCGAAGCGAGCGCGAGAGGGCACCGATCCTCTGAAAACACTGCCACGTTGAGTCTGGATATACCGCTTTGTTTCGAGCTGCCACACCACCGCGTGCACTCCTAACTCGTCCCAGAGAATAGACGGATATGGCGTATTATGATCGCCCACTAGTTCTGTCAGCGATGTCAGAGAGCCTCTGACGGCTCGATCGAACAATAGATTAAATCCATCGATTTCATCGGTGAGCACCTTTCCCCTTGAATGTCCGATTCCACTACGATCTCTTTCGACTGACCATACTATCAAGAACGAGTGCTGGGAGGAAGAAAGAAAGGATTCTCTCGGTACTCGAAAAGGGCGAGGATTGGGTCGTCAGTTTGGAGAGGCCGATTGAAAGGTCCGCTCTAGTAATCGGGAGCCGTAATCGTCGGCATCTCAGACAGTCTGGTATTATTAAGTTTCGAGAGCTCCCAATACAGGAGCGGCGAGGCACGCGATAAGTAGCAGGCTTGAGTTAACGGCTGACTTAAATTGGTTCACACGGAGTAGCAGTAGCAGGAGCCTGAGCACACAGGCACACCGACTTGCCAGCTTAACCTTTGTTATCTTCATCGCTAAAGCGATACCGTGTGACAAGTGACGGCGCCTTTCTCGTCGATCTTAGCAGACTCCGCTGCTGGCCAGACACACCTCCTCCTCTTATCGAGTTGCTCATTCATATTCGGTGTATATGGATCGCGAGCGATGTCGACATCTCTCTTTCTCGTGAAATGGAGACTGCTAGGCGATTCGACTTCACTCGAGCCCGTTCTCACTGCTCAATAATTCTCCGAGAGCTACTGGCCACTGTCTATGTACGCGCGCGTCTGTGTATATGTGCCACTTAGGCCAGCGGCATTTGCTTTCGTTTATAGGCCGTAATAATCGGATTACCCCATTGTGATCGCTGATAGTCGGTAATACCTCTGTTCTTGGGATCATTGCCCCATTGTGATTGGTACTCATGAATCACCGCTCGAGCGAAGGAGCACATTCAGTGCGGAATAGTGGTATGATTTGAATAGGGGTGGTTGGAAATTATGAGCCGTCCGGCAGCGAGAGATCGAAAGAGGGAGAGGACTCTCACCGAGAGAATTGGATGCTGGGACGAAGGATAGCCTACTTAGATAGATCGGACAGTCGAAGAAGTCCGAGGCGCCGGAGAAACCGAGAGAGTATCACTGTTTACCCTTGAAGAGTGGCTGGGTAACGATTGAGCTGTCAGGTTGTAGATTACATTTGTCATAAGACATGAACATTCCCTCCTGTCTTAATCTACCATCGCCACAGTCTCCACTCGGACAAACTGTACCAAAACTCGCGTTTGCCTCTCTTGACAGCTTAATATATCGTTCACACTTTGCTCGACCAGATCACCGTCCACCCGTCATATGGCGTCTTCCATTTAAACCAATACTTAAGATAATGGCTAGATAATAGTACAACGATCGCTTATTCCATCGAAGAAACTCTTCTCTGAATTCAGTGGAAGATCCTTAACCAAAGGGATTGAGTTGCATCTTCATTATACCCTGACACTTTTACAAGTTACTGCATTGTTCGTACTTCCGTCAATGGCTATTTAATGGATCCAAATGATTAATGATCCGTAGTCATGAGACCGATTAGCATCATCGATCATCCGAGCAGCGATCGATTCGTCGCGTGATCAAGTAAGGAAATCGAAATCTGTTTTATAGAATGTAGAAGTATGAGAAAATTGGTTCACCCGGGGGAATCCACAATCTGGTCGAAGAAGTAAAAGTAGAGCAAATGAAAGGGAAAAAATCGAGGCTCGTTAGAGACTCGTTTGCATAAGCGATAAGTTTGCTTGCCGTACGAAGGACTTCTAGCCTTGGGATAAGAAGGGTCGATAAGAAAGCAGGATCAGTTATTTTAAGCTCCGCGGTCCTTTCAATAATTGTAAAATCCAATTGGAAAAAAAACACCAGTGAACGTTCACTCTGTCAAAGGGGGTGCCAAGAGGATTTGGAGATGGTAGACAAATTCCTGTGGAATTTGAAATAATGATTTTCACGCCGGGTCCGTCGAACGGTGGCAAATTACGTTGGGCGATTTCACGGCGGCGGCCACCACTTAAATATCGGTCGTCAACTGACAGGCTAACGATCACGTGGCCAAATTGATGACTACCGTTACCTTAATCACAGGTCGGCAATCCCTGGCTAACAAGTTAAGGATCAGGCTCTGTATAGTCACGTGTCGCAACTACACCCGGCCATCGATCAGCCCCCGGAACCCTTCTTCGCAATTCCTTCGAGTCTTTAAGTCCTCGATGCACTCGATACCCCAACCGATCAGATCGATTACTGCCACTTCTTTCCTCAGTATTTTTCCACACCATCTCTCCGACCCCAAATATATTGAACACCCTCCTCGCTCTTGAATTAATTTACTACCTCTTTGGAATACAACATCCCTAAAGAATCGACTTATTATAATTCGAATGTGTCCCATTTCCTTTCCATAAAATAGGTTTCAATAAAATCGTAAAGAAGTTAATTGGCTTCTTCGATTTTATTACGCACATTTCCATTGAAATTTCAGACTACATTTGATATACGCAAAGGGTGGGAATACCAGTTAGAAACGCTCGTCTGTTCACTCAGTAACTTCAGTGCTGACATGTCCTGTGTCCCGTAGGATTACGCACACCTTCCAATGTAGAGAGAGAGTGTGTGGACTCACGCGGCTTGCGTATTACACTCTCTCAAAGTCGCGTTTGTCCGACGTGATCGGCGCAAACGAGGAGATGTTCCTGTCGGATCGAGCGTTTATCTTCGATCTACCGATCGCCCGTGTATCCTGGCACAGTAAGGGCTCGACAGTCTCCTTTCTTCTTCTTCCACGACTCTCTGCTCCCTTTTCTCTCGCTCCCCTTCCTGCCAGCATGCTTGTTTGTGGCAAATCACGGTGAGAAATACTATCGGCGCTTTCGACATGTAAATATCAATTTCCTGCATTTCCTTTCCGAGTGAAGTAACACAGAGATTTTTCGACTTGTAAATCGGACGATTTATCTTCAGTAAACTAGGAGTTAAACCAGGGGATTCGAGTGATTCATACGCGAGTAGGGGAACGCAAGAATATCTCATCGAGCACAACTGAAATCACTAGTACATGCTGAGGAACGAAAGGAAGCCGAAAGTACTCCCTAAGGGATTATTAATCCAGACCCCCTGCTACCGAGGCTTTTTCTAAGTCAGAACACCGCGGGCGTATGCCATAAATATGATAGCCATAAAATTCGGAAGGGGCGCAGTCGCGTTCCGAACTTTTTCCATGTCTGAAAGTCGACCGATGTCGCTGTGAAGAGCGCGCGCTCCAGCCGTGCCACCGGAGATGTTCTCCCTTCTTAATGGCAATATCTCCCTTCTTACGAAGATACTTTATAATCTTAAGGAGACAAAATGTCCCGGCGCAATGTGACCCGATTACCCGGTGGAATTGTAATGCTAACTGTAAGCAATGTCACCCTTGGATCGATCGAGTTCGATCGTTAATCCTCAAGTAGAATGCGATCAGAACCGTGGTGGGATGGGTCCTGTAGGAGAGTAGGGCTCGTACTCGTACATATCGATAATAAGTGGCTTTGGTACGACAGTTCTTGCAGGGGGGATGTTTTGCCGGGCGAAATTTCGGGTCATATCTCATGGGTTAGTGGAAGGTGAGGAGGTTGGAGATGGGGAGAGTGGCGGGCAGCCACCGTAGGCCGCGGCAGGAGTCGTTGCCGGTGAGGTCGTCGAGCAATTTCTCTCTCGGCGGCTGACCGAGCAGCCCGGTTGCACAATGCCAGCCAAGCCAGCCACTCGCAGCGAGAAGCACCGAGCGAACCAACGATCCGGCCACGGCTCGACTACGAAAACGTCGAGGCGAGGAGATCCATCAATCCGCGGCTGGTCAGCTTGTATCTTCGGGACGAGTATCGATACAATCGATCCGCTTGTCGAAGGCGCGTAGCTACGTGCGAGCCCGACGAAAGTATCGGGATTCCTGTCTCCTCGCTTGACCACCAGAGGCGATTCCCGCCGTTCTTTCTCTCTCTCAATGTTCCCTCGCTCTACCGTTCCTCCGCTGCTCCTGCTCCTGCTCCTGCTCCTGCTCCTGCTCCTTCCTTCTCCGCGTATATTCACTCGCTTACGTGAACTTACCAACAGCCTCATTGGAATCACCAGCGAATACTTTCCCACGGCTTTTTCACGTTGCAAAGCTTTTTCCCTTGCGATCCTACTCTTATCGAGCTTCCGCCCGGAAAATAGAGCGTCGCTCTGTTTTGATAGGATCTCTTTAAGCAGTTTGAAGCTCGGACTGTGATTTGCATGATAATACTCATAATTAGTTAGATTGTATAAGTAGGGACGCGTTCGATGAAAGAGACACGCTGCAAGAAATTAGTCGGTTCGGATGAAGAATGTTCTCATCGAGGATTATTATTTAGTCATACGACGCGCTAGTGCTCCTGGTAGTTTTAATCGGTCGGCACAGTAATCGACGTCACTCATCGTCGACGTACTAACGAGGCTTTTAATCTTTTATACATAGCGAGGCAGGAGCCATCCGAGCGAAGGAATCCGTGTTTTGTCGAGGGCGCGATAACCGAACAATGCGATTCCGATGCAAAGCGAGCGAATAAAAGGTCCGTCGCGCGAATATGAAGCCATAGATTATTCGTTTGCGCCCATCAATCTGCACCTTTCTTTCGGCTCCGAATGCTGCTACTGCTGCTGGCACTGTTGCCACTACCTTGACTGTTGGGGACGTGATCGGACGTTTGGTGGGCACAGGCTGCTCCGCAAGGAACCGGTGATATTAACCCATTAACGTTTATAAATCGTCGCCGATGGTGCGTGAGTCGCCTGCAGAGAGGATTTCGCGACGTGCATTTCAAATGCCGAATATCACGTGGCCCACAACCCGATCGACTCTCTATTCGTTCTCCGTTCCTCTCTCTCCCTCTCTCTCTCTCTCTCTCTCTCTCTCTCTATCTGTCCCGTGGCACAAGGTGATTCGCAATCGTGCGGAAAGAGGACGGAGAGAAAACTTGCCAAGAAGAGAGAGCAGGAGGAGTAGGCTGGTTGGTTGGGACTCGCACGTAAGAAGCTGGAGGAGAACGTGTCACGTCTGCGGAACCGCTGCGGAAATGCCTGCTCGTGACTCCTCGGATATCACGTGCCACGGTACCGTGGCGGTGCCTCCGATATCGCCGATTATTTCCCTTTCGCCTTCTTATTACGCTTAAGCAGCCACCACGAACACACACGATTTAAATTACTCCGCTCCCTCCGGGCGTTACCTGCAACACCCAACCTCCGCGAGGACCAATGTCATCTCGGCACGTGCGGAAAACACTGGCTTCGTGACGACACGTTCTTACCTCGAGAGATATTCTTCCTGACTGAAGATGCTGTACTATTTTCTCAGTCCTTTCTTGATCCTTCTTAATCTATACTTATGCACTTTTCGAGCTAAAGCACCAGTCGCGGATTGAGGATCGTCGTATAACGGTCTGCTACCTTCGGGAAGCAGCAATATTTTCAATCCCTCTGTCGCCAGTTCGATAATGCCTCGGTTATCGGGAGGCTTTTACTAGTATCTTCTTATTACGCGTATCAAAATCGTAAATTGAGGATGGACCAGTTTAACTCGAGGCAAATGGGAACTCGGCGGCGGTGGCGTTTCAGGTTTCTCTGGGGGCGCAGGTGGAGGAGAGCTTATCCGTGTCGTCGGAGCAAAAGTCGGCGTGGTTCTTGTAAATGATCGCGCGGGACCGCGCATTATTTGCGTTATTAAAAGTGACGTGGGTTGACCTACTATCTCGCTTAATAAAATACGCCCGGATATTTAGGAGAAATGTGCAAACAACATCGGGAACCCACTTTCGAATCTCGTTAGGGCCTCCTCGCTGCCTGTCCGCCGTAAGCGCAATGCGTGCACGCGCGTGCGTTTCTTCCCGCTGGGTGTGAGTGTACGCGCGCACGCCAGTGTGTGTGTGTGTGTGTTTGTATGTGTCTGCCTGCGGCTGGAATGTTACAGGTAACGTCAGCGTGATCGCCCGGCAAATATAAAGCGGCCGATTATCGCGCAAAGGCATCGCCAACGCTCGGGCGCCGATTATTTTATAAACCGCGTACTTTATTGCACGCGCGCGCACCTCCATATGCGCACCGCCTCGCCAGGATAAAATCAACTCGGCGAGGACTCTTTTCGCCCGCTCACTGACTCACCCAACCCATTAATGATAGTTCCTCGAGACTCTTACTGCCATGATCATATAAATCAATCGGTGAACGCTAGAAAGGGAGCGAGAATATCGGGCGTGACAAAAAAAAATGCCTGTCCCAGGCGTTGATAATTTTGCATTGCTAATCCACCCTGTAGCCGTCACGTAACGAGTAATTTTACTTATAACCAGAGTCCGTTAGTACCGACGAATAAAAAAAACCAAGAGGCGGCAGACCGAGTCTCGAGAAGTGAAATTAAATTACTGCACGGCATTCTCTCCGCCCTCTGTCCCTCTCTTTCTCTTCCTATCTACATAGTATCCATCTATATGTTTCTCTGTCTCGACTGGGCGCCGGAGAACCGAGCAATTACTGTCTAGCATCCATTGAGCGGGATCAATCGATCTCGCGGGAATAATTACACGGCCCGGTCCGCCGTGCGATAAAAGTGTGGCGTGCGTAAATCGCAGAAATACCCACAAACCATTATCATTAGGGCGTACAGTGCCATGCGCTTGGGAAGGAGCGAGAGCGGGGCGGAATAAAGGGGAAGCGAACCAGTCGGTTCGTTCACTTTCGTGGCTTTCGGCGTCGGCCGTGGCAAATGAATTATCGCCGGCCAATAATTACGAGTCCGCGGCCGCGTCGGGGTCAGCCAGGCTGGAAGTGAGAACGCCGTGACAACCGACAATTATTCTCTAACGCGAGAGCTGCTAGCCCACGCGAGAGAAAGGGAGAGCAAAGTGAAAGAAGACGTGGCTCAGCCAGGGAAAGACCATAATTATCTGCGCCGAGCGAGTTTTCAATTGAGCATCATCTCCACCGTAGGTACGAGCGAGGCGGTTCTAACGCGTTCTTTGAATAGATAGGGAAGTCACTGGCAACGGCAACACGTCGACCTCGCCTTCCAACCCTCTTCCGCTCACTCCTCTCATCCAACTACTTTGTCGGCAACCCTTTCAGCCCTGCCGGCCATGTAATAATAGGAGAGGGAGCCGCAACAGTAAGTCACCCGATCGGCAGATAGACGAATTTCCGGACAAGCGTTCGCCGGTCTGCGTGATTAATTATATTGGTGGCATCCGTGCGGATTAATTGGTGGATGCGATGAGCGACAGCTCGTCCAGTGCCAAGAGAAGAGTCGTGCTGGCTCACCATTTGCCCCGATGCCGCCGCGAAGATGTTATTAATTGATCGGGGACAGGTACTAATTGTGACCCCAACGCTGCTTGAAAACGATCCGTAGTACGTTCTTACTGATTTACGAGAGATCCCTGCTCCCACGGATACCAGGATGTCAAAAGTTTCCTGCCACCGACAACCAGTCCTTCCTGACCTGGAGATCTGTCAGAGTGAAATGTGCTTCCTTTGCGTTTAGCTTCCAGTTGGCAAAGGTGAGTTAATTAAAGGTATATTAAGCTGATAGTTAGAAACATAATATAATACATATGACTTTGACGCAGGAGTGTAAAGAATTTCGTTTACAGTTGGACTTATATCAAGGAAAGAAATCAAAAGGCTGCAGTTGATACTGGGAGAGAGCTCGATCACAAAGTAACGAAGCAATTCCATTGCGAGTGAATAATGAGGCTTGCGGCTCGGGCGGTTCGCGCTTTCGTGCACGCTGTTCGCATATCGGCGAGCCGGTGCAAGGGATCCGCGCGCTCGGTAAGGAGCACCTAACTGCCGGCAGTGTAACGCAGCTCTTAAAGATAATGAGCGGTGTGATTGATCGTAAAGGTAATGACCATCGAAACCCGCCGCTGCATCTCGCGCGTACCGCCTCTCCGCTAAGAAAAAGAGTCGATCCCGGTGCAAGCCTGATTTCGAACACACTCTGCGGGAGGTGCTCTCGTTAATACTTGCGCTCCTTTGCCTGGAACTGACGAGGATTTAGCAACTTTAGTTAGCTGCGAGGAAAAATCCCATTTTTTGACGGTGCTGATGGGGGAACAATTTTTTGAAATGAACAAGCAGAAATGCCGCTGCGGTACCAGCGTTCCCCAAAGACGTCAGTTCGGAGTCATTACGGTGTAAAAGGCGAGGTAATGGCTGGGTGCGGTAGGAAGAGTATGCGCGAGGGACATTTCGATGCCGGCAACCAAAGGTTAGACGAAAAAGCGGTGCGGTGCCTTTGAAGATCACGAGCAGCTGGCTTAACGCGCATTATTTATTACAAGCTACATTATTAAATACCCAACTTGCGCAAGTTGTTCACACGAGGAACAATGATCAGTGCGACAAGAAATCCTGATCTAAGTAGAATTATACGAATCTGGAGTGGAGAGGATGAGTAGGAATACAGGTGAGCGGTTTCGGGATGGTAGCGCTCTCAGGATCGGGCTATGAGCGCAAGGGAAGATAAGTAGAAGGCAGAGCAGCCTATAACGTAGGTGATTCCAGCAGAATTCATGGTCGCTTGATTACGAGTAATAAAGCGGGCGTTAGGCTGAGATTTATGAGGATCTTCGAGCACCTATAGTCCCTGATCGCCACCCTGGAGTCCTCTTTCACCAGCATCTCTCCCGCTCCACGACGAACCTCGGAGCTTTCACCCTTCACCGGCGATAGCTTTGAATTATGCTCGAGCCCGAACAAAATTTCACCAGGCGTATCTAGTCTCACCGATTGAGAATGATTTCCGCTTGGTACTCTATCTAGGCTTCTCTCGAAAGAGCAATGTTCTTCGAAGCGGTTCGAGTGAAATCGGTGGGATAGCAGTAGCACGCGCGTCTCTCGGCAAGCGATGTATCATCGGTTTATCGTATCACAGCAGAGGCGGCGTTTAAAGACGCGTAGCAAGCCAGTCGGAGCGGCGATCGAGCGTACAAGGGACTTTTTAAATGCCGCTGCACGGATTCGTCATTAGTTTATCTAGCGGTGCACGGCTTCCACCTTGAAGTAGTAGGCAGATATATCGAGGGGCGCAAGTAGCGATAGTGATTATTCTTCGAGGCGCCAAGCTTCATTGCGGCGTAGCCCCCGCAAGCTACGCTCACGCCATACGTTATCGGGGGCGAAAGAAACCCCCTCCGCCAACCTGCCTCGTTAGTAATGAGAAGACCGATAAATTATCCTCAGGCCATAAAAAGCAACTGTAGTGCAGCCGATCACACGCATCGGCCCGTGAACAGGAGGCCTTGAAAATTTTAGTACCACGGAAACCCAGTCCAACCTACATCGATATATTTCCTTTCTCACTCTCGCTCAACTTGTTTCTACCTTCGTTCGCCAAACGTTTGGCCTGATTATCAAAGTTAACTGAGTCGCGACTATTTATTTACCTCATGGCATACCTCGCTCTGTGGGTAGTTGCGTATGTAATACTGCCGCAAGCCTGTGCTTCTGGCCTCCGCCTTGCTACACTTTAACGCGTGCTTATTTACAACGATAATAACATAGCCGGCTCCGCTCGGAAAGCGGCCCGAGTACTTTCGGCTATATCCAGGAATCGTGGGAGCGAGCGAGTACGCGTATCTTGGGTGGGCCACCTTGTCCACCAAAACAGCCTCTCGCGATGAAGTTGTCAATTAACTGGCGGTTATTGATAAAAAATGCGGCTTAATTATGCTCCTCGACTGACTGGTTATCGTTGGAATTAAGAGCACTGTGCATGCTCGGCTGAGCCTCGCCTCTTTTTCGGAAGGCATCACCACCACCAGCTTTCATGCTCCGACATGGTACAAACTTTATTTTTCGACCTTGATAAAGTACTACTTTATCACGTAAAGTTTACAAGCGCATTTATGGGGAATTTGATGAATTGATTGTCAATGGAATGGGATAATTGGTATATCATACAGAGTGTTCCTTGGAACATGAAATTCAATGTTGAAGGTAACCTGTTGAACGAAGAAGGAGGTAATTGGGAGTGAAAATGACGAGTAAAAGGAGACGTGTTGTTCAGAAATGAGCATTCTATTCAGACGGATTTACAATTAAATTCAACCGGTAGCAGTGGTAACAGCCAAGCCGTTGGTGTCAAGCTGCTGGTGAAAGCACAGCTATTTTACGGCATCTCCAGCGATTTTGTAACCCACTGCCAGGTCGAAGAGCTTTACTATCGCCGGGCGCAGTATACGTCAGCATTATTCTCCGGAGATTTTATCTCGGGGCTTCGGTACTCGGCCGCCGGCGGACACTTTATTCCGGAGTGGCCGCGCGTGGCCCTCGAATTCCCTCGAGAGAACCACCACGCACCAGCGGAGGCGTGAGAGTGGAAACTCCCGCTGCTCCTGGGCCACACACACGCGCCTAGTCGAGCTTGTGTGCGCCGTTAGGGCGTTAAACTTCACCTCGAAGATTTATCCTCGGGAATATTATCAGAACGCGGGGGTGCTCGATCGTAAAGTCCTCGATCGTAACACTCGCACAAGAGCTCGAATTAATCCGAGGACTTCACTCGACCGTTCACCGATGCAATTAAGTTGTCTGGAATTTCAGGTTATCTTGGACGCGGCAAGTTCGCAGACATTGCTGCACAATCATTGTACTGACGTTTATAACTTAGTAGTAGTAACATGTGAAATCTTGGATTGCGAGACTCCAAGTGCCACTCGCTGCCAATTCTCCAATGCAAAAAGACGATATTACCATTTCGAGCAATTACGCGTCACGAAGTCAGTTGATTTCTTGGCTACCTGAATACAAAGTACCGAGTTCTCGAAAGTAATCCCAGCATGAGGGAGGCGCTTTCCCAGGAGGTGTGCGGCACCACGAGAGACTGTAAAGTCGACATTTAACGCGGGTGTGCCTGCAACAGTGCGAATGAAGCAGAGAATTCGCATTGCGTCATGATCTCTTCAGTGTGGAACGGTGATTTTGGCAATGCCTTCGAGCACTTGGCCACAATGCCTCTGATTGTTTCGATGGCGGGCTCGCTCGCGTAACATATCGATTTCGCGGCCGCAAGGATCGTGTCAAGAGTCATCGATCGGCATCAACCTGGCATATGACTCTTCGAAATTAAAGTGGGTCCTCCGTCGGCCGACTCTGTCGCCCGAGCATAAATCGTGTCCTCCTCGCTAATGAGACCGGCGCCTTATAAACGCTTTCGTCGAAAACGTACGTTCCGCCCGCGTCTCGCTCACCCTCAGAAAGTAAAGCTGTTTATGCCGCGTAATAAACGACGACTCGTCGGACATTTTCGCGTGACTTTCGCAAGCCTGGAATGCGCATCGCACGCCTGGCCAACTATAACGATGCCACGCGCGCCTGAGCGACGTCGCAATATTTCACGCGGTTCGCCCGCAATTTTTCAACAAGCGGGTGTTTCACAGTCGAATTAACGGCACGTCAATTCGACAAGGTGCAAATGCTTTGCATAATGCCGCGCATGTTTGATTCGTATTCGAAACAAACTCGAGCTTCGGACATATTCTGTAGAAATATAGCTCTATATTATGCATTTCAACTTTCTTCATGTTCATCCGAAAGTGTGTAAGACCGTGCTCGATGGCCGCAGGGCTCGAACACTGTCGGTGACACTGTGAGATCGTATCTCGACACAGGGAGGCTGGCTGGCTGGCAGGCAAGCAGCCAGGCAGGCACGCACGTACCGCATGAAATATTGATTTCGAATTGAGCGGAATTACGAGCGATTAAGGATATGGAATATCTTGATCAATGGCGGTGCCGGAGCAAATTCGCGGACGCGCGCGCGCGGGTTCGCTGAAGCGATGCGTGTGTCGTGTAGGCTCTGAGCAAGCTGGCGGGGTCTGGGCCGAGGGAGGGCGCGCGAGGGTGCCGCAGGAGGTTGCGCAAGCCTGGCGCCAGGCCGCAATGCCGCAGGGCCCGCAAGTGACTCACCAAGCGCACCGGCCAACGAGAGAGCGGAGAGAAGAGAGAAGAGCTGCCCGCCGAGGCTGACCCACCTATCGCGCAACCGAGGACCCGTCCAAGGTGCCTCGGAGACAGTTCGTGAGAGTCACTCTTTCGTCAGGACGATGCGGCTGACCCATTTTTTCTTCCCTGCCCCACACACTCACCGCCCGCGCTTTCAAACGTAACTCGCTTCTATTAACACCAACCATACACGCCACTTCCCTCTTCCATACCACTGGAATCTATGAAGTAGACGACTAGTTGATCAAAGTCCAACCTATAGTGATTCAAAGGGGGAGTTTGCTTGCGGAAGAATCATGAGTGGCGATCCTCTCATGAAGCCATTACACGGCGGATCTCTTTTGATTATGTAAGAAGTTGAATGTAAAAGAAATCAGAGCGCAAGGAGGACTATAATAAAAGGGCTGTGGATCTCCGCATAACGGAGGCGACGCTGCCAGAGAGGATGCGATCGTGTCTCCGTGAACAGAAGCCGAAACAGTCCGGGTGGTTTTATTGCGGCGGGCAAGGATATAAAAGTCCGGCATACAAGCGCTGGCACTGGCAAAACAGCCCGGGGGAGCCGCTCCACCGGTCCACTCGATTCCCCGATCTCACGTCGCTACTTTCTTTCTCGGTTCCGCGCGCCGCGCCGCTGCCGCATCATCGACAACAGTCGAGCGTGCGGGCAGCTGACCTAAATGATCGGCGAACGCTCGTTCCAGCAATAATTTTAGCCTCGAATTAAACACGGTACTGCACACACGCTCTTTAACGAGTCGACCTTCCTTTTGTTACGCTCGCCTGATTCCTAAGTTGCATAGCCAGCATCTTCTCGACGTACAAACTCGTCTCCTTGGAGAAAGTGGATCAGGTGCGCCGATTTGCGAGCCGTCTTCCTCATACTAATTACCAATGTCATTCCACAAATATCTATCACCGCCCTGTCGCTGGAGAGTGCCGCGCTAAAGGATGAAATCGGAATGCAATACCTCGCAGTCAATCGGCAACGCCAGACACTTTTGCCCCGTGCACTGGATGCGGTAATATTAATCACGAGTTTCTTCTCGCGATGGGGCAGATTATTACAGACACAAGCATACGAGTAACGCGTGTATAGAGACTCTCTCTGTCTTTCTCTGGTCGGTGCAATCTAGTGCCCAGGTGTGGCATCCCCCGATTGCAGAGAACGCTATCGATCATTCTCCACGTCCGTAATGCCATTGTCGTGTATGACTAATTGCCGGAGTGACCGAGTACCACGCTTGCCAATTGTAATTAAGCGCCGCCTCGAGAGAGGCCCTCTTCGTGCGGTACTCTCTTCCTGGTACTCCCTCCGGGCGACAGCCCGGAAGATCAAGAGTCGGACGTCAAATGAGACTGAATTTCCACTCGCGCCGATACCCACCACCACAACCACCACCACCAGCACTACCCCGGGCTCGTTTGCGCGCCGACCGCCGAGATGTAATTAAGGAAGCTCAATGCCGTGCTGACTGGCCAATGACTAAAGATCCCCATGCTGAGGTTCTTTTCGTTGGGAAGCCGATAAGCTAACGAAAGGAGCCCGCCAGGCGTATCTGCGTCCTGAGTCCCGACACATCTTACTCGCGAGGAAATGGAATGAAATGGAGAAAATACTAATGACAGTACGGCTACTCTACGTGAGCGGTGAGAGGCTACGAGGGTCAGGCTTAACAGGGGACGTGGTCCAGGAGTATCGCAGCGGTAAAAAGCTTCTCTGTCCATCGGTAACTAAGAAGAAGAATCGATAGGCGCCGCGGGACAACTATCTCTACGTAGGAGTATTGCGCCAGAGAGGGAATTGCATTGCGAGGCTAGTCCCGTAAGGAGCATCCCCTCTAATTACCGTATAATACCGTGCTCCATACAGTATCCCTGACCCTCGGACAATTCCTCTCCCAGACATCCATCTAATCTAGTGGAAAAATAGCCGGCCAGTTCTTCGAGCGGCAGCGCGATCACAGTAGGCATTTGATACCGCGTCTCTTGGTGATTCTTCCTGAAAGCGGCGGCAACGGAAAATTATAAAAATCGATGATTGCCGCTGCCGACCATGAAGAGTAGCCACCGCGGGGTGATCGGTGCTCGTCGTTGGGTAGGCGGGCAAAAACTAACAAACGAGTTCCCCGTGGTACGCCAGCCAACCTCTTTCTCTTTCTCCGCCGGGTAACATCTCCGCCGTGTCCTCGGAGACTTCCGAAGATCGCTGCTGGACCAAGAGGACAGCGATTCGTAAGCGATCCTCGTACCAACCGCTTGCCGAGCCAGCCAAGCCAGATCACCATCGAAATACATTCCCGATATATAAACTCGTTTTGCACGACCTTCCCACCGTTCGCGAGGCTTCCGGGCTCCCGGAGAGGTGAGACCGGGAGCCAAGCATGCAGGTCCTCAAGAATCCCGCTTGGAATGCCAGAAACACTCGAGGACTGACGGACCGTCAAGAGAGCAGCTGAAATGAACTGCAAACGCATGAGTCAGATATCTCACCAAGTGAGATATTCAATTTTCTGACTCGAAACATTGTTCAGCCATTGCCAGTGCGGCCAAGCGGTGGATTCATCGAATCGACTCGCCGGATTCTGTAAGCAGCATTTGCACAATAATCTCGTTAGATGGCCCGCAAAACAAGCAGCATCGGGGAGCCAGGCTCTAAGAACTCGTGAGAGAGCAAGTCCGTGCGGGGAACAATCCACTAAATGAATCAATCGATAATCCCCCGAACAGTCGGGGATAGCCATTACTCTTTGGATTGCTCTTGTCGAGGAGAAGGGTTGTAAATCGCGGAGGGATACAAGCGGCGAGAGGATCCAGTACAAAAGTCATCAGCAGGGTGTATCGAGTCGGCTCTTTCACCGGGGGGATATATCAAAAGGCGAGTACTTCAACTTCGGCCTGGCAGTAAAGCATTCAGTGGAAACGTCTTGTGCTGATCAGGCGCGCACACGAGCGCCCTGGGCAGCGGCGCAGCGGCATAACGAACGTCAGATAAAACATGAGGACTCGTCTGAAACACGATATCGTGCGTGCATCCACGTGAGGACATTGGACGACGACCACCGCGTGTCTCAGGGAGGAAGGACTACATCGGTCGAGGAGGGAGGGAGAGCCCGAGGATCTCCGGGAGTTTAGGAATCGATTTGCAAGTGAAACTCGCTGCTAGGAAGAGATCCCCCGTTGTCGTCGGGCTCGTCATCCTTCGTCGTTATGCGCGAGCAACGAGTCCGAGAAAAAGAGCTACTCCCTTTACTGCTCTGCTGCTGCTCCTCGGGCTGGCCGGTATCGGCGCCCTTCGGTACCCCTCTGGATTTACGATCCAGAAGACAGAGCCAGGATCGACGACCGATACACGCCGGAGATCCCATCTAACGGGTGTCGTACGCGAAAGTGACTTACGAACTGACGCGCTCACTGACGAGGGCCTCCTCGCTTCTCCTTTGGAAAACGAGCGTGCTCCCCAACGCTGGCAACGATCTGAGTAACGACGTCGTACAATGCGCGCGCTCTCGTCGCCACACACACAGAAATAATAAATCGCCCGAGAGAGGATCGATCGCCCCTTTTCTTCCCTCGATCATTTCGCGAGGGTCCTTTTAATTCCTGCCGCGCTCCTCAGTGTTATTAGATGATAGACGAGCTATTCGGTCGGCCCACCCTTTAAGGACCGCTTTTTACCACTCATTTTACACGTCTCCCACTTATTTACGAGCTGACGTTTCAGCTATTGAAATCTGTCCAGTGGATAGTCCAACGATTTAGGAGATACTGAAAAACAGGCGTGTGGATTAACAGGCATTTTAGCAAGTGGCTTGTTAAGACATACTGACTCGACAAGGACAGTGGGTACCACGAAATCGATGATCCAGTTCTTGGAAACCGGACGATCGATCATCGCTAATGGACAGATGGGATCTTCCGTGGGAGAGTATTGCTTTCCAGTGCAGTCGAAAACACCAGCAGCGGTGAGCAAAACAGTACCAACCACTTCCAACCAGTGGCTGGCTAGTATTGCGTAAGAGAAGCGCGGGGAATCTCTCCCTCTCTCTTTCTCAAGCCGCTCGATTTTCCCCGGAGTTTCTCGTTGTCACATCGGAGATCGGTGTGAGCAAGGAGGAGTCAGGAGGGAGCGAGCGGAAGCTGAGTAGGAGCGAGTCGAGTGGAAGTATCAAGGAAGAAGAGGAGACGCGCGAGAGACGGACGGGAGAAAGGAGGAAGAGGTGGAGACGAAGGGTACATGTCAAAACTAACGACATTGGTTCGACTCCCTGGAGACCTGACGGCGGCAGCGGCGACGGCAGAGAGGATGCTTGTGCCCCGGTGGTGGCCGGGGCGAGCGAGAGCGAGAGAGGCCGGGGAGAGCCACCTCGTGTATATCGGTACGAGGACGTGGAACGAGTCATCGAGGTAGTCCGGGCGATTCCTGGTAGGCCCGGCTAAGACGTGCCTCGAGAGACAACTACCCAGGCGCAGTGCTATGCCGTCTGGACCAGCTTCTCCCCGATAACGCGCTTTGTCCTCTCTTGCTCTCTTCTCTCCACCTCTGTACTCACTGGACATCCCTTTCTCTCAATGCTTTCCTTCCTCCTCTTACATCGCCACTCGTGGCAGACTCGCAGGCAGCAAGTCTCCTCTCTTATACTCGGCTTGCTGCTGTTCCTCCTGCTTCTACTGCCACCCCCTCCCCGCCAACCTTGTCAGAAAAAGATGATCCTCCGTTGCACGTGCAGATAGCAAATCACGGCATCCAACCTCGTCGAGCCGACCGATCGGATACCAATGGTCGCGTGAACGAGTCCACGATTTCACCGCGAAATCACAACGATCGCAAGGCCGCGGCGAATGTCGAGCGGGGATCACGCACGCACTCCCATTTTCGATGGTGCGATGCCAGGACTAACGGAATACGAGAAGTGACGCTTATGGCTATGGCGGACTATTGCCCGTAAACACGCAGGTTTTCAGGCCGACCGGTGTATAGGCAACAATCTCTCGCGCGCTTTGTTCTTTTGTTGACGGCCGAGCATATAAGGAGTAAGGATAAGGAGCTCACCGAACTTGACGATTTATGACACGCCGGAGTGCGCGACTAAAGCTGGAGAGCACCCGCGTGCACTTACCTGGAACGTGACTCACAATCAGTTGGAATAACGAGAAGCGATCGAGAGCCCTGGGAAAACGATTGCCAAGATTCGATATCTCACGAATAAGAAGATATTCCTTCCGAGAAATGATTGAATTAAAGTAACATATATCTCCGATTCTAGAATCAAGATTTTATTGAGGATTTTTTTGATCCTTTATTGAAATATTAAATAATTCTCTGAAATTTCGGGGTTTTTTGACAACTTTTTCAAAAGTTTAAAATATATTTGTCCCGGTTAATGTCAAGAATTATTGTAATGGAGAAGTGGCGGTGTAAAGCTATAGGGTAAAAGAGAAAAGTGAGTCGAGGCGCCACTGACGAAGGATGCGGATCGTGCGAAAGGCACGCGAGGCTTCCGCTTCCATGGCAGGTCCTTTTTCTCTCATTCTAGCGGTACAGTAGGATCACGCGTACACTTAGTACGTCGGTGACGACGCCAAATGACGAGACACCTGGAAGGATGCAGCCACAGACCGTTGTGCTTTAGTACAATTATCATCCATTTACCAGCCATCAAGCAGTTAGAAACGATTACGACTATCATAGCTGGTTTCGTCAGTGACAGTGGAGCAAACGAGGGTGACGGACAGTCCTGTTTGCTCGGTGGTAATGGCGAGCCGTACCTCGCTCTTCGAGCAGAGGCCATCAAACGATTAGCGGATCCACCTGTCATCGTAGATCCCAACCGCTCCCAGTGAGCTAGGCCTATTATCATCGCATCAAGGCACCCTAATGCTGTGTATCCGCTCTCTCTCCCTTCCTTCCTCTCTCTCTCTCAACTCATTGATTGCCCCCAGTCGATTCCTCCTCCGTGAAATTGACGGAACACAAGAAATAGATAGGCGATCTGGGACGCGGACTTCTTGGGAGAAATGTCACACGGTGTCAGCGAGTCAGACTGGACACACGTGATCTCTCGTCCAAATCTCTCGTCCTCTCGTTCGAGAGCTTCGAGGGAAAATTGATAGGTCTACGCGGCCGAGTGTACCTTGTGTGATTCTCAGACGCTTGTAAGTCCAGTCAAACGCTGCGTGAAAGTACGAGGTAGTGGAAGAATGAAACCTCGCGCGAACTCTGCTCGCCATGTTCTCAATGATAGGAATGAGGATCTCGTTACTGTTCACGAGAATGTCGTTAGTTTTGACAAGTCGACTTTCGAGGTCGCTCGTTGAGAATATTTGCTTGGTCGACTGATCTGTCAGCTGATTGTACGTATTTTCGTGAGGATTTCTTGCTAAGAAGCGCAGGAAGGGAGGCTGTGGTTCTGGCTTCTGGTGCGGACGTGGATGTGCGTATTATCGGTTACGCACACCGCTTCGCCAGGGGAATCGAAGTCCAGGGTGGAGGTTTTGCGCAGAGGACGAGGCGAAGGAGGACTCTTCTTCTCCTCGTCTCTTTTCTTCGCGCGAGAGTCTCTGCCTCCTCCCTTTTTCCCTTAGAGCTTGCTGCTCCCCGCGGGCCCAATGAATGCCGATCCGCTGATGCGTCTCGTCGGCTGGTTTGACGAGGCCTGATGGATGCTCCTGGAATCCCGGCTCTCCGCTCGGGAGCACGCAACGAGCAAAATCGCGGTTTAAATCGGCAAGGCGCGCGGTTAGATATTCCCTGGGACGAGTCAGCCCCCCGATACAAACGAGCGCCGCCCCATTGTGTGTCGGGTGTACATCTTACCCCTTCGGATATACATACAGTCCCGATATCAGTCGTCGATCCGCCGGGACCAGGATTCCATTGGGGCTACCCGTTTCCTTCTCTTTCCAGTGAATAAACCTTCTCTCGATACTTGAATAGCGCGCGAAATCTTACTCCCAAGCAGGAAGATTAGAAGCAAGCTGACAGAACAGGGCGAATGTACTACTAGATGAAAGTCCTATTTCTGCTCGACACGAAGCAGGAAACAGCGTGGACGACGTGTTCCTGCCGTTATAAACGATCGCAAACAGCAAATTCTATTTTCAAGCCCGCGTCCCGGTGCGCGGCAACGGGATGAGGAATGAGGCCAATTAAGCAGTATATCATTAAGAGGGAGGCTGCGGCGACAAAGTCCAGCGTTCAACGGAGTAAATCATCCACGACCGCAAGCCACGGCAGCACGCTCGGCCAGCAGCGGGAGTCTAACTGAATGCGTCGGGTGCATCTCGTCGCTGGCGCGGAAGATAAGCGTGTTTCGTCGTGCCGAAAAACGAATTGACAAATAGCCTGGCGCAAGGTCGAGAGATTTCAGACTGCACCTTGAAATAGTTTTCATAGAGAGCAGCCGTATTTAATCCTCTTGGTCAGAAGGTGTCATCCCCGGGAGCTTAGGAGCTTACGATGACTCTTGTCTGACAGGTTAGAGTCTTCGTGACGTTTGTTCTCTGAGAAGGACAGTCATTTCTTATACCGTCCGATCGAGGGTCATAGTTTTTGGGATGTAAGCAATATGAAAAATCTTGGACAGGTAAAATAGATAGCCCTTGCTATGGAAATTGAAACGCGGCTCATTTAGCTCCGAACTAACGTGTAGCGTGTGCCTAAGAGAGGTAGCGAGCCCCCTGTAGAGAGATTAGTGAAGCCACCGTGCTAGGTTATTAAGGGTACTCAGAGAGAGCAGATACCGGGCAGATTTATCTAAAAATGACTCTCCGCCACCAGGAGCCGCTCGAATTAATATGCAATCTTGAGCTCGTCTTTCAAATTCACTGGCTACTTCGAGACTATGGGGAATTCGCCCGGCAATATTACCGCAGTCACGCATACTCAGGAAGTACTGCGGGATGGATGAGCCGAGCCCTTTAATTTGACCCGGGAATCATTCACACGTCTACAGCGGACCAACCTGAGCCTGGCTAGCAATGTACAAGTGACTCGCAGTAATGAAACGGGTTCACATGAGAAGAAAAATCTTGGTTGAGATTAGAAGCAGAGCTAAACGAGATGGAAGAAGACTTGCCGAGGGAACGTGGGACTAGGATCGAAGGGATGCTACCGTAGGAGTGCAAGCCCGCTCTCAAATCGCATCCCATTATTGCCGATCACGTCCGCCGCTGGTACTTGTCGACTCGAATCTGCTTAGCATCGCGCGATCCCGCAAGAAGCGAACCCGCGCCTCAAAGCGAGCGCTGTACTCTTTCCCTCCCCCTTCTTCCCTCGCGCTCTCTCCCCGACAGCACGATATTGTAAATGAATCGTCCTGCAAGCGAAGATCGACGTCGAAGAAGAAGAACAGGTGGACAGTAAGCGACGGCCGTTACCTCCCCGTTTCCGGGAATCGAGGCCGAGGGAGCCCGTAGTAGCAGGAGCAGTGCTAGGATAGGGTACGTAAACCCGAAGTAGAGAGAGCCAACCAGCCAGCGCGGCAGCAACAGCCGTGGCAGCGGCAGCAACCCAAACGACTGGTCAGCGATACCGAGGCCGGTACGCGTTGCCGATGGAAAAAGGAGGGAGGAGAGAAGAGGAACGATCTTCCACGTTTCCAAGTCGCGTTATTATCGCTGATCACGTAGCTACTTAGAAGCGGCTCTTCGCTCTCCGCGGCTTTTATACCGTAGGCATCTCTTCTCTACCCGGCAAGGTAGGCCGGGTAGGCCAGTGCGGAGCCTGGTTTTACTCGCTCGTTCCTCGTCGGCTCGCTCTGCACCCTCTCCCTTCCGCTTCTCGCAACTTTTCTTCTCTCCTTCTCGTTCTCTCTTCACTTCCCCCGTTCTTCTCTTGGCGCTCTCCTTCTCAATACTCGCTCCCCGCTGCTTCGTTCTCCTCTTCTGGTAGCCGGCGTTCAGGTTCGCCTCGGGTGCGCACCGTACCTTCGTTCCGCCACCTTCTCGAGGCTATTCCTGCCTCGCTCGCTCGCTCGTCCGCGGACGAGCACCGGCTGCTCGGCTGCCAGACAGCGCTGCGCCTTCCCGGGCTTCCAGGAATCGCTCGCGCGCACCAGGTGAGCGCAGCGCGAGCGAGCGAGCGGAGAAAGGACGATGGAAAAGAAGAGGCCGGTGGCAAGCAGCCGGAAAAGAGGAAAGAGGATGGATTGGCTGCGGGAAAAGAGTCGTCGTCGAGCACTAGATAGACACGGTGGGAACCGTCGTCGAGTAGGAACGAGCTGCCCCGGCGAACGTCCTCGCGCGCTCCTATCAGCCGGTCTTGTTTTGACGCCGGGTCGACCGACTCCGGTGCATCGACCTCAAAGGTCGCCGTGCCATCCGCGGCGACGGAAAACCGACTGGTTTCGTTCCCCGGAGCAAGCAAAAAACCTCCACCCTCCGCCAACTCCGTCGACACCTGCCTATGGGAAAATCCTTGGCGGCCAAGTACGCCACTCGCAGCCACGCTGTCTGCGCCGCCAGCACTCTTCGGGAACCTCGTATCCGCAGGCTTTCCTATGCCTGTCTTCTTTGATGGATATTATTCCATTCGTAACTCGACCTCGCTACTACTTGCTACCAGACGGAGAGATGTATCGAGAGCAATTCGTAGCACTCTTCGTTCCAAGGATCGGTCAAGCGCCACGAACCCACTACTGGACAGGCTGAAGTGGGCCAGAAGCAATAAATATCCGGCGCTGCTACTTTCGAGGGAGTATTATTCTTCGAGCGCGATGGTTAGGCCCGGCTTGGTTCTCCTTAAATCCGCTTAAATAATGTGAGCGGCGGAGCAATTATTTTGCGAGAACAGTAACGCGTATCTTGTGCTGTTGGGGGCCTTCGGGCCCCTCCCGAGGATCCCGCTGACTTTTATTCCGCTCTCCGCGAGTTCCTGCTTCTTTCGCGGTGGGGGAGACGCGAACTGGACTAGGCACAATAACTATCAAGCGGCCCTTATTGTCCTTCCTTCAGCGATGCCGCGTGCGCACACGGCTACCCATTGTTGAAGACGTACGCGTGCACGTCCGGCAATGCGCGATGCCAGCGCGCGCGCGAGCTCCCTGTCTTCTTCTTCTTCCTTTCCCTCTCACTCTCTCACCCTTTCACCCTCGCTCGCCGCCCTCAAGATCTATCGTTGGAATTTGCGTATGTAGATTAACTCCCTTGGCCGCGGGCCCTATTGTTCCTCGAGGAAGAAGAAGGAGAGGCGAGGAAGCGGTAGCGCGCCGCTGGTACTCGGGGTATACGCCCGCTCGTTAAAAGGTGACTCCAGAAACAGAAAGATGCCGGTGATGAGGAACACGTGGTTCGTTCTCGGGAAGCGTGCCGACTTCTTCTGTTTTCACGAGATATGACGTGACTATCTCCCCAATTCGTGCCTATATTACTTCTTTGTCTACTGTAATGTTTATTCTTTACATTTTATACATCTGCCATGATTTTAAGTCCCTAACTCGAACTTCTTAATAGTTTAACTGTATTTTTTATACAATTTCATATAACATTCTTCAGTGATAATTATCTTTATGATCTACAATAGTTTTTCCAAAATTTTGCCACTTTCAGCTGCGATTTCGTTGAAATTCTTGCCAGTAGGAAGAAAGGAAATTGGGACAGTGAGTAGTGTGCGAGGTGTACTCTGGAATTCCCGGGGCCATGAAATCCAAAGGAAGGGAAGGACATTCGCCGAGCTAGCAAGAGACTCCTGGAGCAAAGAGTGGTTGCTGGTGGTGACGGTGTGGGTTCACGTGCGTGCTTGGGCTGCGTGCGTGTCCGGGGCCGTAATAAAAAAATTGACGACATCGCCAGCGCGCCGGCGACACGACGGCTCCTCGCCGACCAATAGCTATTGATCAGCGGCCTCTCTTGTGCTCGAGAGCGTGGCCGACGGCACTCCGAAGAGTGCGTAAGAGATCCTTGCTCACCGGGAGCGGCACGATTCGAGGAGAAGGACTTTAGCTCCTGCGAATCCCCCCTTAAGACGCTCACCATTTATTTTGTGCCTCCGATACCCGCTCCTATAGTCCTGCTGCTTGCCAAAGCTCTACTTAAGAATCCTTCTCTCTCGCCAAGAAACTCCACACTAACAGGAATCCACGTTTCACCAACAGGAAGTATCAATTGGTGACTCGTACCTTCGATCACCTGGTTTTCTCTTTAAATTCATTGTGAAATAAAAGACAAACGCTGCAGTAAAATCTTGAAAGCTATGCTCCAGCGTACCTTTGCGACTAATAAACTTCTCTATCAATGGATAATTTATATGATACTTTCGTGGGAAATGGTTTCCGCTCGGAGAGTGGATAGAGTGGGTGAAGACAGGTGGCAATAGGTGAGCATGTTCATCTAGCTCGTTTGTTATAAAATCGTTTGTACTTTGCCGTCGGCAAACTGACTCGATTGGTGTCCGAGAAATCGGGGACGCCAAAGGTGGGTCTGAGGCGCGCGAGCGCGCAATACTCTAAGCGCGCGGATGCATTAATCTCCCTGGAATTCTTGTTTCCCTATCTCCGGGAATAATTCTCTTTATGCACCGAGATTGCTAAGGATATAAGTCGGTCTTGCCTCCTGTGATCCTTTGAAATGTCGAACACGTAACGGATCGGTCGAGCTCGCGCACACGTCGATACATTGTCTTGGAATAATGATTTTCTCTCGTCCCATTGTGCGCGCCCGGCATTCCACGCTCATTCTGGATTCCCAGAGCTTCATGGGATCATAGAGATACGACACGAGTTTAATGATCCTCAACTTCATTTATATAGAGCCGAGCAATTTAGTCTCGCCGGCTATGCTCGCGCAGAGATTTATAGTTTCCTGAGCGGATAAGCCGTTGCAATGCCGTGTCACCGTAATTGAACTTTGTTGACAAGTAACTGGACCCGATTAGAGCAATCGAGAAACAATGATGCCACAATTTCGTCCTGAGCAAAACTGTTCGCTCACTTGTTAGCCAATTGCGACCGCTACTTTTTACGAGCAACTAAAAATAGACACTTGGCAATCCCACTGGGATCCTAGTAAAAGGGGCGACTGAAGAAGACAGTCGCTCGAAGTCGGTCGAGTAATTCATAAGATAGAGGTACCATTGAATTTCGCAACTCTTGACGACAACAGCTAGCATACATCATTTGCTTCATGAACACTGTGTACAGTATATACTAGCATTCACGCGAAATCCTTTGGTAAACAAAGCAATATCAATGGAGGTTTTTCAAGTGCATTGAGAAAATCTTGTTTTCTCGGTGGCACGATAATTATCCCGGCGTGCTGACAGCCGCGCACAGCAGATAACGCGCTTCGGGCAAAAACTTGGTGGCTTTGTAGTGAGAGTCTAGCGGACTGTTAATAGAAGAGGTCGAAAAAAGAGGATAGAAGGGAAGGGGCGAGAGAGTGAGAGAGAGAGAAGGAAGAGTGCGCTGCGTGGGAATGCGTTTCCATTAAATCACCGGGGTTCTTCTGCAGGTTACCTACCGATGTCACACGACAACGGAAGGATGTCGAAGACGTCGAAATAATAAAGCACGGGTAACGATTCTCGGTCAACGTGTCGTCCGCTTTCTAGGATCTCTCCCAGGCTGATCAGCAGCCGGACCATCGATCTCCCCTAACCGGACACATGAACCAAACGCGACAATGAATCGTGACGCATCGCACCTCTGAGTAATGAGTACTTCCCTGATGCTTTCCACCTGGAGTAGGATGTTCGCTTAAATCTAGCACCAGAAAGAACTCGCCTACCGGATGGTGTAAATCTAGAACGGACTTGGAACTTGGAAGACTGGCGCACTGGCTTTCGGGATTAAGTGCGAGCACTTGTGCCCCAATTTTTTACGAGCCGCGATCACACTTGGAGTGTGACTCGTGTGCAATCTCTCAAACTTAATGAATCGCATCACCTGGACTTCCCACATAAAACGGTCCATTTACGTTAACCCACTAGAAGCTGTTATACGAACAAATTGCGCACAGTGTTACTAAAATTTATGTAAAATTGAATATGTCTTAATTGAATGTTTCAAGTGGGGCAGTTGAGAGTTAAATCGAGTAGTGTGAGTAGTGGGAGAGTTTCAAAATCGTATGGCGACCTTGTCCGCGAGGTCGCCGCGTTTCACCGCAAATGGTGGACGTGTGTTGCAGTGGATGGATCGATCGTTCGATCGCTGTACGGAGAACTCACTCGTCTGGATCAGCATGAAGAGAGCGGAGTGGCCCCAGCTGACCGATGACTAAGATTACGTGGCCGATCGACCGATTGTAATTGGCTCGTGCAAAACCTATCGCGTGCGGCGCACTCACTGCTAAACGCAGTAAATCAGCGCGGCGGGCTAAGGATCGCTTATAAATAACCAATTAGAGACACCTGCACCGCCGCCGCCGCCGCCGCCGGAGCTGCGAGAGAACCGACCTTATCCCGTCGGAATGCAGATGCGCGACGCGCGCTTTGATCTTTATTCTTGCGCGCGCAAACGCGCCCCGTCCTTTGTATCGACGGGCGCACATATACCGGTGGCATTTGTACGCCAAGGATTGTCCAGCACGGAGAAAAATAGCAGATGCTGATTAATAGGCAGCGGACACACCGACAAGCTTCTTCGCCCGATGATCGCCGCCTCCGGTGGCTTTCCGAAGAAATGGAGACGCTTGTCCTCCCTGATCTCCTGGATTCCATGAGATTTTAAAAATCACTTCAGTTTGAAAATACAAACTTCGCCGATATGTGAGAGAATCTTGTCTTCCAAGGAATACATAATCTTTCCTGTGCGACTCCATCACTGGCACTCAGTACACCCTCGATGAATCCGTGACAATACGATTGTTCATCGTGGATTTTTGCGCGGCTTTCTCAAGGGCTCCGGAGAGAATGGCTCGAAGAACCGGATGCTGTGGAGAGCTGTCGCTCTGGACACCCGAGAGAAGAAGATACGTGCGTGCATAGTTCCCTCTAGGAAGCACGTGAGCAAGCAAATGGAGTGCGGAGGTAAGCAAGAGGACAGTCGTAGAGTACAACGAGTGCAGAAATGGTCGGTTTGTCTGGAAGAGACCGGGTGTGTGGAGCGGCAACAGCGACACATCTGGTCGCGTGGGAAGATCGCGCTCCCATTTCCCAGCGACGACACACTACTTGTCTAGTTTCTCTATTTATGCGAAATTGCCGGCAGCATGGATCTCCGGCGTGTATTTATCGCGAGGTTGGTGTATCCGTCGGGTGAGCGCCACGTGCAATCGGACGGCCGAATCTCAAGCACATCCGAAAGCGGCGATAGGTTGGTGTTGCGCCATATTTCCGCGGGCGACGATAAGCGTTAAGATTTGTTTGGCGCGCGAATAACGGTGCTTCATATACGCGCGAGATAAACTCCCGTCCTCATATCGGTGCAAGCACTTCCTTAAATATTGCGTGGACCTCGTATTTCTCGTTACCCTTAGCTTGGCCGGCGCGCGGGACCATTAACACGCGCGTACCTTACTCTTTTTCTCTCCTTCCCAGGCGTAGTCTCTCTCGCTTCGAGTTGCCGCTCGCTGGCCCCCCTTTCTTATCGCACCGTCTACTAATTGAATTAAGTCACCTCGTATTTCCTCCGGTAATCTCTCCCTTGCAGGGTCGGCGCGGCTGCGACGGGATGCTGCGCCGCGCGAGGAGCGCAGAATCCCCCCCGGAGCCGCTTTTATTTCCCGATACAATTTGTCCGCTCGACTTTATTTATCGTCGCGCGAGACCGCTTCCGAGAAGCGACCGCGGATCCAGCTTCCAGCTGGATAAGTCGCTTAAAAAGAAGGTCTCGCTGCCGAGGGCGGCTGGGAGAGAAGGAAGGGCCGCGGAGGCGGGCGAAGCCGCTTTAATTTACGTGCTCCATGATTTATCCCGTGGCGGGAGAGCGTCACTTCCGTCTCCGATCCTTCCGTACCCCTCGACTGCCCCTTTACTTCTTCTTTTTTTCTCCCTCTCCTTCTCTTTCTACCTCGCTCACACCGCTTCGGCTTCCACGCGCACTTTTTTTCCTCTCGTTGCCGGACTCCGAGAGTTTTCGGGAGAGTCGCGCCTTTTTGATTTACGATCCCGGAGCGCAGCAGCATCTCGCATCTCGCGCGGACGCGCCCGCGCGCGCGCGCGCGAGCACGATACGGCCTGCTCTTTCGCCGTCGATGCAAAAGAGGAGAGAAGCGCGTCTGCTCTCGCACGAGAGGAAGATGCTGATGAGAGGACGGGCAAAAACAGGCTGGTACAACGAACGCGCAACGAAGAGAGATAGAGAGAGATAGCGAGAGAGATGGAGGGGGAGAAGGGCCTGTCGTTTATTTCGAGTCACTTTCGACAGTCGCCTCGTTACTCCGCTGGATTTACGGCGTATTGGATATATCGCCTGGCCGAAACACCCGTGCGAGCGAACGCGCGCGCGCGCGCGCGCGCCTGCGCACGCTGGACGCTGGACGCTTGTCGATTCTCGCATTTAAATGTCGAGGAGGATGAAGGCACGAAACTACGACGGGCCTTTCGTTTAGTGAGGATACTGTGTTGCAGGATAATGATGATTAATAGATACCGACGACTGAGAGAGTAACGCCCCTGCACCACGCTAACTTTGTCCAACCGGTTCAACTTCGCTTCTGAATGTAACATCTGTCCAGTGGAATGATCTGCAGTCGCAAGTCACAAGAGTGAAGTGTCCACTATAAAAGATGTGATCAGAATGCCGAAGAGGGAGGGTCGAAAGTACGATCAGTTTTCAATGATTCCAATATGAACTCGGACATATCGTTCGGAGAAGATCGGGGAATTCACGAGGTAGAAGGAAGATTGACTTTATCTGTCTGGGATCCATAGAAGCCAAGATTGCCAGTGCAATGGGTGGCTCGCAATGCGACGTGGCATCCCTTAAGTCCCAAAGAGGAATTACCAAGCTATGTGTCCGGGTCCCCATTAAAATTCGGACGGTGCAAATTAAACATTCGCCACGGCTGATGCTTGCCACGGTGGATCCTTCTGCGGTTGCTGCCGCTGCGCAATCGCTGCCAATGTGACAGGCCGACGAGCACAAACCCGGCGAGCATAATTCAGGGTTTCAACGGGGTTAACAAAGAGGATTGCTAGTTTATCATTCTCTCTCTCCTGGGGTGCGAGAGCAACGCTGCATGAAACGGCGAAACAGCTCGGTCTGCAAATGCCCGATAACACGAGATATTCCACCGTGTACCCAATTATTCACGCTTGACGGAGGAGATTCAGTATTACATTACTCGTGCATGCTGATAGTTCGGGGAAATGATAAAAGCTACGAACCTCAAAGATTAGAGGCGGGCATAAAAAATCTGTATTGCTTTACCAAGCATGGAGAATGAAGATTAGCTTTGAAAAGTCTTAACTGAGACAAAGCTAGGCTTAGGAAAGATTTAAACATATGTATATGTCATTGAAATTCATCTTGAGGTATTTGAAGATGTTGCGGGGAAATCAGAGGAAAGAGCGACGTACTTAGCGAGTCACAGAAAGTTAGTATTAAACCGAAAGTTTTCGTTCCGACTGGTCCCATTTCGTTGACGAATGGTGGTCTCGAAATCAATTACGATTTGCAGAATTACCCGTGCAAATGAGCGTTGCCCCGTGCTCTTTTCTGGCCGGACAATTTGCAGCTCACGTCCCGCGGCCCGTGGCTCCCGCGCTTCGCCTTGCTCTTAATTAATTTCGGCCGAGATTTACGATCCCATCCGTTACCGTGGATTGCGCCGTATCAATATTCATGCGCGCCGTGCGATCGAGCAAAAAGCGCCCGCTCAGATCAATCACAAAGCAGTCGTAACTCGGAGCAGAGTCGCAAAATTAGTGCGCCGAATTTTTTCTCGCCCGCTGCCAGTACGAGGCTGAGATAGCGCACCCGTAGAGAGAGTGGTAGGTGGTATCAGTGCACTTTGCAAATGAACGCACACTAACTTTGCGACGTAGAAAATGCTGCATCGTCGGTAGCCAGGAAGTCGCGAGCATTCGCTTAACAAGCTGATTAGAATTTCATTCCGCTCGCGGATCCTTCTCAAAGGAGCCTTATATTTCAAGAATTCCACGACTAACCATACCTCAAGAGCTCCACGGAATTCCGTTTTTCGTAAAGCGCGCAACTCCCATCTAAGCAAGCCATTCCCATTTCCTCCTACGACGCATAGGTTATCTCAGGAATTGATATTAATTAGCATCATCGCTTGGTCAGCAAAAACAGACTTTTCTACATTTCCGTGTAACGAGAACTGGCGTCAGAGAGAAGCACAAATAACACGCTAGCATCCAAGAAATATCTGCCAGACTGAATTCCCCCCGCAAGCGTGTAAATCATGAGCGGGAAACATTTGTATGAGCATTTGTACAACAAATTGTCGTGACAATTCGCCCGTATTTCCCGTCGGCGAAGCTTTCGTTGGAGCACACGCGTATGTGGGTTCCCATGTGCTTGCCTAATGGAGGAATGTCTAGCGGGTGTCTAAATAATTCTCGCAGAAACCCGGCGAGCGACCGAGGGAGTGCGTGCAAGTCGGCGTGTTGGAGTGTGCAATAAATTTGCACACAAAGTGCTCTTTGTGCTCTTTCTCCCCGGGCAGTGTGTTTACCCCCGTTCCCTTCGCACCTTCTCCAGCTAGCATAGCCGGCACACATGATTCTTCTTTCTATTCGCACGATTCGCAGCCGACCTTTTGGCTGTCAGTTACTATTTTCCAGCTGCTAGAAATGCCGGTCCATTAGGCAACACCTCGGGTGTTCGTTCGAGCTGCGCCATAAAACTCCTGGAATAAGTCGAGTCGACTTAATTCAGTCCTTAATTCAGCCAGGCCTTTTTCGCCGCTCGACGCTCGACAGAGCATACTTCTCGCCAATGACTCCGATCTTGCGTGATCCATCGGTATAAATAAGATACGGCGCTAGTCAGTAGGAAGGAGACGGGGGAGGCCTCGCCCGAAAACCTGGTGGACCGAGTGAAATCGCCGTAGATTATAGCGAGCCCGAGTAAGAGTAAGTTCGGATTGTCGGCCACGTGGCTTGGCCTGCTAATGATTTAACGAGCCCGTGGCACGCGATGGGTGTGGATTGCGGCCGGAGATTCGAAAATGAAGATGTAAACCGGCACGAATCCCGCGAGCGCGCGCAGACTCCGCTCGCACTGCTCTCTCTATCTTTCGCGGAATCTGACTTAATGAGAGCCACCGCCAACGGCTTGATTGATTTCCCAGCCGGGATAATCCCTAACTGTCCGCTGCATGCGATCTCAATTTCTCGGCTTCGCCGTTCTCCGCTCTGCCGCACGAAATCCTAAATTATATCGTTAGTCTGATACACTCGTATTAAGTTGTTGCCTGCGAGTATCCAATTTCATCCGCCAGATATTCAATCACTGTGAGAACTTGCCCAGGAAAATATGTTATTACTTTGGACCACGATGTTTTCAGTAGCATACGTCAACCTGTCAGCCATTCAGGCAGTGAAGAATGCTCTGGATGCCCTTGATCTTGACACATTGTTGATCGATCATAATACTCGGCTTTGTACATGCATCGACTTATACTCTTACTAAATTACAAATTTATCTATGTTGTCAGTATAGAATTACATACTATTGTTTAATTTAAATAAATTCTCCAGAAATAAAGGTATTGAAATTGATTTCGATGTTGCTCCTCTTTTGTTCGATCTTGCATAAAATGGGCGGTGAGCGATAGGTTGAAAGCAAGAGACGCGCAGGTAATATAAGAGTACTTGGATCGAAAGTGAAGGAAAAGGGCGGCGCGGTACGGTATTGCATCGAGGTCTATCGTGGCCGATAATTTACGAGGCCTGAAAGCCTCCAGTGGGCCGAGAGAGTTATTTCGATCCCTCGTATCAATTGGCGAGTAAATCAAACATTTTTATATCGATAGGACGCCGTCACGGGCACGCCCGGGCTTTATCGAGTTCCTGTGGTTTTCAGTGTCGACGCTATACCGTACTACGAGAGATGTGGGGATGAATCTTATTAGGGCTGGCTGTATTAAAGTTCAATAAGGTTCAGTGGCGTTTGCTCGAGACAGAAAAGCAAAGGAACAAGAAGCGCGCCGCCAACGCGGGCTTCTCGCCAGTCGGAAAAGAAAGATGGAAGTGCGAAAGTAAGGATCGACGTTCGAAAGGCACATTAGAGGGAAAAGGGGGGGAGCAGTCGCAGTGGCTATCGAGTAAGGTACCTTGTCACCTTGAGGCAGTCACCGGTAGGTTGAGTGTAGGCAGTCGAGACGCTCCCCTCCAGCACGGAGCTCTCGATTCTTACGATTGGATGATCCTGCGAGAACTACCTTATCCTGCTTTTCACCTGCCTCTCACCCTCGACTATCCACTTTTCTCATCCTCTCTTTGTCACCTTCTGCCCTTCAAGTTTTCTTTTATCCCTCTGAATATCTAGTGGCACTCGTCGTCCGCCAATTTGCACGCCGCTCTCTGTTTCCGGACGCGAACACGCCAGTTACGAACTGCCGATCGCGTGGCAGCTAGCGTCAAGGATCGCGGCCTCTCTCGATTCTTCCGAGATGTTGTGGATGTTGGGAGTTGGGAAGGGCACGCGGCCAGCCTCCAACACGACCCACGCTACCGCTCGATCCTACCTCCTCGCTCACGCTCGTGCTACCTCCGCAATACCGCTCTAACGGATGTCCGCGATCTCCAACGTCTCCTAGCAGCGAGGACACGCGTCCTCGATATGCTCCTTCACTCCCACTGTCCTTTTACAGTTTTAATTCCAACCAATATAAAATTCATTTAGTTAATATTCGATTAAATTCTATTATATTTAATCCATTGCATTCCAATCAATATGTGATGGATGAATCCTGAATGGGTTTAAACGTAATTCAATCATTTAATTCGTAATTATTATGAATGAAGTTATAATCATTGTAACTTCATCCCAACTGTCCAAATTCATTTTCGGGGTAAGTGGGAGTATTCAATTTCTAGGACTTGCAAGGCACCCGTTAGGTATCGCGATATTTTTCCGCAACAAGGATACCTGTTTATAAGGCGGCAAACTGCGACTATGTTATTCGCCTGCTAGACCCTGTACGCCGACGCATTCACCTGTATGACGTAGTCCACCAGAACGGATAGGATCGCACGCCCGGACACTCTCGCGCGGCGATTAGCGTGCGCGCGTGCGAGTGGGCGAGGATCGAGGCACCGAGGTGGAAAGGGGCCGTAAAAAAATTACTGGACTCATGCAAAACTAGCCGATGACGTGGTCCTTTCGGGACAAGTCGCTCTAGCTGGACGAATCTCATCATACGGCTTGTTATCGGTATCGAAGATCAATTGCTTATTATCATACGACAAGGCAATTTTTCGACGTTTCTCTCTGTAATCGCGGATGCGATCTATTTCACGTTGCAACGGTCCGAGGAGAGCAAAATACCTTGGTGGAATTACATAATTGTCCGGCAACGAAGAAATAGCAGGTTCGGTGTATGCGTGGCACAGTGGCCGGCTCGGTTGCAATGGAAAGCCGGGGACGACGCTGATGGATCGAAGGCGAAATTTGCATTAATTAGCCTCCCGCCAGCACTTGACGGATGGCTCGCTGTATTTTGTTGCACACACGTGAACCACCGGCAAATAAGAGGCGGCACCGACTCCCTATACGCTGAGATAATCTCGGGACTCCGAGCTGCACCGTTTAATAATTTCACCGGTGCTCCAACGCGAAAGACCGCTTTCACCTTTCTTGTCCCACACGAGTATACCATGGGGACCGACGACGCATCTCACTTCCAGCTACGCGAAATGGTATTGTCCAAAGGAGCCTGACGATTTCTCACTGATCGACCGGTCGATGTGCCGCTGTTTTGTTTCTTCAAGACTTTCATTTCGCCGGCAGCTCACACCACAAGCCACGTGGCCAACCACGGGGAAACCCTGTTGTCCTCGGACAAGCGCGTACGTGTAAACACGTGTACCATGCCGCTATCCGGCACCATAAAATTGGAGCTCTTGATTTTACTGGCTGTCTCTCGTTGCATGCTCTCCCCCTACGGCGATAAAATCCCTGTTGAATCTTTTCTCCACGAAAGAGGGGACCGCTGTAGAACTTCCTTTTATTCTCGATATCTCTCTCGAACGAATTCACTCTCTGAATTCCATGTACCATCCGATACCTCTTTGATACTTTAATATTAAAGACGTTCATCGACCATCTATCGCCAATTGAGAAGAGTCGATCGGACAGCCGTGCCAGAGTATAGGTCGCAAAGGATGACAGGATTTATTAATGAGCTTCTATCGCCAGACGCCTCTGGACAGGAAATCTTGGAGGAACAGATTTACGAGGTGGCATGGTAATCCAAACCTCGGTCGCCTAATGCGAAAGTAGCAGTAGGAGGATGATTGGCGTTCGATCTCCATGACGAGTGTATCATCCCAAGAAATTAATACTAATGTTGTCAGGCTCTTCTTCAATTGGATAAGGATATACTGACATGTTGTTTGGGAGATCAGGACTCGTGAAAGTTCCTCTTTATTAATCATCGTGATAAGCTGTTATTTGAGGGGACCATAAAGAAAGGGTTGATATATGGCTTTCACTTGCTCTGGGTGTGACAGATCAGAGATTCTTTTGGCCGAAATAAATCTCACGGATACCTACGAACATTTCAGTAATGCAGGTGTTCTTCGGAGCAAAGTAAAGTCGGCAAAAGTTCACCGCTGACGACGGGTGCTCGTTTCTAAGAAAGTTTTGTCATCGTGCGCGCACCGGCCTTTTCGTTTTTCCAGCTAATTTCCCAACCGAGCCAACCAGCAGAGAAATACCCGAGGAGGCACGTTGCTCGCTCGTGAGATTCAACGATCACTCATGTACCGACTCCCTCGATGCAACAACACGCTTCTTACGTAAACCAGTCTCAGTCAGTGAAAAGTCCCCACGTTCTACGAATATTCGCAGCTGCAATTATCTTCCGGCATTTCGCTTAATCGGTAGATTTCAGTTGTTCGGAGCATTGTACAAATCTAATTGCTCGTCCTCACGGAAGTGCAATTAACATCTATTATGTTACCGTAAAATCCGACAGCGATCAAGATTCTTTCGGGCGAAAGTTCGCGATGCTCCCATTGTCGGCGAGTAACCACAAAATTAATGACTTGATGGGAAAGAGTTGCGAGGCCAACTTGGGAAATTGCTCAATATATTAGCGGCGTGCTAAGAATGGAGCTCCAAAGTGGCCGAGTTTAAAAGGATAATAATCATGAACCGGCGAGTTGCTGGTCAAGGAGTATCGGTATTTATACTAGGCTATATCATCGGAGTTCCCGCGAATCTCTAGGCGTCTTGTTTGCCAGATCGGAGGCTGTCTGTATCCCTGTCACAAGAGAGATCAATTCGACGCACGTACGCCAAGCTGTCCATTCCGATTTCCAGGTATAAACGTCGCGCAACCGACACGATCCGCGCAGGGCTACGCTTTCGTCGCGCGGAATTAATTGCTGATTAAGGTAGGCAAGGTTAATTGTCGGATGATTCATCCAGCGCGTTAAGGCATCCTCCGTAGCGAATCGCGTACGGCTTTGGGACGCAGCAACGGCTCGCATCGAAGACGTACGAGCTGGTAAAGAAAAACGCGAGCGAATTTATCTTCTTGATCGATCGCGAACAGACAACACCACTAGCTCGTTACTTGATTTCGATTCGATCCTCTTCTACCTTCATAATGTTCTTTAGTCGAACTGATAAGGGAATAGGAGGTTTGCTTGCTGATCTAAATAAACCTGTGTAATCGGGATACAACGAAATTCCTGTCGCCCTGATTACGAAAGTTTCGGGGCCACGAAGTATTTGCTTTAATTAAGAGCGCACTCAATTCGGCGCGCCGCGTCGCGCCACGCTGTCGGGATTTACGGTAGCCGAAAACTCACAGCCGATTTTGCCTTAACGAAAGCCGCTTAATTTGGGCCGCGATTTCGCCATGGTAATAAAACGACCTGGACCGATAAAGGAGAGGCCACGGGAAGGTGTCCGTTTGACTGTCGATCGAGGCCGTCCTTTGTAATAAAGGCGGCTTCCTCCTTCTACCTTTGAGCATTGTTTTGCCTCCACTTTCATCCGTACCATTTCCTCTTATTCCCTCTCCACCTACGACGAGAGTAGCCACCTTGAACACTCTCTTTGCAGCATCCGTCGCCATCTGCATCTGCATACTCGGTTCCACTTGGGAAAAGATTCGACAGTGTTAAGGCCTGCTTTATACCATCGGCCCTCCTTAGAGGAACAGCCTCCAGTGGCTGTAAAAGTGGCATTTAGGATCGTAATGAGCTTGAACTGCCATTAATGTATGCTCTCCTTGGCGAGCCATGCCGTGCACCCCGATGTTTTACGCTCGATTCTACGTCCGGATACTCCAGGCGAGCATAAATCATTATTAAGTTTATTGTTCTCTCAAGTGGTTTCATCTGGCAAGTCTGAGTACTTCTATTTTCCTCGTCGAAGAGTCCATGGTCAGACATGAGTAACAGATGGCAGATCTATGGGATCGGAATGGCATGATCGAGATTTCATATGTCTATCAAGGTGTCAATGCAGGATGTTGGTATTTTAAGATCGCGATGCTTCGAATCCCTTGAGGATTTTCGTTTGGAGCAACACGTATCATGGCGTGGCCTACTGGTGGCATCGTTTCAGAGACATCCTCTTTCTTCCGCCGAGCGGGGGAACCCGGCTCGAGTATTCGGTGATGCCCAGCATCTCTTACGGTTCTGGTTTCTGGTACTGGATTCGGCAACCCACCGCCGTTGGACGGGCCCCGATTAAAATGGAAACAAATGAAGCCGGACGTAATGAGGTCCTACGGTGAGGGAGAACCCGTTCTTTAATTTATTCTCCCTCCCCTGCTCTTCTTAAGATCATTCTCCCCCTCCCAACACGCGCATCCTTCCCTGCACTCTCATTATGCTTGCCCAGCCTTCTCCCGGATTTTCGTAAGTACCACCCGATCCTTCCATCGAGTTCATGATGCTCTCAAATTTTTCCACGTATTCCTAACTAAATCTTCAAAATCATTTGTTACCCCAAAGCGAACATTTCATTCGAGGATGCAAATATATAGTAAGAGACTCGTTTTTATCTTGTTGTAATCGACCAACCGGCAGACGAAATTTGCACGCCCACGAGAAAGAGAGAGAAGTCTGACTACCGATCTCTCGTGTTGGCGATGGGAGAGGGAAACCGAAACCGATCCTCCTTTGCCCCAGCTTCGACAATGGAACAGCGGCCGAGAGTTCGCCCGGACTCTGACATTATAAATCGCAATCAGTGAAGCAGCACCGCTACCAAGTGGTAACATACCACGGAGGTGGAGGACGAGCCACCGACGAGGAGGAAATTGGAGTGCGGGAGTCAGGACAGGGATAACTGAGAACGTGGCGAGGGCTTCTGCTCGGTCTAAAGCAGCATTATGCAACTGCCGAGATGACGACGGGCATCGGGGACAGGTTTATGAGGGCATTAAAAAATGCCGAGCTCTTTTAGAGCGCGTAATTAAGTACCCGTATTTCAGACAGTATTTTGACCCGGACTCGCTTGACTTATGTCTGTCAGAATTTTCGGGAGTTCATGAATTCGAAAGGTTTGAGAAATCACGCGCGAGACATGACTCGTTAAAGTCTGAGATCGAAGTCAGGAAACCTTTCATAAGGCATAAATATATTTTTAGAACTATCTTAACTGGCGCGCGTCATTAAACGGATATCGTTTATCGTCGATACAGTCAATGAAGATTTATCTGTAATGATAGTTAGGAACTACACGTGTCAAGAGAACGCCAGCTGGCCGGGGAGAAGGCCAATCGACGTTCCTTGATAGAAACAAGAAGTCCAATTGAACCCCGGAAAATATACATATGTATAGACATAGACTCACACTTCCTAGATATTCGAGCATCGTGTAGATGAAGCCTCATTCTTACCTGTAAGCAAAGAAAAACATTTGATTAGACACTATGTAGATTTTTAAATATTATGTAAACAATGTAGGAAAACAATTTTCATGAATGGCGAATTTCTTCGCCGACGTAGCCAGTCGAAAATAAATCGTTCGGGCATCTAGATCCGGCGATTGGCATTCCTCGGTGCGGAATTACATGTGTGCCAATCTCGCACGTGCCTCCTGCTCCCGTAAGTCGGATGAACTCGAATTACGCGTACTCGAGCACACAGCATCCCACCAAATCCTCTTACGTGCCCTCGTAAATGCGCGTATATATCAGCAGGCGCGTCGGCAAACGAAAATACACGCGCGCACACCGGTGGCTGGCCTCGCATCTCGCCGATCGATTTCGCCGGCTTGCGAAAATAAAGAAAATCGACGATGCTGATTCACCCGATGGAATTCCATGGACTCTCGCGCAACTATTTGGAGATTTCTTTAAAATAAAAAATGGAAATCTATACGATTGGTAACCGACACAATGTCGACACGTTCCAAGTGTACGAAGGGAATTCCTTAGCACCTACTTAGGCGCCATGTACTCTTGCCGTGAACAATCACAGCGGCAAAGCGTGAAGCCTCCTCCTCCTCCTAAGAGGAGGCCGGCCAAACATGTAAGCACGAGTAACCTCCATCATCTCGGCGAGATTACAGGGATGCGATGCCGATCCCATGGAAAAAGAGGGACCATCAGCATCTGGGCTCTTTTATTGGATCACTATCTTCTGCCTCGGTCAAATTGACTCGACGCAATAGACCCACGCCACAACTTCATAAAACGTATCAAGGAAATCTATTGTCATTGTTGCAAATTTGTTTGCTTTCAATGGAAAAACTGTGATTGGGAAGAATCGTGGGATCCAACTCATGGACTTCAAGCAGAGATTTGAACGGCAAGTTTTTCACCCTCGAGCGATACCAGCACGTAACGTTCTGAAGCACATCGTGGAACGACGGATGCTGGGGGGTCAATTACAAGGGGAACGCCGGTTGACAGGGCGAAATTCAATTACCCGAGAAAAACAGGCAGATCCACCCGTCAGAGATGAAATCGGCTTGTCAGACGTGGCGGTGGGTATAGCTGAGCAACTACGTTCCGAAAATTGCACACGTACGTGATGCACTTCTGTTCGTATTGTAATAAAAATCGATGCTGTTGAAATGGTTGAACTCTGTGACAGGCCGACAAAGGAACATGCGGTTTGAAGTAGCTTTGATATAAAGAACATTTATTTGCAATTATAGAAAGTTTCATATATGGATTGTAGGTCTTCGCTAGTTCGCACATTAGTGAGTATAATAATTAATTCGAGCTGCCAAGCAGACTTAGATCGAACATGTTGCGGAAGTATAAGTTTCCCGTCCGACCTAGAAAGTATGGCAGTGCTCGGTGCTGGAATACCGCTTACGCGCTATTTCCAGCGTGTCCGAGACAGAAATGCTCAAGCGCGTGCGTTTCATTTCAACAATGTTTCTTGCCCCGGCATTCGTGCGACATTAATGCAATGCGAGCCCAGTTGCCATTTCATATAGAGACAGCAATTTATCGGGTCCGATGGCGGCCAAGCGGCGCAGTGTAGAAGGTAAAGACCATAGTTGGCGGAAAAAGAGACTGTTTTTCTCTAATAGAGCGCAAATAGGTGCGATTAGGTCATAACCGTGAGCGGCTAGGCTCGGACCTGAGCGCTCGGGAAACAAGTGTAAATGCTTGGCGATCCGGCGCTCGCTCTAGTCATTGCGCAAGTGCGGTAATTATATTTATTAGACGGCGTATGGAGGCGCGTGAAATCAAAGGCCGGGGCCGCCTAAATAGTGCCAGGAACCTTCTAACGTGACTCGCGACTATTTCCAGCCGAGATTCACCTGCTCGCCAAAGCACGGCTTGCTGTCGGTCCGACTGTCCTTTGCTAAGCGGCAGAAAATATTGCTCGGCTGGTTGGCCACTCGGTGTTTCCTTCTGTTAACCCTGACAAGGTGCTTTTAACGTCCATACACAGGCGGGATTTACGAGAATCGTGACGTCGAGCTTCCATATTCTTCTCTCCAATCGGACATAGTTGGCCCGATCTAACGATCGCGAACACTCGTTCCATTCCGCTCGGACGCCACGTAACATGCACTTAATTCAGTCGCCAAACGATGCGCCTTCATTTATTATCTCTCTCTTAGCTGAAATAAACATGCAACATAGTCAGAGTTCCACCTGAACTGGCAGCCAATAGTCTCACTAACAGAGTGTGTGTTAACCGAGTCCGAAGTTGAAGCATACTCTGATACGGGCTTAGATGGGGAGCGAGAAAAATCTTGAGAGTCATGTGTACTATCTCTGGCAGCGGCGAATGCCCGTAATTAATCACGCGAAAACTATCGGGCTCGTTGACTCGCGTCGAGATAACGAGTCGAGCGAGCTCCGGGTGTCTATCGTTAATGCAACTCTTACAATCGGCGCGTAAGCTCTTGGCGTCGGCTTTCTTGCGCAATCTCGTACAGGAGAGCAGCGCGGCACGCGTTGCTACCGAGCTACATACTTGCTGCCGGTGGTATAATCTATGTACGTGCACGCCTGTCGCATCTGTGATGCCTTGGATAGAACGTACGTGTGCCTCAGTGGATAGCAGTGAGCCAGTGAATTTTCCACCTTAAATAGCCAAGACGATCTGTCCGGCTATGGCGAAAAACGAAAGGCGTAACCTTCGCGCTCACCTTCGAGCGATTGATCTTCTTTTTCCTCGAACGACTCTTGACGAGCAAGAAAGCGAGTGTCCAGTTCGTCCACTGGAAAGACACGCGCGCTGATGAACTCGTTTCGAAAACCGTGCTAGCTCTCCGCTTCTGATTTTCGTTGCTTCGTCACAACAGTCTCTCTCTCTCTCTCTCTTACTTTCTAACGTTACCAAATGGCACTCGCGCGAATAGTTAATACCAACTTTATTCTCATCGATGCTTGATTGCTTGTCACATTACGCCGACTCGGATCGGCGATTACAGTCCCTTTTTAACGATCAACTATCTCGACGTCCTATTAAGCTGCGAGTGATCGATTTCTCGGGACAGATTCGACGCGCTCGTCGCCAGCTTTTTATGCGATACGGCCTAATGCCCTCGTATTACCCGTCGACGGACAACTCGACTCGCCGGATGCTAATGAGATACGTTTATGCCAAAACACTTGCTATCGGCTAGTTCCATCAGCAAAGCCGAAAATGGCTATCGATTCGCGACGAGTTGCGATCATCGAGAGCGCGTCGCTCGCGATTACGTATGATACACCAGTAATTTCGCCCAATCAGCACGCTATACAAACGATTCTGACATACTGCGACAAGCCAATAGTAAATTTCATTGCGTGAAAGTGAGTTGGATGGGGGAAACCGGGGACATAAATCAACATAGAACGACGTGTCGCGGTAGAGAAAATCTCAAGACGGTTATGCTTCGCACTTTACAAACTGATGATATTTCGTTGATATAGCCAACGAGTGCATTAACACTTCTCGGGTGACGGGCGAGTGCGCACCTTAAGGAGGATACATTTATAATCGCAAATTGATCAGTACCCGTTGGATCAACTTAAGAGAGATTACAATCTTAATAGGAGATCACGCTCGCCTCGTAAACTCGACGATGCTCGGACCTCGCAGCAAGGCGTCCACCAGTGGCTAACAATTACGACGCTACCAAGCGACGACGAGGATGACGCCTCGATCTTTGCGAGCAAGTGATCGTCACTTGTAAATTAGTTCGGCCACGTAATGTCCATCGTGTGAAATCGGGTTCGCATCACGCTCCCCACTTGACGAGGTAATCATTTGCGACACCTCGTACAAAGTTATTAGCAAGATAAAAGATCGATCATTAGTGCTCTCGATCGTGTCCACCCACTGATGACCTCGAGGAACATGTACAAGGGGTGGTTTGACGAGGCGTACGCCTCTCTACCTTCTCTTTTATCTTACGTAGATTTATCCAACCTATCCAAGTTATTGGTTACTCTGCAGGATTTAATTATAATTCAATCAAAAACACTGACTTGGATTCTATAAGAGACTGTACTGGAGAACCAAGAGAACGCAGATATTCTGGGCCGAGCGGTCCAAGGTAAACGGAGAATCCGAAAGTATTCAGTCACTTCGGCGAGTCGACTACTCTCGTTAGTCGGAATTAATTGCGGCTCGTTCCACTAACGACCGCCGTTTTCAACGCCTCTTTTTCTCGCGTTTATCGCCCGTCTCCTCTTATCTCTCTTCCCCCGGCCTTTCTCGACTGAACAACCTCTCCCGCCCCTCACGCCTTCCTTGGGATTGTGCACTACCATACTATACTGCACAACAGTCTTGTCTTCGAGTGTGCTTGTGTCTCCCAAGCTGCTGTCACTGGCCTCGATTTGTCAATCCACTTGGACAAATCCTAAGTAGGAACATAAACACACACACACACACGCGCGAACGCGCTCTTGGAGTATTGCGATCGTAAGATCGGCAACGTGTAACTTGTAACCCAGAGCGATTTTCCTGTACCGGTGTGATGGAGAAAAATCGATGAGTGAAATTGATCCTCGATGGAGGTCCGACACTGTCCAATCACCAAGACGTAACTTCATTATGTACATTTAAAATCCCATCAGGTTGAGTATAAATCAATCTGCATTCGATCGGAGAATTGACTCGAATTACTCGGCCACTTATTCCGGCGGCTGGTTAGATTTATTGAGTAATGGTCCAGAGATATCCTGTGCGACGTGGACAGCCGAGAAAAAGAGAGAAAGAGTGAGAGAGTAAGTGACGGCCCACGTTGGAATCAACGATGGCGCCATTAATTTTCAATCATAATGAAGTCTTTATGGTACTTATCCATTAGCCGGACTTCCCGTAATTATGCGCTCCATTCGCGACGATAGCATAATGGGAGCGAGCCAGAACAGAAAACGAGTCATTGCTGTTCGAAGATCGCAAGAGTGAGAGAACGAGATGGGAAAAGAGGGTGATGCTGTGCTTCATTGCAGGACCGTTCGTACGACTGGCGGGGGAACAATGGCTTCATTACTGAACGTCGTACGCGGTACTCATCGATGACTGGTCATTACCTGAATGGACAACGCGAGACACATAACATCCGATTACCAGGACCCAATGAATTAATATTCGATCGCTCCAATTAAACTCTTGCTCAAACCTGCTACATTTATATGTTCCAAGTTCATTGGAATTGTTTGAAAAACTAGAAATAGAAGGACGAAATACTAAGTATTGTTAAGAATGTCCTTGCCGGACGTGAAAATGATACACGCGTGCTCGGCGAATCGCACAATTAGCTGGCAGTTTGTCGCAATGGAACGGCAATTGGGATTGCTCGCGCGCGCTCCGTGCCTCTGTCTATATGGAAGTCCTCAGGTCGGACAAAGTAGACCGCAATCCGCCGCGCCGAACGCCTAACTAGCAAAGGAGTGATTGAAAAAATCCGTAGAAACACTTTCAAGAGCGAGAACAGTTGCGCAGTTGTACGCCGGTGCAATATTTATTCTCGGCCAGCGTACAATTTCTCGCGCGGCAGAGAGCCTTGCTTCGAGAAGTGCTCGCCACTCAAAAAGAGGAATGGTCAGAGAGCTTAGAGGTGAGTGTGTGTAGTGTTTCTTGAATGCGAACAAAATCACTCTTTCCCTTTCTCTTCTTCGTCTGTCTCATTCAGTTCGAGTTAAAGCAGATCCGCGGAGGTGTCGGCACTCCGGCGAATAATTGCCGTAATTGGCGTTGAAAATCAGCGCAAACACCTTTGTCGCCGACCGCGCAGACGAACGAGCGTGAAGATAATCTCTCGAGCGGATCGCTTTGCGATCTCGACGCTAAATCATTTGCGGAGAGCAACGTACACACAACCAAAGACTCCGGTAGACACCAATACACAGACACATAGACACATATACTCTTACTGGTTAGCTTACGCAAGCAAGAAAAGCCAGTGGTGAGTGAAGCGTGTCGTTTCATTCATAGCGTACAGGCCCGCCGCTGTTCCGGCTGTATGCCCGACTAATTATAATCCGAAAGGCGCCGATTGACCCGACTGGTTTTTTGTCAACCGATTGAAAAAGTGACATTTGAAAAAAGAGGCCGGCGAAATGAAAGATCTGGCGCATCTGGATGAAGCTACGCTACGGTTCCCTTCCGAGATTTCACTAATTCTCTTCGGCTTTTTGACGAATAGATCTGGCGCGGGAGTGCGAGCGGCTCATTTGTATGTGAAGTGGCCGGAGCACTTTCCAGCTAGAATTCAGGACCTCTGAGTGCGCGGTAGCTTGGAAAATGAATGCAAGCCCGACCAACGGAGATAGCGGAATCGCTCGTTAGCGTCGAGCGCCATAGGGAATCCGCTTCAAAGAGCGGCGAGATTAAACTACGCGCGAGCTCACCAGCGACGAGCCAGGCATTACACGGCTGATATAAATAGTAATGCAGTCAGGAGGTCTTTCGAAATATTACGTGATAAAGCATTCGACATATTTCTTCCGCGCGAACGCCGAGCCATTGCGCTAGAAGCCCTCAGTGGGTAGCAGGCCGTTTCACGTTCCACTTAACGCAAAGCGCTTATCTACTGCGAGACACTCCAGGCGACATCGCTATGTGCTTCGAATTACCTTCCGCAAATTTGCTCGAGCTTCATACCGGTGAAGATGCGCTTGCTTGTTCGAGAGCATCACAGTGAGATAATCGAAGGAGGCTGCATTAAATCAGGAACCAGATTAACAAGAGTTCGCTCTGCTGTACTCTGGCATCACATTCTCGTTCTACTTAAAAATTAAGGGAGGTTTGCTCGGGTGATTCGAAAAAATAATTACGATACCACACGCGATGTAGTTAAGAAAGATACCAGGATTGATCTGACATCAATATCTCGGCCACGGTCAACAGGAAATTAATTTCGCCCGGGCAATTAAGATGTTCGATCAGTCTCGTCTTCCCATCTCGCTCGATCGAACATTCCAGGGAAAGCAGAGCATCCCTGTATCCATCTCGCTTCGACAAATAATCCCCCCCATGCCGGGACCGGCTGTTGAGAATTCGCACGAAATTGATTAAAGGTTGCCTTTAAATCCAGATGCAACACGCGTACCAGCTTGAAACTCAGGAGATCCGACATACCCGGTACACGTGTAAAAGCTCGCTTCACTCGGCTACCGGTGGTAAGACTTGAGATTTATCGAGTCGTCCGAAAGCAGCACGGTTTCAATCGCTCCCAAGGGAGCCTTGCCTCACGTGGGACTCGTCGTCGAGCAATGGGAGGATCCGCGTGCAAGGAAGTGCGATACTGAAGTAGAAAAATAATCATGACGTAGAAAAAAGCAAGTATACAAGTAAGTCAAAAGTAAAGACTTCCGGATGCAGGTGACTTGCATACTGTATGAACATGCCTCTTGCATTTTAATATTCACTTAGCTCCTGTGTTATTAAAGGTTCATAAGATTGAATTATTCGATTATATTCCTGTAGTATAATGATTTCTAAATTCATATAGCAGTCCGATTCCGTCACGGTTTACGTTTGAAATGTAGCTCGAACAACTGCAGAAACTTGGCGTATTCCTAGTCCTGGTGGAAAGGTGCTTCTGCTATCGTCAGATGAAAATGGGGTAATTTTCGTAAAATAGCTTGGTAGTACGAGTTAGGCCGTCAAGGTTAACGACATGCGCTCCCCCCTCAAACTCCTCTGGTACATATGATCTCGCATATCTCGGCGCGCAGAGACGGGGAAACCGGAGGAGGAATCACCCTGCGCGAATTGCGTGCGCGTGTAATAAAGCGGGGAATGAGGTCCGTTATAAGCACGCGACCGTGTTCGAGATGCTCGGCTGTGGAATACCAAAAAACCGGAAAGGTCAACTGGCACGGTCAGCGCATCTCGAGTTGCCTCCTCATCATCCACGACCTGACCCGAGAGGTCGGATTCCTTCTGCAAGTGAACGTCTGAATGAAAATCATTGCCAGATGAGATCTCAGTCTGGCCTGCAATTATAAAAGGATTATACACTCATCTGGTAGTAGCCCGAAATCGGTAGGCGCATTAGGACGTGTTCGGTCCATCATGGGGCGCGCGAACCGTGCACCTATTATCTCCGGTAAGTGTTCTCGGTAGTTAATGAGCGTGTCCTTATCTTCGCTACTTAACCCTTGATCCCGATGAGCAGTTAGCAGCACGCGAGCCATGCTATTACTTTAATATGATAGCCCGGCAATGCAAGCAGCATCGGCCTAATGATCGTCGGCCTCGCGCTAGGGTAGATTAATAAGAGTTATCTCCTCAGGAGCGCGCTGTTCACGCTTTACGAACCTGTTCCACCTTTATCTCTCGCGGCTGGCACCAGCAGGAGCGTACAAAGTATTTGTAGCCAGTGTAATCCGGTGCCCTCCACTTTGTCCCTGTTTCGTCCTTACTCCTTTCAAAGGGGGGTGTATATATGTGTGATCGGTGCGAGATGCACGTGCGGCATGAAGATGGAATGTGGGTTAACATTGCTGTCACAACGGGACAACGAGAGCTGGATGAAGGTGGAGATGGTTGCATACAACCGAGTGCGCTTCGGACTCTCTTCTACTCTCTTTCTCACTTTCTCGGAGGAGGAGGAGGAGGAGGAGTGCGACTCTCTCGTTGGCGTGTGCATGGTCGTGTGCCGCTCGGCTGCGCTCAGTTACGCATCGGCTACCGGGCTATCAATGAACTCGCCCACGCACCCGAGATCGACAGCCCGTGCCCCTCTTTCTCTCGCACGCGCGCACACGCCGGCTCTCGCAAGGTCGTTTAATTCCTGCACGCCTTCGGAAAATAGATTTCGCCAATATGCAGATCGAGCGGAGCGCCGCCGCTGCCACTGTCGCTGCTGCCGACTGCCACGAAAGTGAGTGGCGATAGTGAACAGGCCGGTCTTGACATGTCCGCTCTTTATAATGCCCGCTTTCAGCCCTCCGCATTCTCCACCGGTGACATTCCATCATCATCGCCAACATGGTCCTGCCTGTCTCTCTCTCTCTTTAAATCATTCCATTCCAAGAGTGTTTGCGAGTTTGCAAACTTTCAAGTTTACTTACAAGTTTACTTAGAGTTTTAACAGTTTCTAGAACGAATCTTATGAATTTTATATTCAATGAATTTCAGGGTTCGATGCGTCAGGTTAGCACTGGGTTAACAGATGGAAATCCATTGAGTGAACGTTTGCACGTTTACGTCATGGCTGTGAATACTTATGAGCAGAGAGACGAGTGAAAAGTCGGGGGGCCGTTACGCGAGGCTGGCTTCAGTTACGTGCTAACTCTCGGGCGTCGAATTATCAATGAACTCGCCCACGTCCGCGGAATCAATAACTCAGGGTTGCCTGTCATTTTCATCAACCTCCGTCTTATCCCTTCCAGTCTAGGCCGCCTCGCTTGCAGAATTGCACTAGCAACATTCTCATTCTTTTCGAATATCAACCAGTCGCGCATTGCTTGCACACAACCAAGATCGTGAACGTGATCTCCAATCCACTGCTAAGAAGCATAATCATTCCTGTGAAAGCATTGCTCGATAGATCCTTCTTCCCACTCGATAAATTACTGATTTGAATTCAGAGTCTGCGTATGATTGTCTTAATAACATATACGAGAGCCGAATGATTCTTGTTTATTTCTCAGGATTTAAATGAAATTATTTGGAAATACTAGTCACGAGCTATTGATAGAAAGTCCAGACTCGTAAAATGGATCTCGTTTAATGATCACTCTGTCTGACCGGTGAGAGGCTCTTCGCTTGAAAGGACGGATAAAGAAACAAGCGGGAAATCCTCTTCAAGCCGCCCACGCCCAGAAAATGCCCGAGGCTGATAGGCTTACGAAAGGGTCTGAGAAGGAAGAACGATCGTAAATGCCAAGAAAAATGACGAATTTACTTTGGAAAGCCGCTCTAGGAATATGAATCTACTGATTTCAAGACTAATCAATACTTTGATCTAAAAACTGAAGATTTACACCTCAAAATCCTTAATGGCAGTGCCAGGAGTGGTCGTAAATGTGCGCGTGGTACGTTAAAGTATCTTGCACATGTATGAGTTCCCTGAGCGAGGCCAATGGCCGACGACATAATTAATTTGCAAAACCGCCTCTGCAAAGCACTCAAAGTAGCAGAGTTGCCGCCCGTGACCTTTTAAGCCGCGTTAAGAGCGCCAGGCGCCATGTCGGCTTACCATCCTTCAAACACTTTCCCCAAACACTCGAAAAGCACCGAAATCATCGGCGAGAAGAAACAGAAACCGGCGAGTTGAGAGTTGTCCCGACTAGTTTACGAGCGACGCCTGTTGCCGATAAGTGAATGGGCAGAGATCAACTGGGAAATATGGATAAACGAGACTATCAATCTCAATGGGAGAACAGAAGCCGATAGGCGTTTCGACGATGAATCCTAATGCGAACCTATCGATCGGATAGCGCTACCCGGCGCCATTCACTCCCAGTAGCCCTGATATATGTTCCTATTACTTCTTCCGCCTGTCGCTTTTTCACTTTGAAGAATGAACACCTGGTATTCAACAGTTGGTACAAGCAGTCAGAAATTCCTGGACAAAGAGCATTCCAGAGAATGATACCCGATGCTAATGACCACGTGGTCCTGCATGGAACATGATAACTGGCTGGATCGGTCGCAGTGGGATTAATTTTCGAAGTTCGATGGGGGGCGAACGGTGTTCCCATTATTAACGCCGCAAGATCCCCGATAGTGATTGGAGCAAGCATGCAGGCAAGCGAGCGAGCAGCAACCAATGCCAGACTGGCGTCCGACTGATTTTGTCGGAGTAATTGAATACGCGTTGATTCCTCGAGCACGCCTGGAACCGATAAGAGCTTGTGCTAAGGATGCTGGGCTAAGGACACCACGGTGGTCGAAGAAAAAACGATCGATCCCTGGCCTGGTTTTCTCTCCTCGGAGTCGACTGCAGTATAATGCAACTTGGGCTCCGAATTATTACAGCGGCATGCAGATGAGGGCACAATCGAGATATCGCTCGTACCTGGACTCTCGTAGCTATATAGTATGCGCTCGAGATAAGATCTCTGTTCGCCGATTCGAGCTTTGAGATTCGAAGATTCAGCTGAGTGAGCTGGAACCCCTCGAACTCGCCGGCTCGCAAGATTGCTCTTCTCGGATTCATCGAACACTCCTACGCACAGACTCTTCCAACACTTACCGTTGACTTCATGTGAAATTGCCTGGTGCGATCGATCAACTCAAAGTCGACTAAAACTTCTCTTAGTAACTTCTTCGATGTATTAAGAAGAATGAGCGAGGGTTCGCCCTGAGCGTCGAGTAGAGTGTGCCGCGATTCTTAAGTGGAATAAGCAGTGATAGTCACGCCAGGCTGAAAAGCTACAAGACATGGGACACAGAAAAACGCGGGGCGAACACGAAGGTGCACTCGGTGCCCGAAGCAATAAAAGATCAAGGCGCTTGGAAGATGACAGACTACACGGGATTCATCGCAACATCTTACAAGAAGCTACCGCGTGTCGCGACGCTACCGTATCGATTTACGATCCCGATAAAGCGGCCGCGTCGCCTTCGGGAGCTACGGCTACGCCCTACAGGACTTATTATTCAAATGCCATCGCCTCGGCATTGATGACTTACGAGTATGTATCTCCTGTCAGATTTCGGGATCTACAGTCTCTTCTGCGCGTGGATACTATTACGAGTCTCTCGCTCTCTCGATCAGACACGCGCGCGCCTTGTGTGCCTACGCAGGCACAGATTTTTACGACCACGCGATTTGTAGGATCGGGTTATTGTCTCGCATTCAAAGCGGCTCTCCCATCGGGGCCAACAGTAAGTAAGACACGCCGTGGAAACAAAAAAAGACGACACAGTATTCCGGGATCGTTATAACGCTACTCTTCGTGCTTCTGCAGCACCGAAATTATGATCCTGCTGAGACGCTGACCTCGTAGCTGTACGCGTACCCACTCTCGTAAGAACTCGCCGCTCTGAATGCATGATTTATCCGCCCTGCAATATTCATAGCCTGCGACTTTGCCAGATGGCTCGCGGCGTCGATACCATTTCAAATGATTTGTAAACTACTCCCTATTCCAATACGATATCACTCTGATGACTGTGAATCGGATGAATTGAACCCGTTTGACAGTCGATTTCCTTTTATCGAGCTTGCTAGAGGGTTCGGAGAAATTAGAGTTAAGAGGGGTTGTTAGCACGCCATTGAATAGCGCAGCAACTCGGAGCAGTAGGATTTATCAGACGCGTCGGGATACACCGGAGGATGCACCGGGTGAATCAGCGGGCTGCTTGTTGCCGCGGGGTTACGTAATCGGGCGAACACGGTGTGCACACACAATATCTGCGTCGGATATCACTTTGTAGTCGGGCCGCGGGGTCCGAGGTGCCCTATCTGATCTCTCTGCTCGACTGTGTGATGCCTTTGTGAGGGCAGCGCGAAACCGAGGAAGTCTCCTCGAGTTCCTTTTGCCCTCTTCCTTCTTCCACCCTCACCTGCCGGCCACAACCACGAGAGAAGTCTGTAGTGCTCTCCTCATGGCCAGCAAGTACTGCTGCCAGCATCCTCGATCTACTCGAGATCGACCGGCAACACGATCCCCTTCGGCTGATCGAGCAATCTGATAACACTTTTCAAGGAAATACTCCCCCGACTTTCTTTGACACAGCGACTCACATCTCCTCTGATTGCTACGTGTATAGTTGTCCCAAAGCAACTTTCTAATTCATGTGGCTCCTATTCCTCTTGAGGATGAGCACCTGGCTCTCTGGTTACACGAACGATTTACATTCAAGCCACTTGACGCTCTCAATCTCAAATGTTATGATTCCATACTCCTATGCAGCTGATTCAGATCAACTGGAGTGGGTGAAAGTAATATCAACAAGAGTCCAGCCAGTCCACCTTGATACTGACTGCCACAGGCAGAGATAGTTTCGCCTCTGAAAACGCTGGATTACGATCTCCGAATTGAGAGAGATCTCAATCGCTACGCGCGATTCTCAGGGAAGGTGGTACGCTCACCCATTTGTTTCATAATTCGAAGGGCACGCTCGATTTATCACCGGCGTTGTCGGCTCGATCCTCGTACTGGGATCCCGAATGCCGAAGATTCCCGCGGATAAGAAGTAAGAATAAGATGATAAAAGAAATAAGGGTCGAGGATTCGGCAGTGGAAGGATCGGTGGATCGAGTGCGATTACCATCTAACGAATTATTATTTTCGAGTAAAGGGCTGAACCGTTGGTAAGGAACTGGTACGTACAACCACCAAGATGCAATGCCAAAGGGAAAGTACGAGTGCAAGTGCAACGTCTTACCGGAACCAGTGAAAAGAGGACTAATAAAAATCTTCCATGGTAAAATTAATCCCTCAGGATTCGCAAGGCGATTCAGCCGTCATGTGTTTATCGGACCGATCTATTTGGGCGGACAGTAATTTCCTGTCAAAAGTGCAGGCATACACTTGACAATTCGCGATGGTATCGCTCCGGGTTAGGGTCCTCGAAATCCCGAAGTGAAGCCGTCCAGGTGGACAGGAGCCAAGGAGAAGTGGTTGGCAGAGGATCCGCTCGAGCGAAAGATAAGGCATTGCGGTAGCGAAGATCTTTAACGATTATGATCTCAAAAGAAGATATTCCAGCGTGTCCACGGATTTGCCGCTCCTGCCAGCGCGTAACACGGAGTGCACTCAATTTCCCCATAAATCAAACGTCCCCCGCTTAAGCGGCACGTACCAGGTTAGTCGCTAGGATACAGAGGAGTTGAGAGGAGGATGCTTGTAAGGAGTCAGTGATGCTGGGATGAGCAAGTATAGCGGAGGGAATCTGGCATTAAACAGAGCACTCTCGGTGATACGCAAATAGTGCAAACACCTCGAAACCAGCCAACTGACAAACATCCGCTCTACGATAATAAACAAATGATCAATTCCATAAGACTATCGCATCGGACTTCAACCATCTACTCCTTGGAATACGAAGATTGTTTCCTATCCAAATAAAATTTAATTTAACATTTAATACCTCATAGAAAAATTAAAAATTACTTTCACGATTCGAGTTTGATTTCATTTAAATTAATTCCTCGAAGTAATTAGTGGTTGTTTCACGTGTGAGGTACGAGTTGGTTCGCTCTTCTCATATACATACGTGGGTGTAGAATGACGTCACTTAAGCAGCTGTTTCGTTAGCGTGGCGAATAAAAAACACAATGTCCAGTCCCCAACCATTGGATATTATTAGTGGCAACAAGGTCCGCAATTCGTCGTGGCAAGGATTTGCTCGCCAGCGACGAGGATTGTTAAGCAGACACTTTCATTACCACTTTACGATGCATATCCTCACGGCGCGAGCGGGTCGTAGCTCGTAAAACCAAGCAAAAGTGAGTTCAACAGATTGCAGGCTCGAATGGTGGACGGTTCTTGAAGGACGTAGTCCTTCGATCATGAATGAATGAAGTAAATATTTACAAATTAAGAGGTGAAAAGAAGATCAGGAAAGAAGCAGAAGGCATTGGGGAAGTGAGCGTAAATGAGAATGTAGCTTGCACCCAAAAGGATCGTCTCTAGGTCACTGGCCAACGAAAGTTACGTCAGGTTTGGATATGGTAATACTGCATTCCAACCACGACACCTTCACTTCTCCTGCTGTGCCTGCCCTTCTCTCTCTCTCTCTCTCTCTCTCTCTCCCATCCTCCATCGTTCTATCCTTCTCCTTCCAACGAGAACATTTGCCAGGAGATTTAGAGTAGCCACGACTATCTCAAGAAGCACCCAATTACACGGAGAGAAGCAGTATTATTTTAGTCTCATTAATAACATGGAGTTTCTCGATAACGGCGATGTCGATAATCGCAATGTCGGCATCCGGTGAATGTGTATGATTAATATCCACAAATCTCCTGTATGTCTACAATGTAAAGAGAGGGGATATTTTTTCCTGGTGAACCGTTTCGGGCGAGGCTGTCACGATCGAATTAATTTCGTTGCTTCCGTCGAATTGAGTTATGCCCCTTCATTAACGGGACTCCAACTCTCGCCGGCAAGGATAATTGCACTTATGTCTTGCCGCCGGTTGCCGACTGATTTATCTGCGATCAAATGTTCCAGTGGCCGAATGCGAATCGATCAGAAGTATCGGCGATCAAATCCAAGCGGTGAAAAGTGGTCGGACTTCAAATGCGGAGTAGAGAGAGCGAATTAGAGGCGGGTTGGACGAACGCTGGTTCGAAAGAAGACTACTGTTACTGGTTGCACAAGTGTTCCGGCGAGATAGCACTCGGTGCTTCAGCCGGGGGCGTGAAAATTCAGCGTTAACACAACCTCGTTACGAATCAAACGCCGACATGGGAAGGCATGTGTATACCTGTGCACCTCGAACGAGATAATTGCCAGTGGGCGCAGGTTGCCCGAGCGAATCGGGATCTAGCTGCGACCGACAGCGATCTTTTATGGCATTATTTCACACGGGCCGCTGCACGCGCGTGCTGCCAGTTATGCAAGCCCACTGCTACTCCCTTTTGCTTGTTAACACTAGTCAACCGACTAGTTGGAAATGAGCGCGAACGCTCGAGATAATCATCGAGCCGAATAATTTCGGTATCGACAGGATAGGTGGCGGACTAGTTACTCCCTGACTTCCCGGCAGCGAGACACTCGTAAGCCGCTCGTTAAATTTTACGCTTTCATTTCGCACCGCTGCTACTGACAGCACGATCCTCGAGTTTTAACTGCGCGACGCGATCTCGGAAAGCTACTGCGAAACTATCGGACACTTGGTGTTTTCGATGGATCTCTAAAAATACGGTCGCCAACACAACTGGTCCGAGTACTTGGAAAGCTTTCAAAACGCATGAAAGTTCGTCACCTTTATGTGAACGGTGATAACTCTCAACGAAAATCTTTGTCTCAGAATACTCCTGAACAAATAATTCGTGTATGACTTTTTTAAATTGAGAACGGTAGCTTGCGAGTTCCCCATAATCAATTTGCAGTTTACACCATCGACGAGTAAGGTTCAACAGTATACTAATTAAATGAGTGATAATGTAAAATCCCCTTGATACACAAGTTCTGAAAGCGGGTTGAAAAGTCGTCGGGGATATCAGTTTTCGAAAGTTCCCGTGTAACAAGGGAGACGCGCGGCCTTCAGAAGTGTGTGCACCGCCGCTCGTAAAGAGCAATCGATAAGGCCGGTAGCTAATTGCAAGCCGAGTTACATCAGCTTTATATCTCAAATTAAACTAATAACCAGCGAAAGTGGCCTCGCCAAAAATGGTGCGAAAACGAAAGCGTGCCGACAAAAGAGCACTGAATTTCGGCCGCGACTCGACAGCCGGGCTACTGCTGGAAAAAACGGCAAGAGCCGTACACCGATGGATTCGGCGTGTATCATGTAGGTCAGGCAACTTCTTGCCACTGCAAAACCATTCGGTATAGAAAATAACGTCAATACTAATGATACGAATGATCGGCATAAAATATTACTACTCAACAGAGTAGAAACCATAGCAGTCAGACTCTCACCAAGCCTTTCCTTCGTGTATCATAAACTTTCGCATAAGTAGACGAGTGCGAGCACTGAGAATTCATTATGTCCTGTCAGAACGAACGCTATACAGCCGAATACACAATCGGAACTATCTCTCCGGTACCCACCACGAAGTGCTTGCACGGCGAATACATTTAGCGTCCGATATCCGCGATCTTAATTATCTACTCGCCCACACACAATCCGCGTAAATCAGGCGCGATCTTCTCGGCTTGGCCGCCAGGAAATTACTCGAGCGTAAACGAAGAGAGAGAGAGAGAGAGAGAGAGAGAGAGAGAGAGAGAGAGAGAGAGAGAGGGGGGGGGGCGAGCGCAGTGAGACTAATGGAAAAAAGGGGCGGGGGAGAAAGGTAAGAGAAGTGCTGCGAGCGGTAATTGAGTTGCCGGTGGACGGCCGGTTACGGGAGAGAACTCCGCGAAGTTGTTTAGGCCCTGAGAAGATTGTGGCGATAAGCTGGAGACCCCCGCTCGGTAAATAAATGTACGCGACCGCGGGAGGCGTGTACGTGCGTGTACACACGTTGGGATGCTGCGTTTACGGGAGACCGCCGCTGTGATCCGGTGCAACGGACTCGCGAAAATCAGACCGAATAATCGTACCGCGTCACTTTCAAAGAGAGTCGAACCATAAAAATGTATCTGGTCGACCTCGCCCAGTTAATCTCGAAGTAAGTCGATCATCCTTACACTTTCTACAAATGCCAACTGTTAGTCAGTTTCGATATATTGGGATTGGTGTATTGAGAAATTGAAGATATTCGGGTATATCGAAAGACACTATAGTCAAGAGGATTATCCGAGATTCCGGGTAAGCGTATAGTTTACGTTAGCCTCGTAAAGGTGGACGACGGGAGCACGGGGCGAGATATTATCTCTGCCGGAGTACCTCGGGCGACTCGGTGGTGCTTTATGGGATACGTAGAGGCGCTTGGTAATAACGCGGCGTCCAGCCGCGGCTATTAACACATTTGTTCGGCCGCCCTATCGGATCTCAGGTACTGACGAGTATGCCGTGCTCGTGAAAGCTCCCAGCCAGCGTCGGATACACAACGTTAGGGTGGGGTGAAAGAGAAGAAGAGGGAAGGGAAGGGGTGAGGTCGTGGGTGGAAGAGATGCTTGTCTGATTGATGGATCTCGCGCGGCACTGGAAGAGGAGAAACGATTGCCCGTTCGCCCGATGACCGAAGAGGAACCCGATGCGAACAATGCAGGTAAATCTTACGGCAATTGATAGTTATCCGAAGGAACCGCGATTTATTGTCCAACCGCTTCTGCTTCCAGCAGAATAACTCGCATTTTCGATAAGACACTTCCTACCGGTCTCTTATACTTATATGCTAAAATTCTTCTGGTGTTATTGCCGAAAGCAAAGGTATCTCACGTCGACTCGAGAATAACAGACATTTCTAGGACAACTCGCAGGCTGACACGTCGGTTAAACGGCACTTCGGTTGACTTACAACTGGTTCGAGAACGCGACCACTCTCCGGCCTAGTGAATTAAGCGCAATAATGAGCGCCAAGCGTTCCAGCGATCGGGCTTTGATTAATCGGGAGCAGGCCGGCATCGATTGGACGCCAATTTGTCTTGTCGGGGCACCGAAAAATTCGTCGGTTATTAATGGTGTCAGCTGAAGGCGAGCGAGTGGACTCGAAACAGAGAGAAAGCCCTGGTGTCCCGGTATCATTCGAACATGCTCATCGATAGACCGCCGAAATTACCGCTTCCATTGGCCAGGATGCTTGCTCTGTAATCGGAGCGCGTGTAATGTGACAGGTGCTTAATAATTCGTGAGAGACCCACGATTTTTATCAGCCGACAATGTAAACGGACAACATGGAATTTGTACTAATAATCGAGATAGTATCGAGGACTCGCAATTCATTTTATCGTTCTCACAGTCCTGTCCGAGCTTGAAGAACGAAAATACAGTTTCGGGGTATTTACAGCTCTGTTCGATAGCTGGGGGATTTTATTAGTCGCATAGTCCGAGAACCTATGTAATCTCGGCGTGAGTTATTGGGCGGTGAGCATTACGTATTTTTCCTCTCCAGGGAGAAGTATATATTCTATTTGAGGAGTTTCCATGCGATAACAGCACAACGGCGCATTCCTACACAAGCGCACTCGATGCTCGATGCTCCACGTGGGGGTTCCGGGCCGACAAGGGCGTCACAGTAAAATAGTAAAATATCACCGTCAAGTCTTTTTATCGTCATTTTACGATCCCTTAAAAGATTCTCTCTGGTCGGTCGCGCGCGAGCTTCGAGAGCAAGATCGACAGTGCGCGGCGATCGGCGTCGAGGACATTTAAATCGTGACAAATGTCACCACCCACGCGCCAGATATCCGAGCGCGTCTATATTACACATCCCGGCGGTGATTTCGGCGCGTGAATAAATTCCGCCTATTTAAAGTGCGCGCATCCGATCGCACGTAAATTTCCTGATTTTTGTCGGTTGCCCGGAGCTGAGATACATGGCAGAAAAATGCCAGGGCGACCCTAAGTGTGGGGGCGCGTTCGATAAATTAGCCTCTCATTCCAGACTGGCTCGTCACTCGGATACTTTTTTGTGATATTCTCCATCGCGCAAAATCAGCATCCAATAATGATAGATATGATGACAGAGCTTGTTCGACAAATTGATCATCGTTATTGCGAATCGGGTCCAACTAATTACCAGCGAGAGGATTCTAATTAATTAGTGCGAGGAGAACGAGAGACTCCTTCGATTAGTACCGGGCTACCAGAGATAATTGCCCTCACCAATCAGCCGGTAACCAATGTTGGATAATTAGTAATTATTACTAATTAAGCGGAGGGGCGAGCCGGACAGGGGAGCGCCCTGTGAACACACTTGCCAGTTCTGGTGCCCCGAGGGTGGTGATGGTGGGGCCCCCGGTTCCAGGGGCCCTAGAACCCACGCCAACTTATGCTGGCGAAGCCCACGCGCGATGGCGCATTAACAATCCCTGACTTCTTTTTAGGCGACCACCCTGGTATAGTACCGGCACTACCGACACGAGTAACGAGGCTAATTATTCATCGGTAAACAAATAAGACCACCAAGCGCTTGCAATTAATAAAACCTCGCGCCTCTCCCGACAAGAATTTCAAAGGTGGCGCCCAACCCTCTTCTTATTCCGAGTTCTCTCCATTGCTTTAGCCTTATTCCTTTATCCTCTGAATTCTCCACTATACCTTTAGTACATCGTTAGAAAGGGTGCGATCGAGAAGCTCAGTTTCCTTAATACTCTAAGAACACGTAAATTTGTTCGGCCGTTTGTTCAGCAGGTAATTTTATTGGAAGCAATGTGGGCAGGGTTCAGCTATCCAGTGAAAATCTCGGCAATCGGGCGAGTTTACCGCGCCCGAGCGTGGATTAACCCATTATTCCAATAAACCCCGTCCTGAATTACAATCTTAATTTCACGTCGAGATGAGGACTGCCGATAACGGACGGCCATCTTTATCCGAGAGCGGGTCCTGGCAGAGAACAAAAAAAGAGGCTAGTGAACACGGGAGGAAGAGCGAAAAAATGAATGGGCGCGTAAAAGGAAGAGGGAGAGAGAGGGAGAGGGGTGGGAGAAGGGGAGCGAAAGGAGAGGAATCTCGTTCCAAATCTATAACGGCGACCGGTCGTACAAATTTCCTCGAGTCCGTGCTCAATGCTGTATCGAGAGAGTAAGCGAGAGAAGAAGGAAGCAGGCAATTGCGAGAGACAGAGAAGGAGAGAGCAAGGATCGTTATCGAATCCTTGGAATCGAGGCGGGCGAAAAAGAAAATCGAGCAGGATCTCTGGCGGGCATTGAATGGGGCCGCCTTATCGGTACGGATCGTCTTAATAAATTGTCAGGATTCCCTTTCCACCCTCTAGCTCGTTGGGGCGCGCACACACAATCGGATTTTAGTTAGCCGAGAGAAACGATTTTGGATAGGAATCAAGCGGCATGCATGCGTTGCAATTATCTCTGTCAACAGGTCACGTTTCCCTTATCGGCGGCTTTCACGGTACTCGATCTATCCCAGCTACCAGCGATAGCAAGGGCTGCGCGAGTGCTCGAAAATGTCGATTCCCCCCGATAATCGCGATGCTTCCGTTCGCCCGAGGCAAACCTTTACGGATATCTACCGGTTCGAACAACTGTCTATATGGCTGCCTTTGATCTACTCGCTCTGGCCGTTACGCCGCTATCATTAACCCCGCATCTCTGCCACGATCTATGCAAACGAGATACACATCTCAAACAAGGTCACCAGCCTTCCTTCCTATCCCTTGGAATCCAACCAACTCGTTCGAGCACTGCTTACCAACCACAAGAATTAGAAGTAGCGGGGGAGGACTTTTTTCAAGATTAATACAGTGCTTTAGTAGTCGAGCAGCGAAAAGGGTGAGATCCAACTGAGATCTGAAAGAGAGCCCACTCGATTCCGCTTGCTGGCATATCGGAGTGACAGACTCAAGGGTAGACTCTAGTACACTTGTTTCTCGGGGTGGATTTTTCCTCGGAGAGCGAGAGCGGCGGATGCGAATATCGGGTTGCTCGTAGGACGCGCTCGGCGCAGCTATTGCAGCTTCACTGAGAAAAGGGGGGCTGTTATCTCGGCGGCGGCATAAGGACAGGGCTTAAATCTCGGCGGTATCTCCTCCTCGCGGCGGTAACAAGTTTCAATTCCTACCAATTCCACGACCATACATCACTCCTGGTAGATACAATGGTGACTCCTCGGGGAGACGCTCTCTCTCTCTCTCTCTCTCTCTCTCTCTCTCTCTCTCTCTCTCTCTCTCTCTCTCTCTCTCTCTCTCCCTTTCAATCTCGGGCCACGGCCTCGGCTTCCATCCGCGCGGACGATAAATATCTTATTGTGCGCGAGAAAGAAGTATACTGGACACCCGTGGAAACCGCGCGGCGGCGTCTGCGTCGCGCCGATCTTCGTATCGACGGCACCCCGAGCACCAATGAGCCAACGATCCGCCTGCGAATCCGATAAATACGTATACCTGCTGTACGCTACCAGTCGCCCTTTCGATTCAGACGTGATCGTTAATTTAGGCTGAACTTAACCCTCGGTATCCACCGAACGATATCATTCATGCTTCTGTTTCTCTCTTTGCTGGCCCAGATCGAGGATTTTTTGAATGGTACTACTTCTAATGGTAATATTTCTTTTGTATATAAATATCGTCGAACACATGACAGCAGGTGAGATGTGACAGCTTCCGTTGAAAAGACACGCCCAAACGACTTTCAGCGACCCGAACTGCTGGAGCGATCGGTTGCACGATCGTCCGAGACTTGGGCGTGCTCGTAGCGAATCGGCAATCACTATCATTAACCGAAGTATCGCCGTAAATCGTTCATACGGTCGTTTATGAGACTGTCAAATGGAAAAGACAGAGAAATCTCTTGGGGAATATCTGGACTCGCTTGAAATTGCCGATCGACCCCGCCCGACGAATTGGCAGCGAGAGAGCGTGACCAATCGTGAAGATTGTCTTTCTCTCGAAGTGGTCACATTACTTCACTAATGAAGAGTAAATTCGAATGCAATCGCTCCGTCGCGGTTAAATTTATCTTACTCTCGGCATCGTAGACCGCCCAAGCGAGAACTTCACTTCTATCATATGATACTTCCAATTTTCAGATCCCTCTTTTTCTTTCCCTTGTAAACGGTAGTCTTTGAGGATCTTTAGCGGCAAGTTTTTTTGCCAAGATCTTTTTTAAGACTCCCCTTTTTATTTACAGGCTCGCGAGAAGAATAAGCGCATTTTGGGTCGCCTACATGGCACAGTCTTTATACCGCTGTCGATTGAACGTCGGCCTTTGCTTTCGCCCAAGGAGAGCCCTCTTTCTCTTTCTTACGCGCCGATGGCCCTTTTAATCGCGAGTGCTGTAACGAAGGAGCTTAACGAATCGCAAAGTATGGTTATTAAAAGAGAAGCGAGGGCCTCCGCGGAATCGATCGAGGTAGCAGCGCGGCGATTTTCGATTTCGCAAGCTCGAACCTGGGAGGTATCGGCATCGCTGCCGTGCCATACATGCTTCTCTTCCACGAAATGAAGGTGTGCCGGAACACTAAGATCCTTGCCGTCCCGTCGATTTCACTTACCGTAATTACTTGTAAATTTGAATACATCATACTAATAGCTTATTAAGCCAGAGAATAGAAGCGGTATTGAAAAAGGTAACGCTTGATGCGTAAAAGTCAACATCTATTCGAAATAGATTTGTCGCGAATACAAGCTTGGCATAGCCACTGGCCCTGTTTAACAGTCCACTCATTTGCATGACTTGCTCAACGCTGCCCGGCTGGGCTTCGATCGTAAACCACCTGATACCGCCGGCGAACATAATCAACTAGTGAACTAGACACGATAGACAGTGCGCGATACAGGTAACGCCGGTCATTTCGGACGCTAGCTCGATGAAATAATTCCTGCCAAGTTGTAAGTCAGGCCGAACGAGCCGGTAAATTCGTTGACGTTAAAGTGTCGAGCTAGTTCCTTATAATATTGGGCGCCACCCGGTGTTAACACTCTTTTAGAGAACAGTATAATTCGACGAAGGAAGCAATTAGAAAATCAAAGGACTTTATAAATTCTCGTGTTACGCAATGAGACTTGCACGAATTTACGTACTGGTGTAAGAAATCGGTGGAGGGTCAAGGGTGAAGGCGAGCGAGCCAGATGCGGGGATGCAGGAGGTCCCGAGCAGCGCGCGGCTCTTTGCGAAAACAATCACTGGCGAAACAAAAGCTCCAGGGACCAGTTTGACGTGAGTCAGAGCCAGGATCGCAAGAGTGGGTAACATTTGCCAGGAACGGCGGACGCTGCTTCTGCTGCCTCTTCGAGTCTGGCTCCTCCGCGTTCTTTTGTGCTCCGGCAGCGGCTATCGCGCGATTCCCCAGAAAAAATAAGCCCGCCGATCGCCATAGGTGGCGAGCGGGTTTGTTTGGAGACTTTCATTCGAGCTGTGCAAGGTGGCCGCCTACGCCCAATGACCGTGTAATTCCGGCGATTACGAGATCTCTCCAAATATTATCGGATTCCTGTCAATGCTTCGCTCTCAATGCCTGCTCGCCTAGTCTAAGTTATCGTATGTTTTCCAGCGTTACATAAGTACCGAAAGTGATTTGAGAAAACAATGTTGCCGATCGGCCTTGCAAAAACATATCCTACAGACCGTATACTTCCTTTTCGTATTTCCCATTACTTTCTCGGACTGCATCGTGTTAGCAATTTAATTCTTGTGCCTAACTAGTTTGATACTATAGGAAACCTTTGTTAATATATGATATATGTGTCGCATTCTACAATTATTTATTTCTTTGTTATCTCTTGTAAAAAGAACTGAAACCTACAAACTGAAAGTGTACACAAATCATGTCTAAGACGAGTATTAACAGGTTCATTATGAGAACTCTTAGAAAACAAAAGCGAATTCACGATTAACAAGACAAAACCTAGTACACGCAAATACGACATAGGTACTCGTACCAGGATACCAGCTCGCGCGATATTAGCCTGGTATTTTAATGGTCCCGGCATGCTCGCACAATGCCCGCGGCATCGCTCGGCCTCTCACGGTAAAAAGCAATGTTTGCGCTTTCACGCGATTGTCGCTTTTAATGGCGGCTATTACAACTACTAGGCGCGCGCGCGCGCGCGCTGTACAACGCGTAAAATAATCGGGAGGTAATTGCCCTTGCGCAAGGGTATAACTACACGCATGGTTGTCCTCTCGCGTCAGAAAGTGAGATGCGCTTTCGAGACTAGCTGCTCTCTCACGATTATCGATGCGAAGAATCGAGCACCGTCGAGTTCTCGAAGAACTTCCACGAACCATCCTAGGAAAAGCGAGGCCCCAATAGCCGAAGGGTGGTCGATCGCACACACGCGCGCGCCGATCATTATGCTTTCACGACACATCACTCGTCCCGTAGTAATAACAATAGTCTCTGTAAAATCTAATGTGTAAAAGAAACTGGATGGCATCCGATCACGGAAATCCCGGACGCACACCCGGACGCTGCTGAGCCGTTGTTCCAGTGCTTCCAGCAAAACAGCGTGATCGCGTGCACGGCGTGCTGAATCGCGCGGTGAAGTTATGTCGCATTGTCCAAGATGTGACCTATTTCCTGGGGCGAGAGGGTGTGGGGAGGCCGAGGGCGAGGCTGGACAATGGATCGGGACAGGCTGGACTGTCGGCAGGAAAAAAGGAGGAATTCCGTGGATCTCGTTTCTTGGCGGAGAGAGAAGCCTGGGCCATCGTCGTTTCCTCGTAGACCCGCGCGGCGCGCAAGAAAAGCCACGAAGAATCGATTCCGCGGAACGGATCGCTTTCGCGAGATCGATGCGCTCCCGGCCGCCGCTCGAGGAAGCAACTAGTTTACAGAGTAAACACGATTCGACGCACGTAGAACGCTTTGCGATCAGACGCGCGCGTTCATGGGAGCCTCTTCTTCGCGTGCTCGCCGTGTTACGCTCTCCGGGGCTCTTGCCTCTTCTTTAGTCGCCCCTGTACTTCTCCCTCTCTATCTTCCTCCTGTTCTCTCATTCGCCCTCTCCCTTAGACCGCGTCCCGTGAGAAGAGGATGTTAGGCGCGGTGCGAGCACTTGCGCGGATGGCCAGGTGTCTATCTAGTACACGCGCTTAACGAGAACGAGACGAATGGGAATGCGCGAGTTCTTAGATGCCCGAGCTTCCATTGTCTCCGATCGCCGCATTCCATGGCATCGCGCGCGAGCAACACTGAACACGTCGTACTATACTGCTTGCACGGCAACTGATAAAGATGAGATAATCAAAGGGGGACAGTTTAAATAGCCGGTGCTTAGATTGCGCACATGGAGTATAAATTGCCCATTCACTAAATCTGCGGTGGCATTTGAAAAGAGAGCTTTAGACACACGTGTTTGGCGTCAGTCGCCGCCTTTGATTAGGAAAGGACACGCGCGGCGCGGCTGACTGGTAAGCAGGCAGGCAAGCAGGAGGGCAGGCAAGTCGACCGGCCCGATTTTCCGGCCGGTTCTGCGGTGTTTGCGCAATCCCAAGCGCATTTCCGCGCACGTGTTCCGCCAGTGTAAGCAAATTATTACCGTAATGGCTAATTATAACCGTAAGCAGTGCAGGAAGGCGCGCTTTGATACACGCATGGGAATAGGAGCCAGCCTGTTCCATGCGGCGCAAGTAGAATCGCCCGGTGTCTAGTCGGACACCGGAGTACGAACATCAAGTTTACTGGCAGCCACGGTGAGGAGCTTGCGTTTCAACTTTGAGCAGCTCCACCGAATTACATAAGACCCTTTTAAGAACGACGCATGGCTCACCAAGGACACACCGAACATAAACAGGCAAGCGTACACTCGTTAAGTTAACAGGGATTTTTTTCATCTCCCCTTTCGAAGTACACAAATCAACCGCGGTCAGACTTTCGAGAGATAACTGTTGCAGTTAACGGCACCGACCACCGGCTGTTCCAAAAGAACATGGTATCTGTAATCGTATGTATCTGTAAAACTGTATCAATTACATTCGCTAAATTAATCAACACTCCACCAGAGGAGTCGGACAGAGTTTCACTCGAGATCATCTCAAGCTTGCTATTGATAATCCCGAACACGGAGATGGAAGTCGAATGATAATAAATTAGATGAAATCGTATTACCGCCATGACGGATATCTTTGTCACGAAGCTCCTGAATCTAGACTGATATCTCTATAATTCATTATATCGTCCTCGATTATAGCTAGCGTTGTAATTCGTCGGGGGAATGCCTGACAATTTGTCAGATTTAAGTCTTGGTAATCCTGGCGTTACCAGCGATAGAGTATTAATGGATATCTATAAATTCATTTTCCGACCTCGAGATTAATATTCACATTGATTATTAACATGCAGAAAAGTTACAGTGAATCGAGTTGTGAACAGGGGTCCTGAATATGATATCTTAATAGCTTTGCTCGGACTTTCGCTGTTAGAACACCTAAGAGATTTTCCAGGCTAGCGCGATCTTAATGATCCACTTCTCCCCCGCTGGTAATTGCGAGAAGAATTAACGGCAGTTGTAACGCTCATAACCAGTCGCGCTGAGGCCATGGGAATCGACCTCTCCGGCGTTCATATTTCCAAGGCGCACAGTCTGCTACAGCAGAGAGATCGACCTCCTCCTGTCCCTCTAGCACCGTCACGTGCAGCTCGCTCTTACCGCACTACGCCCACGCGGCGTGCATGCCGCCAATGCACGTGCACGTGCACACTCGCCGTGCGATGCCGGGAGTCTCTTGAAGGTGCGAGAAATCATTGTGCTCGAGAGCTGCCCGGAGGCTGTCTATTAAATCAGGATCAGACTCGCGGACGTTACCGGTTCGAGAATCACAAGACTGCCTTGGCAATTGATTTCTTTCATTTCGACCACTTCAAGGAACTTCGCATAGTTCGCAAGTGAGTGAAAGGAACGATTGTCAATAATTCGTAGAGTCATTTTTCAAATTTGTCTGGTTGACCAAACAGTAGATAACGACGACTCGACATCATGTTGGCGAGTTATCAGTGACTTAGGAATGAGCATTTACAAGGGCTCACGAAACAGAGTTGCGCGTTTGAAACTGGGCCTGTTTCTGGGCGAGGCCCCAGCTGGCTTGCTGGCAAGCGAGCGAGCGGGTAGCTCTGGCAAAAAGAAAAGCCACATTCCGCGCGAGATTCCACGTGAGGTGTACCGATCTCACGCGTGAAATCGCATCCACCGGCGCGCGTTATCTATCGGCCGCGATCGCCAGATCGCGGCTACTGATTTACGGCAGCACTGAATCATAAAGAGAGACTAGCTGGACCGAGCGTCGTAGCCCGTACTATTTTCACTATGAAGACATTCCGGCGAGTCGCACTCCCAGCTACATGCTTACAATGCTGCCACGGACACGCCCGTCCTATTACACCTGAAAATTGGTACTCGGCCACGAAGACGTTTTTTTCTCGAGCACCTACTCGCTTGTAACGAGGCCGCAAGGAAGCTATATTCGCCGGCTCTTACGTAATAGAGAGTGAGAGAAAGAGAGCGCACGCGCGACACTGAGTGAAAGAGGGAGAAAACATAAGAAAAGAGTGTGATTTAAGGTGGCACAGCCCACATTTCACGATTGTGGAATAGAGGAAAGAAAGACTGACTGACGCTGTGCGCGCATTCACCGAATATTTGATACAATAGTAGCAATATTCGATGTAAAAACGAAACGCTCGGTTGGCAGCTAGCCAAGCGGCGGCCTTCAGCCTCTAAGTCCGCGCGGAACTTTATCGCTCTGACACTCGGGCTTTAAAGAGTGCGACGCACTGACTCGGGCGGATAAGATTCCTACGATCGAGCTACCACTTGTACTGTCGGCTACCATTATCTCCGTAATACAGAGTCTGACCGCCAGACCAACTATAAAAGCTCAACGGCTCTCATAAATTATCGTTTCAATCATCGCCTGGTGGTAGGATCGTTGAAGAAAAATGTAAAAGCCTTTAAACGCGATAGTGTCCTTACGATGCTGACTATGATAGTGTGTCCTTAAGGCGAGTTCTATTATTTCGCGCGCAGAGAGAGGCATCGGCCCGAAATAGTGGCGTGTTGTCGAGGCGGATTCTTAAACGGCGCAACGAAGCTCGCAGCATCGAAGGCTAGAGGCATCTAAAATGGTGTACAGTTATTTCGCGTTTACGACGACCAGTCGGCGCCCAGATTTATGCAACCCGCTCGAAACACACTCGCTCTCCTGGCACAACCTGTACGCCCGTGCAAGCGTGCGGGCGGCGACCACTCATTCGGAAACCGAGCCCCCCTTAACGGCACCCTCAGCTTTTATTGGGTAGCACACCAAATTCATTACTACGCCTCGTTTACCCGGCGCATTCGTTCTCTCGTTATAATTGCTCCATTGTCTTCGCCAGATTCAAGAAGTCGGCCCTGCATTTGCTAGAGGATGAAACCCTCCCGGGAAAAAGGAGTCCTCGATTGTGGGTGAGAAATTTCTTGAAATTCTTCATTAGAATAAATTAATATTATTATATATAGTCAATGTGTTTAATATTTGTGAGTTAAGAAAAATCGGAGTATAAAAGATTAAAAGAAGGAAGTCGATCTTCCACCTGAGAAACGTCTCCTCCAACTAAAGCCAGTCTCTCGTGACACAAGTATATGTATGTGTGTGCCAGATACGCTCGTGATAACTCGCTCTATCTCCAATTACCCGAGGATCCAAGCCGATTTTCTGCATCGGCAGTGGGTCCCCGGTTTAATTGGGAGCAGCTCGGTAACCGGTGCGGCTCACGATGTATCGCACTGCTCCAGAAGACGACGCCGGCTCGCTCTCGCCGAGGAACAAGGCTTGCTTTTTCCCCGAACACTCGGCCACCGGCGTATCCTATTTTCGAGACTGAGATCTGCATTATTTGGGAAGATCTATGGCGGCGCAGGTGGACGCTCGACGAAGATGACGGACGGCGAACTAATGACGTCGCCGTGGCGACGACGAGAACCGAGCAAGCAAGCGCTCGTCACGTCGTTGAAGCTGCAAATTTCCAAGCACGCGCGCCGGCGCGCAAACACAGAGAAGACTAGCATCTTTCCTCTTATATATTTTTCTTCTGCCTCGACCCTCTTCTAACTTCGCGACAACGTTAGATAGCAATGGCCTCGCTTTTACTTGCCGTGACTGGGTTTTCGCCTAAATTCAGTGCCACTGGCGAATAGAAGGACACTGGGTTTATTTGTAACCGAGAACCTAGTCACCGTAACGGAATAACGTCGAGCTCAAGGCGTCGTAAAGTCGTGCGCGGAACAGGTGCGAATTATGGCTGAAAAATCGAACGGGCACCATACACCCGGCTATTCGGGTAGGCGGTTATGTTACACGGGAGTGTGCTCAGGTGACTCTCCTCGAAGGTAAGTGCACTCTACAGAGTCCCTCGAGCACCGGCGAGTGCGCTGGAAACGACACGCTAAGAGCGCGCCAAACGAAAAACACGGACTACCAGCAAGAAAATAATGGCGAATAAAGGAACCCACGCCGGATGAACGTGGGCCCGGCATGACGTCAGAGGAAAAATCACTGAGCCCTCGAAGAAGCGAGCAGCAGTGACTGCAGCGAGAAGTGCTCGCCCGTCGGGCCGAGGTGGAACGTTAGCGTCCGAGCATGTCGAGATTATGCGAGGAGAGCACTGGAGCGACGTACGAGAGCGAATGTGAAAAAGTTTTATTAGCTCGTACAACGCATAATAATGCATAAGCAGCATATATAATGAAGGGTAGAGTAAAGCAAAGAGAAAGAGGAAGAGTCTGAAAGAGAGGGGAAAGGAGGAGTCGCGTCAGGGCCACCAAGACCGAGAATCCGTTTTCCCTGGACCAGAGTCTTACATCCGTGAGTTCACATTCCACTTACTCCAATTTCACACACATGTTCCATTAAACCACGTACGCTGAGGTCATGCGTGAACCACTTCGCTCTTAACTAGAGCGCCGTCGCCGCCGTCGCCGCCGCCGCCGCTTCGATATTCCCCTTCATCGGAGAGTGCCCCATTAACACCTGGCCGGACTTGGGAATAGTAGAGTAGTGACTAGTTGCTCAGACCAGCGTGATCACCACCGGCTAATTACGAGAGTAGCGAATCAAAGTCGCCTGCCAGCTAACCGGGGGATATAACGGCATGTGGTTTCGAAGTTGATTAGAATTGTCGGGAACGACCCTACCGTAAGCATAGCTGCTCGGATCATATTACTGAGGCAAGTACATATGCTCCTATGTACACATAGGAAGATACTACGTGTGGTTAGACGCACGTAAACCAGCCGTGGCCAATACGTCCTGGGCACGCGTGTTCTCCTGATTTATCTCGGAAGCCTTGGGAGTCTTGTGCCGCAATTGCGAAAGGACACACACTGGATCGGACATACTTAGTCCAATCCAATTCGTCTAATGCCTTCAATGTACATTCCAATATGGGCGAAATTTTGTCTGGTATGTTAAGTGGAATTCGTTCTCAAAGGTAAGCGGCACTTCCGATTCAGTTACATAGTACATTACTCGGTCTGAGCAAAGTATCGAAGGCAAAAGAGCGCAAGAAAGAGCGATGGGGAGATTGCGGGCGACTCGCGGGGCGTGGAAATATTCGGTGACAGTTGATCGAACTTCCTGCTACAAATAGGCGAGTGGCACTGCGACAGGAGGCAGCAGCGCGGTTTATTTCAATAATTCGGCCGTTAAAATGCTGATCGGGAAGGGGAGCCTCGGGCCGACAAACCGCGTCTCGCATCTGTCGGCGGCCTCAAGCCCCCGGAATTCTCCTCTCTCCTGCACCCGAGAGAAGCGCGAGCGCTCGCATAAGTGAAATAGCTCCGCGCCGCACAGACCGATCCCGATTTCTTGGCACACACTGCATTCGCGCCCGGCAGCTCGCTGAATCCCTCCTCATCCGCGACGAAATAAAACTCCCTCTCATCCCTCTCGCATAACACAATTCCCAATCATCTTCCCCCCTCTCTTCGCCCACACTCTCTTTCTCTTTATCCTGTTGTCGTCGCTCGCGAGAAAACCTTCCAATTTTACACCTGCGTACCGCCTTTGATCGCCCGGAGAACACCGCTTCTTGAGACTTCCTCGTTTATTCCGGTAATTAAGTACCGGGTAAAAAGCTAATATCGTCTCAACCACACCAAAGAAGACCCGATATAACGCATCTATAATGCTAAAGAAGACATACGCTTGAAAGGCAAGTCGTTAATGAAAGAATGCCGGGTAGCCATTCGTTGGCGGCGTAAAACTCGGAAATAATTCGGGCCGGGGCAATCAAGTCGTAAACCTTGCGAATGTCAATCTGTGCTATAACAGTAATCGAATCGGACACCCCTCCGAATCGCTCACGTTGAAGCGCGCAATTTTGAAAGTATTAATTAAATAAAAATTAAAGTATTTACTACCAATATCGAAATGACTCGGACCATTCCATTTTTACTCTTATTCGACGGTAAACAGTATTAATTAAAGAAATCTGCAACGGGACAGTGGGTGTTTGGTGGATCACGAGTGAAATTGACGGTACCAGTCAAAAGTAATCAGTGAGAAGAGTCATCGGTGACACTCAATGCGCAGAATGCAGACTGCCAAAGAGACAACTGACAGAGTGCGTAGTCTTTAGAGAGAGAGAGAGAAGGAGATAGTTGACAAAAAGAAAGGTGGCGCGCTGACGAAAGTCGTCAGGGAAACGTCGTGGAATTTGCGAAACCGTCAAAGGGCAATCGGTGCGGCACAAATCGAGGCTCGTTAGCGATTATTATAAGCGCGGCTGAATCACCGTGGCTCGCGCGTACACGCAAGTATCGGGGCAGTTTGGTGCAAGAGAGGGCCGAGGAGCCGAGGGTTTACGATCGTCAGGGATCGAACAATGAACAAGCAGGAGACGAGCATGTGCCCGTGAGATACGGCGGTAATAAGCCGGGCGGGGTTCATTAAGTGCATTGTTGTATCGGAGCCCGAGTTCGCTTCTTCCCCTTCGTCCTCCCAACGGCTGGACCGTTTCTACCGTGGCGAGCAGCGAAGGATGCGAGTGGAGCTCGCAGCAGCGAGCCTTTGACCGATCGTACCTCACAGATCGATCGAAAAAGAAGCCGCGTTACATGCAACCAGCGAGCAACCAACTCGAACGAGCGAACCTCCACCTTCTTCTCTTGCCTCCTCCGGAGCCTTCTTTTATTTGCTCTCATCCCTCTCCCGCTCGGCGCGATGAAAGGACGTGCAGAAATTTTGACTGGACCCACTGTACACTACTCACACTTGCCATCTTTCTCTCTCTTTCTCTCTGTCTTTCGCTGTCCGCCGCCCTCTCGTCAAGTATATTCTTGCCACTCGACAGTTCAGTCAGACTCAGCCAGTCTTACGTAAAGTTTAACTGCGACCGCCAGTTCATTAGGAGTAACTATAACTGCTTGGACGCCACTCGTCACTCGGATGAGTGTACCACCCGATTAATGAGTCAGCGGATTAATTGCAGTTCATTTTGGGATGGGTTTAGGGTTTGCTCGCGTAGATGGGCACGCGCTTTCGATAGTCGGGCTATGATCGATCGTTCGAGGAAATGTATTTTCAGATCGCACGACTAATATTAGAGGGTCGCCGAGTCATAAAGTCTACTCTGTCTCTCTCTCTCTCGTATAGTTAGCGCGCACGATTTGGCAGGGCAAATTACCTCTGAATAAGGCAAAGGCGTGACGCATCGATCTGGCAGAGTGGTCAATGGCACATATCAATTTCTACTCGCGCGAAATACGAGCTAGGTTCTCCGAAGCTGATCCTTCCCCTCGGAGTATGATATAGCAGCTCGCTAAATCGTTCGCGATGATACTCGTGCTAGCTTTCGCTCTTGTTCTCGAGGTGGTTTCGCTCTCCTGCGGCGGTCCAGCCGCCGCCGTAAATTATGCCGGCAAGAATGCAGCAATGAAAGACAGCCCGTTAATTCGTCGGTAACGCAATCTTGGGCTTGAGCTCTCCTGCTTGCTTGCTTGCTTGCTTGCTTGCTTGCTCGCTCGGTGCCCCTTTCTCCCTACCCCTGTCCAACTTGTCCAGTTCGCATGTTTCGATTCGCGCGATCTAAATATGCGGAAAGCTGTGGCGCGCATTAACACCGTGGACAGTGCTAGAATAACCCCGAGTCATTTGTCACCGAGCACGTATTCCTAACAATGGCTCGCGCGGGAGGTAAACAAAATCGTGGGAGGCTGCGACAAGCCCCTCGAGCATACGCGGACACGCACGCCCAAAGTAAATAACCGAAATAAATGACCTCCCGTTATAATTATAACGCCGGGTACAAGCACACCGATTTCGAGAGTACAGACACTGCTCTTACGGCTGCTGCTGCTGCTGCTGCTGCTGCTGCTTCGTCTGTCCCAACGAGGGCCGGCCGAAAAGTGGAGCAAAAGTGCGCGCATCCGCTGTACTCTCTTGAAGAACCGGTACTTACATCTACGCGCCAGACTTGAGATATTTTACCCAAATCTGGCTTAATCTCGACGCGCCACCCTGGCACCGTTTCCCTCTCTGATATCTCTAACCGTATCTTACACTGCGCCAATTGGGCTCTGCGTGTAATCCGGCTGCCCTGATAATTATGTTAATCGAACTTAATCGAAAGGAAGCCAGTCATACAGCCGGTGGCAAAGAATTACACGATAAGTGGGTGCAAGCCTACGAGGCCAAGGTAATTAATACCCGAATGATGTACTAATGACGCTGGCGTATACCGGCTTTATACCAGGCGATTGGGCCTGGCAGCCAAGCACTTGGGCCCCCAAAATTCGCTGACTCCTCGCGTTTCATTATTTCAAGGCAGACAACACCCGCGATACCAACCGGCCCTTTTCTCTCGCCTTCAATCGAACCACTCACTCCTCCTTCTCCTCCTTCGACCGAACCCTTCTCCTTCGAATACCTTCAATTCTCATCGAGGGCTCCACGTGCTCTCTCATCATCCTCCACGTCCATGAGGAAAAAAGGGACGCGCAACGCGGCGGCGGCGGCGGCGGCGGCGGCGAACGCGTTGAAAGTCGGCAATTAACGCGAGCTGAAGGATCGACGAGGTCTCGGGAATGCGATGGAATGCGAGGGGAGCGCGAGAGTGGATGCTGTGTTTACGTGGCGCGCGGAGGGATGATGGATTATCGTGACACGTGCATTCAATGAAAATGGTTGCACTTGACGGGAGATATTGTTGGCCAAAGTGGCTCAGCCACCGTCGCGGCGAGCCGCGAAGCAGTGGGATAATATTTCGCGCCAGGAAATGGCCTGTGTATTAATACCGGCCTTATTAAACCGTGTTCCTCTCGAGTTTGATCCGTGACGTTCAGGTGTGGCTGCGAGAGCTTAATCAGCTCATTCCTGCCAACGACTGTGCTCAACACGTTTAATCGTCCGTAATACGTAACTACACCTCGACATATTTATACGTCCTCCTCTTTCTCTCTCAGTCTCTCAATCTCCCAGTGCAATCCTCGGCACGCTCGCTTCTTCGTCGTCAAAATCGAAGTCCATCTTGAGATTACCCTTGACACCGTTACCATCGAGCGGGCAAAACCGCTAAATCAATCGCAGCTCGTGCCCGCAAACGGCTGACATTTCCAACCCCATTAATCGATCCCCAAAAATCTCTTTCGCAAGTTCCGCGAGCGCCGCATTTCCAATTTATGACTTATACTTAACGACTGCTCCAATTTAGAGAACCGCGGATTCGAGCTTGCTATACCAAGCTCGAATACCAATCTAACTCTAAAATTGGACCTTATTTAAAATCGAGTAATAGTTAAACAAACGGGTTCTTCCACTTTTCGAAATCTATTATGAAGAAATTCGGTAAGGTGGACTCGGCTAGGCTTGGATCTTACGCGATCGGACTTGGAAGCTGGACGCCATACCTGGTGTTTAGGAATGCCCGAGGCACAACGTGCCACGGATGTTTGGTAGTGCAAACCCCGTTTGGGAATTGGTTGCATAATAGGTGACAGAAACGTGAATAGAAAGGAAGAGACGAGACGATTTGTGCCAGTGCTATATGCGGTCCATCAAAAATCCCCTTTAGGATCGTTCTCGGGCTTTGTCACCTGCCAAAATCAGCGTCAAAGTTCTACGTTATCTTCCAGATATTTCTCCAGATGAAATTATTAAAGATTAGATATTTGTGGGGGGTTCGTATCTAATATTCTCCTTCTGTTGCCGACTGTATTTCTAGCTTAGTACGTTTCTAACTAGGCGGGCAGACTTAAAAAGCACGGTTTGCATCAGTGCGCCGATCAAAAATAGATCTTTCTTCGAAAGTGCCGCTGCTACTGACGTGCAGGAAGAATTGGGGCGGCGGATTGCCCCCCCTTGGCTGGACCTGGCGAGAGCACGAGAATTAATGAATGAGAAAAGGCACGCCTGTAATCCTTCAGTTCTATTCGTTCACGTCTTTTTCCCCCGCTGCTTTTAGCTCTTTTCCTGGAGAATGATGGAAGCAGTGGCATGCCGATGACGAGTCTAACAAACCTTATCGGACCGCCTAATCCGCTTACGAACGCTAGGAGACGAGAGCGGCCGGCTTCACTTCACAAATAAAAAGGACACTCGCCGGGTTGTCAACAAAAACGGCGCTCCCGCATCTTTCCGAAAATAGAAAATGTCAGGGGTACCTAAAGCCTGGCAGTTACTCGCTAATAGTTCTCAGAGGTTAGACGACCCTCTGGAAGCAGGACTGCACAGACCACATGACGCTTTTAGTGGAAAAGCTGAAGTGGGGTCTTTAGGTCCTCCTATTACATTAGTCAAACTGGACGTTCATACATTTACCTAACAGAAATTTCAATACTTGACCGGTCATGTGTGCACTCGTCTTTGTGTATATGTCAAGACATATAATGACGTATAATGTGTGAATGAATTGCGTACTAAACAAAATGATTGAAATTTCTTTGATACTTTGAATGATGAAACTAACTAGTCAGACAGGTTTTGATAAACTGTTGTTAGGTTCGATAGCCTGGTTTTTCGTAATCGAGGCGGTGCTGCCCCTGATGTTGGAAGAAGGGAATCTGGGCAGGGCAATAAGTCCATTCCCAGGGTAAAGTTCTTGTAAGAAGAGACACATCGGGTAGCCCTCGGAGGTTGTGTTTCCGTAGCGAGCGCAGTGTGCGCGCAATGTATTAACGTGTAATTACGAGGATGCCTGAAATAGGACGCAAGAAGCGGTCCGCGCAAGAAGCATTTGTGCCGTCCTAGGCGAACGCACTAACGGTTGGATGTCAAAATGATTGTGTAGACCGTGCTCGATTGCTACTGATTGCGTTTCTTCCTTTATCCGTGTAGTGAGCGAGGTGGGCATAGTGCGCGCGCTCATCGCAGAATCAACATTCCCGGGTTAACGATTATAGGGTCGCGGTTTTTCTCTATTCCACGCTCAAGGACCTTCGGAAAGGATCGCCTCAATTTCAAGAAATTCTTCCCCTCGGCCGGTTTGCGGTTTCCACCGCGCCCACCGTGCCAACCGCATCCAAGGATCTGCCTTTCTAACTTACTCTACCTGCTCTCCTCTCCTAGGGTGTCGTCACCCTGTTGCCTTTTCCTTCATTGCCATTCAGCCAGTAAGCGCTGAATGAACTTTTACTCTCAACTTCGTGCCTGCGAACCAAGCACCTTTCGAGCCACGCTCAAACATCCCGCTCATAATCATTCGCCATGATTTAAACATTTACAACAGCTGTTCAATTAATCGCCCTCGATCTCTCAGGCCTTCGTAAAATTTCTCGCGGACTGCGAACATGAGACGATAATGGATGGCGGGCAATTAATCATAATACGACAGAGGTCCGTTGTCGCACTACGATATTCCTGGGAACGCGTCCAACGGAAACAAACCAGTGCCGTTAATACCTCGCAAATATAAGGTGTATTCGACCGTGTATGCAAATCTTGCTCAAAATGTAGAAACTATTTCAAGAAAGTCTCCAATAACGTATGAAATACTTCTCAACTGGTCATAGGCAAAAGTAGCTTATGAGGAAAACATGTCCTTCTCTTTTATCACCTTGGTCGTTAGTTAGTCGTTAGTGCTAGTACTAAATAGCAGTCGGTAATCCAGCATTCCTCTTACCCGTGAGAGCAGACCGGCAGTGTAATCGCAAAAGATGATGCTTACCTGTAAACAGAGGAAGAAAACGTAGATCAGTGAACGTTGTTTACAAATACGCTGAGCGAAGCATGAAACGAGTACGTGAGTGACAAACAAATCCACGGTGGGCAGAAATTTTCGTGGAGGAGATGCGTGCACACATGGATCCATGTATCCTTGGAACATTGCGCGTCGGTTGCATAAGCATTGTTATTTATCTGCGGAGCCGAAGATCGGCGTAGCGTACACGTTAAAATAATAACGCGGCGCTCTCTGCTGTCGTTGCCAATGTCTTCGGACGCGCGGGAGAGACACAAGACGAAACCGCCTGTCGGAAGTCTCGCCCTGTTACCCACGACTTTACTGCTTGTAATGCCGTTTAACGGCGGTGGCTTTCAATTTACTGCTACTTCGGCTTGTCTTCGAGAACGCTGTGATTTTCGACGCTCTCGCAACTCGAAACGCACATTTTCCACCAGTGAAACAGCCCGAGATTTACGAGACTCGGATTAGTAGTCGCGTGCAATTAAATTAGCTACTCGGCCTTTAGAGCTTTCATCTCGATAATGTGTATAATAAAATTTGGATTGCAACAGTTGTAAACATTACAGGAAAACTAATATAAGAGGGGGGAAGTCGATCGTAAGTTTTCTTTACTAATTAAAGTACACACACATGCAATAAGTTAGATCGGTTGGGAAGTAGTAAGAAAAATCATAAACTAGAAGAAATGGTTGGAACCTTTGATATAATGCATGCAAGCGGAATAAGCTGGTGAAGACTCGGAGTCTGAAATAACGGAGCCTACACGGATAGCCAGGTATTTACGGATGCGAGGCGTGTGCCCTCTCGCGAAGAAGAACGCTCTCGGGTCAAGCGGACTTTTTAATCCGGCTTCGTGGACCATGTGCAATTGCGTAATTCCACAATGATGCCCACCGAGGTAGGCACTGGCGAGCGTGGGTGCGCGTACGCGCGCTTTCCAAGCAATGAGCGGCGCTTCTTAGCACCAGGAAGACGAATCGCCCTTTTCGCAATCCCATAAAACAGATCCTCCACCCACTCGCCTCACCATCCCAAGGAAGACGCCTGGAATACACGACGTTCCTCGCAGTCTTTTGGATGCATCGCGATGCCCGCGCACACCTTCATAAATATTTAACGTTTGTGAAAAGCATTGGATCATGCTGTGCCTTCCATTCCCAGGGATCAAACAGATCTGTAGAAACTCTTCGCTGTCTCTCCTTTCCAACTATTCTAATACGGAAAGCTTACATGATAAGAGAGGGAGGAAGAGAAATGTGTCAGTGATGTATGCACAACAGCTACCGAGTATGACAATTTCACAGAAAGCAAGCCGGAGATCATCAAGAGCGAGCAACTATGTTATACTCTACATTCGTCCATGTTCCATGACGAATCTATTAAAGCTTCCTCTCATTCGTGGCAAAGTGAAGCCTCTGGACTCACCATCTCCCAAGTTGCACTCCCTTTCGTACCAGTCATCGCGCAACATCCAGCATGGAACCGGTTAACGCAAGCGAAGATGCGCGCCGGATGCTGCGGGTTCAAATTGGCGTCTGCGAACTCGTTCTCCCGCCGACAATTAAAATTAATTGGTTTCGCGCAACTTCTCTGGAATAGGCGAACGTGGAAACGCGCGGGGACTCCTTTTAAATTGCTTTCGGATAATCGGGAGCTATCGGGAATCGGGGCGCTCTCGATCCTTCCAGGAATTATTGCGCACCCGGCCAACCAGTAAATTACAATTCGAGCCGGGCCAGTTTGCATAATTAAGTGTTGAAATGTGTAATGTCGTTGTTACTCCAGTCATTAGTGGCCTTAACTACAAAGTTTTCTCGCAATTATCGGAGCTGGCGTGCGGCCGACATTGCTAATGGCAGCTCTTAAACAAGAGCACATCATTGGCTCTCCGCGATACGTAGACTGGACAACATGAATACCATTACTGCCACTCGTTTCACTTTTACTTACGAGTGCGCGCGAACGCGCGCTCACAAACGAGACACGCTTACACGAGGAATCTTTTAAAAACGAACCTCCTATCGTCGCCCGCTAATGGCGGGGACGAACAGATTGGGAACGGTTCCAAACTCGCCATGGTACACGCGCAGTCATCCACCCCTGTCATCAGACTCGTCGCCTGGAATCGATGGAGACCATCCTAAAGCATTGGCAGTGATGGCCAATCATCATTTATTGATTACTAGTCGCAATTCAATTCCCACTATTTTATCATCAATTAAAATCATTCCTCTATTCTTTCATTTCTTTTCCTTTTCCCTTCAGACACAATTATCCTTTTAGATGAGACATTCCTGTATCCTGCAGGACTCTCAGGACTTGGATATCAATTAGAAAAAAAGAAGTAGGTATAGCGAAAGCGGCTGACCGGAAAAGAGAGGCGGAAAGTTCGGGAATCTTTCCAAGCTTTCGACTCGGTAGGATCGGTAATTGAGGCTAGGTCTGACCGCGTTGCTGACCGGCCGTTGCTAGAGAGCCCGGGGCTCCCCGGGGGGATGTTGAAGAGGGAAACGCGAGAGGTAGATGGTGGAAGGAAGGGTCAGGGGAGCTAAGGCGTAAGAAGTCAAGACGCAAATAGAACTCCCAAGTTAGCCTAACGCGCTCTGCCAGGCGTTTCGGGAAAGGGGGGGAAGAAAGGGGAAGTTGGACCAGGCACATGCTTACCAACCCGTCTCCTCGTCTCCTCGTAGCTTTCATCCTCTTTCTCTGCGCCCTCTCGACACCTTTCACGTAATATCCCAAATCGAAATCACTACCTCAGTCTCGACTAACCATCAACTATGTTTCTGCAAGTTCACCATCAGATCGAGATTAATATTTTTTTCATGACGCAAACATCGTGGGTGTGTCGAGTCATGCTCGTTAACCCGTTAAAGCAAATCCTCAGTCAGTTGCGTTTCACAATGTTAAGAGAACAGAATTGAATCATGTAAATTGACCGGAAGAATAATGATTACTGTAGCCAAATTGAAATCAATCTACGATAGCAGAGTACATCCTGATATACATAGAGGGTTTTATCGCGGCATGCGTGGAAGATTGATCACCCGGGCGTTAAAAAGAAAATTAGCAATCAACGAATCAGCGGGCAGCAACAGCGGCAGCACGTCGTCACGAGAGGCCGTGGGCTTTCCTCTCGCACTTTCCTTAACTCAATATTTGCTCTCGTGCAGCGGCGGCGCAGAGCCGAGGTTCGAAAACCCCGAAGGAGTCGCGTCCCCCATGAACGCCTCTCTCTTATGGAGGCTCGAGCTCGTATCGACGACAGCTTTATGAAATCAGCGGGGCGAGCTTACCGCCGAGCTTTTTCTCGATCTGAGAGCAACCAGCCAGGGATGCGCTGAGTCCCTCTGCCTCGTATATCGGTGGAATAAAGAAATCGTCGAATCGGAACTCTTCCATTTCTTTCGCGGCACCTGTCCTCCATAATTCCTCGCCATGGTGGCGGTGGTGGTGGTGGTGGTGGTGGTGGTGCCGGCGGCGTCGGAGAAGCGCCCAAATTCACTTGCCTTCTTTCTCCTGGTTTTTCTCGTCGCGACGAGCTGCCAGTGTCGCCGCTGCCGTCTTAATCACGACTTCTTCGCCGGCAGTCGCGCGTAATCACTGACAGACGGATCCAGTAAAGAACACTAACGAGAAAAAGCGTCGCTTTGGTACGACCGGAAAGCAGCCAGCCAGCCAGTGTAAGAGAGACGGAGAGGAAGGGAGAGGGCAAGAAGTTGCGTGTTAACTAGCAGCCGAGTTTCATGTGCCGTTGCTCCGGGAGAATTATTGCCGAGCTCCTGCTCAAAAAGTTCTTGGCGAATAACGCGCTCGCGTGGGCGTGAAATTCTTTTGTCACTTGGGTTCAGCCGCACTTTTCACTGCCGCTTCCCCTTCCTCCCCTTCCTCCCCTTCCTCCCCGCTGCCCACCCCCACCCCCCTTGGCCACTGAGAAATTTAGGCGAGCGACGACGGCGAGCGAGAGACGAGCTCCTCGCACGTAAAAGCACACCACGTAACCAGGCCAGAAAGCGGAAGGATCGCGACAAAACATCCGCGATCATCCGGAATAAATGGGACGAGTTCCCAGCAGATAGTTGGTTCCAAGCGGCTTAATCCTCGACTGGAGAACCCGTTTATCCGGGGCTCCGTAAAACTCGAGATTTAAAGCACACTTGCGCGCGAAATTCGAACTAGTAGTCGTCGTAAACGTGACTGACGAGCTCGTAGAAATGAGCGCATAAAATCGCGCTAGGATTATTGCCGACGGTATACACGCCGAGCAAACCGGAGAGTGAGACGTTCCTAAGACTCTTCGTTCCTTGGCTCTTCCTTGTTTCAGTTCTTCGCCGGAGAATATACGTATAATCCTCACAGGCGTGTGCGAACTCCAGCAGGGCCAAGGCATCCGCCCGTGAAGATGAGATCACGTTTCAAAGCCCCTGAAGAATCAGGAACGCTATTGCAAGCGATTCGAGTGTGCCGCTCGAACGGCATCACGAGCGACGTCAAGTTCTCCGAGTTACTTCGTCTTCAAGCACTGACTAGAGATGCTCAGACACATATTTCTTAAGATTGAATGTAGATAATGAGGAACATTTCTATTAGATTTCTACCCCTTTTGAGATTTTCCTTGTCACTGATTTACCAACACTTCTATGACAATGAGAGCTTCGAATTTCCTATTGGAATACCATAGTTCCCCAACCAATAATCTCGTAAATTACACCATCTTATTAAAAGATAGTAAATTCTTGATTTTACGAAGCCCTAAAGGAGTAACGGTCAAGATTATCATCCGGGCAGTGCACCTTCAACGGGTTGAACATTGTGCACGCCTGTTACATGAAATCAAAGGAGCGGCTGGTTAGCAGAGCGACGAGGGAGCGGCGTGCACCAAAAAATAGCGGCTCGAAAGCCGGATTACGGCGGCAGCTTTTTCGCTCGCTTCCCATTAGCTTTCTTTTGGACGAGCGTGTCGAAGGATTAAACGATCATGCTCATCGACCGGTCCCACGAGCGACGTCTCAATCAGTACCGGCTGCAACCTGAGCGAATTATCCTACTCCACTTCAAAGATGCGCGAGATCTCGCACTCGAGAGAAGAAAGGTCCACTGTGATTGTTAACGGTAAGTTTTTCAGCATTCCGGCGCGCACTTTCCTCGAGAGGGTATCGAGTGTGCCCGGAGAGGATTAAACGATCATACCGATCGATGAAGCGGTCAATCAACTGCCATTTCAATTGCCAGCTGGGTGCTCGCTTCTTTCGCTCGGTCGACTATGTATCCCGGAAACACCGCGTCTCCTCACACTCCGATCATTATACGGTGTCTTCTTACGTAAAGTTCTCGCGCTTTGCACAGCTATCCGCCTTCTTTTTATCCGAGAGGAACGATGGGAAGGCGAGAGTCGAAGAGAAGCGGGTTCTAAGGTATAAAGTCGAATTTATGTCAGGACTGATCGCAGAAACGTCGAGTGTCGAGTCGCATCGAGTCGAAGAAGAGCGCTCACGGGGTGGCGCAATTTCTTAAATGGAAAGCAGATAGGGTGTCAAGCTCGAAGGGACAGATAGAACGGCAACGGTAAACCCAACGGAAAGCTGATAAAGAGGGATTCGGTTAGAGCGAAGAGGCAATATTTCACGTCCTCGTTAATGGGCGCTAGCATTTGGGCTGAAACGATGAAACAACTCGCTCTAATTGCCGGCGATGCGCTCGCACCACGAAAAACAGGCGACGCGGACAGAGGATTGGTGGGGTTTCTGCTCGTTACAGGGAGAAGGAGGAGGCGGCAACCGAGCGCGTTAGTCCGGCTGTCAAGACGAATTTCAAGCACGATTTAAGTTACGAGCGCAAAATTGAATCGGCAAAGAAACGACGATAAGACAGGGCAAGGGCGAGTACTCTCAACTCCTCGAGACTCAATGGCACGGCGAGCCCGTTACAGAAACAAGCTCGATGCCTACCTCTTTTTTCACGAAAGCAACGTCCAGATAATGTCTTAACTGTCTACCGTCTCGGACTCGTTTGCACATCGATCTCAAACGAGTATAAGTACTCGGTACAGTCGTTTACACCTTCCACCAAAAAGCAGGTCGAAGGAGCTCCGTGATTATGGGCCAGAGGCAGACTCGCACGCTCGTGCGCGCTATGCACACAAAATTTGCATACGAGACCCAACGGTCCTGGTCCGCCCCGACTCTTTTTTCCTCAACTCCTTTCCAACCCATGCCGTACAATCTGACCGCCAACCTCAATAATTAATAATTGCGCTACACGGAGAGAGAAGTCGATTACTGACTGCTGATAAAAAGGGGCGATTGCCCGTCGCCGTGAGGCCAGTTTTATCTCGGAACCGCTTAACATCGCTTTAAACCTACTTCAGCCTGACGTGCTTTTAAGTATAATTCAGCCTTTCATTCGACTTCTTGGTTGACTAAGGTGTTATCGGTATGTCACATCTTCTTATTGTCACATCTGCTCGACAGATTACATCAGTGTGGCACTGGGCGATCATGATCCAGCAGACTCCGCAACACAGTAGCTGGCGGGCAATGCCGCGCGGAATCACCACTTTCCACGCGAGATCCCATTATTAATTCAATCGGCGAGAGGAAAGCCTGTACTCTTCGGATCACGAAGCCCGACACCCGTAAATTGCACGGTCCAACATCCGCGTGTTAAGCCCTTAACCAGCCATTTTACAAGCGGCACTCTTAGCAATTTAAGTCTCGTGCCGACGTATGTTCCTCTACCCGCCAAAAAGCCGGCACAAGAACCATCCCCGAAGCTCGTTCTTGGCTTCGAGGGACGAAGGAGTACCGATAAGAGGATAGCGAGGATCGAAAGTTAAATTTGTGCATGAAGAAAAAGCAAGCAACAAGACGGTAACAAGAAAACACTGGCTCGCATGGCGTGGAGCGCAAAAAAAGGCGGCGAAAAACTGGCGAAGCTGGTGGAACTGGAAGCGAGCACTCATTAAAGAGCGGCCCTCTCGTCCAATCTCTTTGTGCAAAGATCCGTTCCCGCGTGAATATAGGCCGATATTATTGGTTCGCGCTGCCCGATCGAATATCTTCGCGGCAAGAAACGCGCCTTTAACGTCTCAACTACATGCGGCGCAAACTGGTTCAGGGGAAGCAAGCCAACACTCGAATGCTCCAGGCGCGTCCCCCAGGAAAACTTTCGGCCTCAGACACGATCGTTACGGGAACGCGCGCACTTATCGCGCGCCTTGATATTCGGGACTAAACGATCTCGCAAATAATGTATGTCACTCTCAATAACCAGTTGTCCCGACTGGCGCGTCCGGGTGGAGCGGCACGTAAACGCACATCTCCTGCTCACTTTGGATCCAAGGATTCCTTGGTAGCGATATAGTAACGACAAGGCAGGACAAGCTGGAAAGGGCAAGCGAGCTTAAATCGTACCGCTAAGTGTCCAGGCGCCTTGCCTACTAGCGTCTTTACGCTAAGTTACTACAAACTGGGCAAACACAAGAAATGATATGCCCGAACGACCGGCTGCCGTCTACCGTGCACCTTTGCAAAATCTTAATGGGACGAGCTTGTAAATGCGCGAGCTGGCTTATGGAATAATTTACGTCCGTCGAATGGTGTCGATGTACAAGAGTACTTGGACTTTATTTCCCGTGAAAGGACGAGCCACGCCTAAGTGATATGGGAAATTGTACCATTAAGTGGCTACGTTAATGAGAGGAACTTCGCTCGTCTACACACCAGACAGAACCACTGGACGTTCGCCATTCGATTCTCTTTCCATTGATAAGTCAACCAGTGCATCGTGATATTGGACGTTCATACTCTGCCTTTATTCATGAGTAAAACGATACTTGGTCTTCGAACTTGTTTCTTTGTGGCTTCGAATATCCACTGAGCGAAGGGGGCGGTTCCCAAGTTGCCAAGGTAGGTTCGGGGTGAAATAGAGAATTAGGAAAGAGTCGTGTCGGTTGCTTTACACTGCTAGACGTTTGCCAGCGTCTAGCCACGCTGGGTGCGCCAGAGGGGAGAGGCCTTCTCTGCCTTTATACCGTCTAATACTTCGGACGGAAATATCCGTAACGCAAGGACAGGCTGGTCTAACTCGATCTTCAAATGCGAAATGTCCGACGAGTCCGCCGGCCCATGAAATAATCCCTGAAATTTACGGCAGCCTCGCTTCGACCTAAATCAACCACCTAAACAAAAGACTGTTTGGAATTCGTTGAACAATAATCCATAGATCATGCTGTCTTTTCCACGCTTTGCTATAATGACTCTGTATTGGAACGTCGGACACGCTTGGTCCAAATGGGTCAAGTCAAGAGGAGTCTCGTTAAACAGAGGCGGCAATGCGAGGGGATTTTTGGCCACAGGAATCAGATTGCTCGAGCTGTAGTATAGTGAGTTTGTTTCAGATTTCGTTCTTGAACTTGAATCCTTAAGTGGATGCCAATGGGAGTAGTTACGTGGACTTTTGGAGAGAATTTCAGGGAAGTGAAATATTGGGAAGACCAGAAATTTCCTCGATTACCTTTTCGGTGCAACAGCTCATCGATTGAGAATTTCCGTAAACGAGCGTTTCCCACGAAAAGAGGAAAGGCATCTTGGCAGTGTTCGATCAGGCCGGCGGGGGCGAAATAGCGTGGGTGAAATGTCGAATGGTCTCGTTTTGTACGGTGATTACAGCGGTGTAGTAACCGCATGACGTCCACCCGGCAATCGTAAATGCGCTTTCGATTTATCGCATCTGCCAACACAAATTCGGCTGCACTGCAAACTGCACTGGTTGTGTACGCGCGCGAGCTACCCGCCGAAACTCCGTTTAGCACAGTCGAAATTACCGGTATCGCGGAAATAGAGCAACTTTCTGCCAGGCTGACAAAACGGCCCAAGTCCCCGCACCCGGCATCACTGTCTATTTGAGTCTTGCAAGAAATGCTGCCGTTATAGTCGAGCGCACCGAGACATCTCCCGAAGGATTAACTAATTGGGATCATCAGTTGGTGGTGAAGGCACGTCATAGGTGACCGTGGCTTTCTGTTCAAACTGGACCCTTTGGTGGGGATAGCTGCCTTGATCAAGCATAATTATCTAATGCGCTTTTGACAAATTCAGCACATTAAACTGTCGAGCACCCCTATTTTTGGAACAGCCAGCAATGGGTCCCCGCGAACGGTGCATGCGCCCACTATCAGCTCCGGTATTATGCGAAATTTACATTTTGTTGCTGATTAATAATGCGCCGTCTGTGCGTGAAATTGAATAAGCGAGCACGCATTAATCACGCACTCACGACCGACTTCTACTGGCTGCTGCGAAACAATTCCGCCGTTTTTCATGGGATTTCGAGCGTAGCCGAGGCGGCCGTGGGTGGTGAGACAGGACTGTCTGTCGTGGATACGCACAGCTCAGCGAAGAAGGCACTGCATTGCGACACGAACTTTTCGCAACTCTCTAGCGATTTATGTCGATTTGATCTTCGTCAAAGTGTTGCCATTCCAAAGACGACTTTGCTCCTACTTCGCCTGTGAAGCCATCTTCGTTATAGCTAATGGCAACACATCACCTTTCTGCCTATGGAGATTTGCCTCGGAGCTTGTGGTTTCAGTTAACTATGTACGCGCAGAGCAGTGAGTGCCGTCTAATAAGAGCAGACACTGATAATTATGAGGATTCTTTCTGGCATCGTTCTCCTAGCTATGAGAGGCGCAAAGTTGGAGAGACAGGTGCAACTGCTCATGCAAGTAATATGCCAGAGACTTCGAGAGCTCCTGCCAGATGCCAGTAACATTGTCAGGTGCTCCGAGCCAACTAGCGAGTCCTCGACACCGGAAGTCTTTTAACCGAATCGAGCATATATTATACCCGCAGCAAATCGACTCCATTATATTCAAGGCCGAGTAACTAGATCGTATCAGCGCTCGCAAAACCCGCGATTTCGATGTTTAACCGTTCTGTATATCGTTCTGATTCATGCTCGAGTCCGTCGGTGTACCTGTCATCGGTATGAATTGTGACCGAGCTCGATTCATAGCAATTCGTTTCGGAAATTAGTTTAAAATGCCTGTTTCACTTGAATTCCGAGCAATGTGGTCTGTAAAATTAAGCTTGTCGTATTTTTGAAAATCGTAAAAGATCGGCGGTATTAATAAGAGTATAATGTATAAATAGAATAATAGTATAATAGAAAAGGCTGTTTATTCCCGAACAAACGAAGGTCCACCTAATTCCAGCCACTCAACTATACCTGTCATCGTGCGGATGACATCTCCAACTTCTCACTCTCTTATTTCACGATACCGCAACATTGCACTGAAATTTTATGACCCGAGTAATTTGCTTATTTCGGGACGGACATGCGCAATCCACAAGAAGCAACATTGTGCTAAACTGCCGGCTTGACAGTCAGGAACGCAGATGACAAGGCAGCGACGGAGGAGCGTGAACAGTTTCGAGATTAATAGTGGTGATTATTTGATGTCAATTATATTTCTGTCGGATAGCAGAAAACTGCCAGTGGGGCAAATTTCAATATTAATATATTAAATTCGCAGATAATGATAATTTAGGATTTTCGATGTTATGTAATCGCACGTAAGATAATTCGAAAAAATTGTTTGTTTCGATATTGTTTTCTCAGTCGAAGACTGAAGCATCAATCTAGCGTGAGAGAAGCCAAAAATAAGGTGGCGCAGTAGTCGAGGTGCGATTGGGAATGCGGCCGGAAGGCAGCCAATTCATCAGCATGGCCCGTTTCTAGGCATGCACAAAGAGCATCACTGACAGGAAGTAGATAATGCAAAGGTTTTTGGCAAGATTCGGCGAGGCAAGCTGCGTGTTCACGCGTGTAGTGCCATCACTCGCTCATGATCTTTGGGTTAAATTCGTCATTGGTGCTTTAACATTGACATTGGATCGTCTGGTAGCAGTAAAACTCGATTATCCAGCATTGAAACAAAAATGATTTCGTTTCACCCACTCGATTAACATTAAGAATTTATATCATATAATTCTGTGAACTTCAAGTATAATTAATCATAAGTTGGTCAAATGTGAGGAAGAAAAGATCGAGGCCAAAAGTGTCAATAAGTGGCAATTAATGCCAAAAGCGGATGGCCTAGACGAACTGGAGCAACGCGAGCAGCGGCGGGTTCTCCAAGATGGTGCACGAAAAAGGCAGCGACGAAGATGGTATTTCGCTTGGGTACCATCCAGGTCATCCTCCGGGCGACGGCGGACATGGGGGTGGAGAGGTGGAGAAGCACCGTGGCGGCGGCGGCGGCGGTGGCTAAGAAGAAGATGAAGAAGAGGAGGAAGAGGAGTGAGAGAGAGAGAGAGAGAGAGAGAGAGAGAGAGAGAGAGAGAGAGAGAGAGAGAGAGAGAGAGAGAGAGAGAGAGAGAGAGAGAGACTCGGGAGCAGACAGAAGCAGTTGACAGAAGCAACGGAGTTAAAGAGGTTGGAGCAGTCTCGTGTTGGGCTCATTAAGGGCTACAACGGTAGAGAGGACTCGCTTCCTAGAGCCGTCGCCAAGTCCATGCCAGGCGTCGTCATATCTTGTCCGATCATCGTTTTTCATCCCGTACACCCTTGTTTCAAAGCCCGGGGCACCGTAATCCCTGTTATTAAGCCTACCACGCATGCCACCTGATTTCTCGACGAGTCATAAATAACGGACATCGCGCGACGCACTCTTCCCCCGGCACGATCCCATTCCAGAAGACTCGGAATTCGTTTTGCCTCGTGCGAAGTGAAATGAACTCTCGGCATAATAATCGGAGGGTTGATAAAGTCGTGCGCGTCTGGCGGACTTATATTAGAGGGAGCAGCGGTTGCATGGCGACGACATGCGGCGTCGGCGGCGGCTCGTTCAATCATGAATGCAACAGCTGCGTGCAACGACAGATCGGTGAATCAATGCTGATCTCGACGACGCATCCACGCAAACGGGGGTTGCTGGGCGATCTAATTCCGTTAACCGCCCAGCTTACTGACTCACTTGGCACGTCTCGCACGGATATTCTTTCCGACGCTTTCGCGGAACATCTCGCCTGATTGCCGGAGCACCGCGAAGGTCGGAGGATTCCCTCTCGCTTGGAATTCGTCTCATCTTGATTCCCTCGCGTATTCTTGACAGCTTGTATGAGTGTACTCCGATTTATTTTGTATGTATTACTTAGTCTACTGAATAGTCTATTTAATTCTTGTATTAAATATTTCCACGAAGTTTTAGTACGTTAATTGCAACTGTTTGGGAACTACTAAATTCATCCGGCATTAAGACCAAAATCGGGAAGGTTCGTCTGTTTTTCCCGCCTTGTTATTCCAGTGTTCCCATTCGAAGGAAGCGGTGCGCGAGCTGACAAAACGCACGCGATCCGAAAGCCAAGCAGCTGTGTGTAGTTTCAAAGATTTGCCTACCGTTTATTTACCGCAATTTTAAAGTAGAGAGAGTCTCGGCCAGCAGTAATTCCCACTATTTTCACCCCCGAGAAATCCAAGGATTTTTTGCTCGGCGAACGCTTAGATGACTGTTTACCTTGCAACATTAAATTAGGATTACGCCAGGCCGATCGTTTCGCTCGCGTCGTGTAAACAGACTGGCTGGCGCGTAGCACGGAGATCTTACTGCCCTACAAATTCTTCATTGCGAAATGCGCTTCATTTTTTTCGAAGGCAAGCTGTCCTTCCATCGGTCAATCGTCTTGAATGTCTGACAGGTCAGGCATACTGCTCCAATTTTAAACTAACACCGTAATCCTCCCACCTCGTTCCAGCTTTACAATACAAACACCGTTTTACACCCTCTTTACGAGCTGCAATTGTTCCGTCGCATTCTCGGAATGCCCGCTGGCGGACTCGAAGGTCAAAAGTTCGTAAATGGTAACGCACACACCTTCCTGACGTCACGCCTTCTTCCACCGCGTTTCAGACTAACTCAAATGAAGGAGTAATTTTGGAACGGTACAATTTACACGATTTACGCTACTATCTTGGCAAGAAGAGACACCCGACGTCGCAAATTGTACTCGTTTGCGCACTTGACGTAACAATCGTACATTTGCTTGTCGCGGGAGTCACTGAAATAAAGGCTACCTACATTGAACGAGTTTCTAATGGTCGATTTGTCACGTGCAGTCCAAAACGGTGGCTACGTAATCGTTTCAACAGAGTACAAACTAACATTCCGGTGCTGCTATTGGAAGGAATAAAGAAGCTGTGTTTTTCTTTGTCGATAGAACTAGGAGCAAGGTCTTCGAGTGACGAGGAGCGATCGGAAACGTTACGGAAGCTGTGGCAGATCGAACCTGGCGTAGTTCACTGGTATCGTAAATGAAAGGGAGATCGAGGAAACGAGATGGGTATCGTACCGTTCGCACGATCAGTTTATTTTTACAGCAATGCCAGGGTGAATGCTCCGCGGAATGTTTAGCTTCGCCGGATCTCTCTGGCGCGAGCGCCGGGTGTAAAGGGTGCCATGGGAGTTATCGAAAGCTGACTTACGAGGTCATATTCCTTCGGTTCAATGTGAAATAGATTTCACTTATCGCTGATGCGCCCAGAGTGCTGAGTACCGGCTTACCCGTTCTCTCCCTTTGATCTTCTATCTGTCGGAGCGCAGGGATGAACTTCACACGTGATAATTTGCATAAGAGTGCTTATTCTTCCAAGAACAAGATAACGTTCATGTTAATACCAACTGAACGAAATAAGACAGACGAAATTATCCAAGTTCTCCTAAAGTGAAACTAAAATAATTACAAATTCATTCGAACATAAACATTTCCTCATTCCATTATAAAAACAGTCCGAGACACCCGTTAATTCTTGCATAAAACAACGAGTCTCCAATGAATTAATGCGAATCTTATGTGAACGAAGCCATCGAGACTTAGCGCTCCCACGTCTGACCCAATTCGCACCCATACTACTGACCCGCGTCCCATGTAAATGTGTACTACTGAAAATCTCGGGAATAACTCAGGCGAAACGGAGCAGGTTCAAGTGCTCGGGCGAATCGGCGAAGTTACACGGCTCGCCTACTCACGGGCCCACGGGTGAAAGTGGGCCCGAGAAGAGAGAAACGACGAAGCAGAGGAGAAGAGAGGAGAAGAGAGGAGAGAAGAGGAGAAGTGCTTCAACAAAGTGTCCAAGGAGTCTTAGGTGGATGACATCACACACGGCGCGGTGTTCCGTCGCAAGCATTTCGTGCGACAGTAAATTGCATTCGGCGACGAAGGAGAACGGGGGGAATTGGGGGATGTAGAGGGATGGCGGAGGGGCGGCGGTGGGCCAGAGGTGAGCAGGAAAGAGGGAAAGGTGGACCCTCGCACCGTCACAGCTTCGAAAATGCGTGCGTGTAGCGCGTATGTACGCGAGGAACGACTCGGCCGGGGTTGTCGGTCCATTAGCGATGTTTTGCGCGAGCAAAGTGCGTGCGAGCACAGCTGTTACCGCGTAAACCATGCGTACGCCTGCCAAGAGCAACACGGTGGCGAGAAACGGGCCGAGTTCGGCCTATAAGAACACCAGGAAGAGAGCGATCCACAACTACAAACCGCTCGAGCCTGTATTCTCTGCGTACGTGCGCAGACGCGGTGGGGCAAAGGGAATAGGAAGCGAGACACGCAAGAAAAAAGAGGAAAAAGACGAGGGAGATTATCTTCGATCTCGTTCGATAAAAGCGCTCGTCGCACTGCCAACTGTCTCGATCATCGACGAGTCTCTTTGCCCAGTCGCCCTGCTCGTGAGAGACTTATACTTTCGCAACCAAGGGCCCTTTCACTTTCGAGGAAGCAGTATTGTTATGTCTGAAGAAGTTTTCAGGAAACTTAAGAATTTTGGAAGTGAAGGTATGGTAGGTTGCGAATTCATTAAAGAAATTAATGATCAGAAGCAATTGTGACTGACTAGCGACAGACGTCTGCCGTGGCGGCGGTAGCTATCCGGAAACGGAAATGTACAGGCTCCTACATCGCAGGGATTACCTTCTCTTCCTGCATCGCCGTAAATAAGCCTAATCGCGCGCTCAAAAATAGAAAGCATCGCGTGCCGGGCGCGAGCGGGCGAGCGAGAGCGCGTGCACGGACTTATCTTACCCGAAGGAAAAGCCACCGCCTTCTTCGTCCCAGTATCCCTCTCTCCATTAACGAACGAATTTACACTCTCGTCGTGCTCGCTGAGATCGCCGAGAAGAAGGAGGAAGAAAAATCGTCGGCTGCTTCCGTGGAGTAATTGAAAGACTAATGACTCTCGACCGCTTCACGAATTCCAATCGCATTTCCGACCTTTACGAAGTCCGCCTTCTAGTTCGAGAAGGGGTAAACTCGACTTCGTGATTTATCGGGTTTCGTTAGACATTCGAATTCCTCTTTATTCATCGAATCATTTTTTACGCGCCACGAGAATCAGACACTCGTGGCGGACAGTCGATGACATTCTGGACTAAACTGTTTCAAGCGGCGATGACTGATCAGTCTGCGGCCTGCTGCTCTCCGGACAAGGGAAGCCAGGGGAAAAAGAGAAAACGCGGGTGGCAGACGGCGCACTGCACTGCAGAAGAGATCCACGTAATCACGAGGACGTAACAGTCAGAAAGTGTGCGAAGGGGCACGTAAGAGAGAGAAGCCGAGAGAGTGTGGCGCACAACAGCGTATGTAAGATACGTGCGTGCTGGCTCGTTCACGAAGGAATCCGTAGGTGTGAGGGTGTCGCCGCTTGGAAGTCGGCCAGAGCACTAGAAGGAGGTGGAATACGAGGGGAGAAACACCCACACATCGCGCATACCATGCCGATAAATAATCGAACCACTCGTCCAAAATCGCGAGCTGCCAAATTCGCGCTCGAGTGGTCCAACACGAAGGTCGCCTTGCCTACGACAAATCCGACATGCCCGTTCTATTTCCCACCTTTATGGAGAACTCAACCCCATTAACTTTTCATCTCTGAGGAGAAATCAATCGTTTGCACCTTGGTCGCACTGTCAGCCGAGAGAAATATTAGACTAGATGACTGACATTGGCACATTCGACACGAATATCCAATATTTTTATACTACCCGAATGACTCCGTCGTCCAATATACGATCAAGTGGCAATACGAGCGAGAAACACCCGCAAACAAGCTCTTTTAACTATTGTCAAGTCCGCCTGGAGCTGGCTTTCGCCACGTCAGACTGCTTTAAATTTAGCTCTCGTTCTCCATCGACAGCTGTTGGACCGTGGGTTTACGAGCCATTCGCGTGTCTACGAATCACTCTTTCACAGCTACCGTGCGTTCCGGACTCGCTGATGGACTTCATCGATGTCGGCTGACAGTCGAACTAGTTGCAACTGGTTTCCAAGGAACACCCTTGCGAGCTTCATCATTCATAGGCTTAATTATGTCAATCAGGCGGGTTCGCGCGATCTTACAAAGGCGAGCTAGCATCTCGAGAAGAAGCCTGAATGCAAGGTCACCGGTTGTAAATCAAAAAGGCGTCGAGGCGAACGGACATGTTCGAATGAGGAAGACAATTTTAGATCGAAATTTATAGTTGCTCGCTGCGCGGCACCTCTTTGCTGCTGTTGCTCCTGTGGTCATACGATTGTCGTCGCCCACGCATCCCCTTCGCCACCCATTTTTATATGTACACCTACCACCGATCGCGGCCTTGAATCGCCGGTATCATGCGAGCCAGTCCAAGAAAGAGAGAACGAAAAAAGCGCAAGAAAGATCAAAATAATTCGAGTCTTACATAAGCCGGCGATAAAAAGCCCACGGAAATAAAGCGCGCGGAACGATACAGCGAGGCAACGATATTTCAGTGTCCGTCGGTGAACCGCCGCTCTTTGAAGCGGCGCGGGGGACCTCGTAAAAAAGCAAGAGACCCGTGTAAATGGACGGTATTTTTTGTCCTGCCCCCTCGGAGCAAGAGAGAAAGAAAGAGAAGCGAGCGGTCGTCCACGGAAACATCTGGCGCAGATATTTCTCGATAAATCGCTCTTTAATCGATCGAGAGAACGAGCGAGTGAGCGAGCGAGCACGACTGGTCGAAGCTATTTGGCGTGGCTTGTCCCGGGATTCGATGAGCCGGTCAATTAGCCCGTGACAGTCTGTTTGTTTCGTCGAGCCGAAGGCGGCGGTGCAGGCCCGAGTCCTGACAAGCCAGAGCGGCTCGCTGATTAATGAAGAAAGTGATTTAAAAGGGCGGACGTTCATTAATGGCGTGGTACAGCCGCACAGGACCAACCCGGATTCCCCGTAATCAGCTGGCCCTTTCAACGTCATACATCACCGTCCACCGCCTGTCTATGAAGTCTGTCATCTACGAAGTACACGTTACACCCTTTCGCCAGCTATGACTTCCTCTTCATTGTTGGACATACTTTGTCTATATAATTAGTAGTGCGCTTGCACAGCCCCCCAAAGTACTCGGACGCTTGGAACTTCATTCGTCACCTGTGAATCTAGACTTCCTCCTCTTGGACGACGCACAGGTACGTATCCCGAGCGTGCCCGAGATACTTCTCTTTTGGTAAACAAGCGCGCTTTCGCTCAAATCTTTATTTAAGGCACGTCGACCGCGCGTACCACCATCCCTCCCCCCCTCCAACCGAACCGCATTTCGTCTCGCGCATTTCACTTGGTGCAGCTGCCTCCACTGCTCTGCCGGACTCAATTGTCTTCCACTCGCGCGTTAACGATCTCTTTAACGCGGAAGGTATTTCTAGAGAGAGAGAGAGAGAGAGAAAGAGAAGAAGAGGACGAGTGTGGCCCCAATAAAATTTAATACTTCGAAGCTTATAAGTAAAATCGAATTATTGAAAATCACTCTTCGAGTAGGGCACTGCCCTGCTCAGTAATATGTTCCATAAAATGAACTCGTTGGAAGGTAAAAGTGTTTTCAGGATCTCGAAGTGTCAGAGAAAGGCAGGAACGCTGATAATACTCGTAAGAGCTAAAAACGCTTTGAGGGGCTGATTATTAGCCCGGTGATAGCCTGTGGCCCTCGCCACGCCCCCACGTGGCCTAGGTTTGCTTGGACGTTTACAAAGTCCGAAAGAAATAGGCGAGAAAAAAGGAGGAACCGCGTGTGCACGGCGTATGCGATCGTTAAAGAAAGTAAGTAGGCCAATAATACCGGATATCATACTGATCCCTGGCATTCGCGAATGCTCTCTCTGTTTGGATAGGCGATCGATCGCCCAAAGGATTTCAAACAAACTCCCTCATACTAAGATCGTGAGTAGAAGCCTGGACTTCCCGGTATTAGAGAAAAAAAAATCGCCATCTGGCCAACCGTAACAGTTAGAAATGATTGGCCAACGATAACATACCTCTTTACATTACACTCGTCTAAATCAGTCTAAAAATAAATGGCCCGGTAAAGCCGAGGGCAGACTAACAATTGGTCAACTTGAAGTACTTATTTGATATAAGGAGCAGGGGAGGAAGGCTCGGATCCAGGTGGGTAAGGGGCGCCTCTATTCGCAGATAAGGGGGTGAATAACCGAGGATAAAAATACTGGCGACGTATAGAGCGTAAAAGACCACGACGAAAGAAGACGGAAGCGAGAGGGGCGGGAGGACGACCGGAGAGTGCAGTTGGACGTGGTTGCCATCCGATTGGAATGTGCTACGCGCACTCGCCTTGGTCTGCCTCAAGCCAGGTCCAAGTGTCCGACCACACTCGCGGAATAAATGACCCAGAGATAAAATGGCCTGCCCAATGTCCCGAATTAAGACAGACTTCTCTTCGAAAATCCTTCTGTCGTCGAGTCAATCCTGCATTCTCTATTCTCTCATTGCTGTCCTTCGTTCAAGGCTGTGAAACTACCCGGATATTTAACAAGCTCTTCAATTCCTACCGCTTCTCGAATAATCCTTGCTAGTCTTAGCTGGTATAATAAATCATGGGTTAATGGCAGAAAAATAAGTGTTAGTGCACACGAAAATCCTTTATTAGTAGTTAGTTCAAACAACATCGATCATTAGTAGCAGCTCCCCTTGTGAGGGGGGCTTGCGTTAGTCGAACAAGTGGAATAGGACGGTCCCCGATCAGCCGTGGGGTCTCAGCCTCTTCTCGTACCGTCACAGTGTTTACAGCGCTTCGCCCTGGGCTCAGGCATTCTGCGGTGACCTCGTGACCTCACCGATATTCCATCGTCGCTTTCTGCACACTTCGCACGTACACACACGAGCGCACGCGCACACGCGGCCACGCATGCACGCACGTGCACACACAGGAGGCGGAGAGATAGCGCGGGAGTAAAGGCGCGTGTTGCACGCCGCCTTCAAGCACCCTCCTGGAGAGTCCGTGTTAAAGAGGGGATCTCCACTGAGCGGTACATTGGTCCATTTCACTTCTCTCCCTTCGATCTATCGTTCGGCTATCCTTTTCTTCTTCTTTCAATCTTCTCACCAACAGCTTCTCCCATACAAAATGCGCCAACACCCTTGTCAGTTGCTTGGCATATCAAGTTCTACCTCTTGCTCCACCAAGACTACACGCACTGTCCAGATCGATCGTCGGTACCATCCGAGATCAATGGACGTGGACCACCGATTGACATGTTTATTTCCGGAAGCGTGCACTCCTGCCACCTTCCGTCCCGCGTTCCCCCGATGATTCTTCCTGTTTTTCTCAGTTTGCACAACTTTTATTGGACCTTCGCTCTCTGACGATCCTTAGCTCATAGAGATGATGTGAATGTAGAGGCTTATGGTATCAACGATGAACGAAGCGTGTATTTACAATGCCGATAAATATCGAAGTCCATCGATAGTTTGAAGGGGTTGGTCGAAGGGAATGCTAGTGTAGTCTCGCCGTGGGAATGATACGTACTATTTCGTTGCCGCGAGACAGGATCGTTTAGGATTCTATTACCAAGTCCCATCGAGGATCTCGCTGCATGTCCACTTATGTGCCATTCGAGGAGGCAGCCTCCATCTTCTTTATTACATCTTCAATGATTTCTAATAATGTACCACTTCTTCGTGAGAATTCAGCCTATATCGATGATTTCCTACTGCCATGTATCACTCGGCCATTTTTCTAGTCAGAGTTAAGTCCTCTTATGTGTGGACATGTCACGATCATACAAAACTATTTCACCAGAGACGTACAAGTGGTCCAATTAGAAAGTTTCGCCCTATCACCAGTATTCACTAATCGATGAATTCATTCTCCCTTTGAATCTTGGAATCCACCATCAACCACTTGTGTATGTCGCCAATTTTAGTGTACCAAGTTCCAAGAGCACCCTTCGACAGGGTGGTCTTTGGTATCTAGTTTTCCCAACGGCCCACTGTGATATGTTCGTAGAGAAAAGTCCATAGGTTATCGAGTTGTCTCGATGATGAAAAAGTGCGAATCCAAGAATTCAACGAGAAATGTGCGCCGCCGGTTCTGTGATTGTAGTTCACAGAAGCTAAAACTTCCTCTATCGAACTGTAATGGTAGAATGGTCCACTCTATGAGGACATTGCCGGATGCAGTGCGCGCGAGATAAGCCGAAACGCGGATGAACGTTGAGCGGTCGTTCGAGGACGCTTCGGGTGTGTTCACATCGCGAGGTGGAAGGCGTCTAGGTCGCCGTAGCGCCTCGCAGCCATGTCACACACGCACTGACGGACGCTCGACGCCGGGACGCCGTCTTCGGCCGGACTCGGTCCACCCTCTCGGAAAGCATCGGGACGCCTGGCGTCGCGCCAACCTCCGAAAACCCGTCGCCTCTCGTTCCCGACGTCTCCGACCCGCGGCGCTCGACGATTACGTTGTCGTCCTCACCCCGTTCGCAACACCCCCGAGACAGCAGGAAGACAGAACTCTCTTCCTGCTCTCGAACGGAATGGAGCCGGAAATAAAAACAGCCGGAAATGAAGTTACGATCCATGCTAGCCGTGGCTGCTGCCAGATGGCGTAGGGATGCAACAACTTAGGGGTGAGTACATCCACCTCAAGAGAACTTTGATTAATCACTATCTTTTAGAGACAGCGCACTATTTACACCTTAGCCCTAACATATATTATTAACGTATATAATATTTCATTATTTCTTTCGACACAGACATATACTAAAACTATCGCTGCAAAACGGTAATATTAATATTAAAGAAAATCCAAAGTGTTAAGAAGTCATGCAATATCCAGCTTTATAAGCTTCACTGGAGTTATGCGATGATGCGACGGAGAATACGAAAATGCGACTACGAAATCGGCGAGCTGGGCAAATGGGGTCTCGAGTTTACGATCGGCGGAGGAATGTCACCGAAATATCAGAGCAGATTAGTCACCGGATCATTCACGGAAGCCCGCGATCTCTGCATCAGTAAATGCTGATTTCTATCAACGCGAAACGCATTGCAGTAGTGCGCTAGTACTATGTACTATGATTTACGAATCGTTGTGACGTGGACCGTAACAGTTGCAGCCGTCTCGCACTGCTCCACAGCAGGCTTTCCCCGAAATCGAGTTCGTGACCATTAGCCTGGCGGCCGTTAAAGTCTTTTTGCGTAAAGCCGACGAGCTATGGGCTCTCGATGCTTAGAAAACAGAGTGGAAAACAAGGCCGGTAGGCTAAGGCGGCGCGTGAAGGAGAGAGGGAAAAGAGCAGGAGTGCGAGCGGAGAACAAGAGGAGAACGAGAAGCAGATGAGTAGAATAAGGTGGCACGATAGCGTTGGGAGTGGGCGTCCATCTCGGTGTATCTCCGTGTAGAGTGACGTCACCGTCGGTATAAAGGAGACTCTAAAAGCGAGCAGATGGCCTTTATAGTTGACCATAGACCCTGCCGATACTCGCTTTCCTACGAATTCGCGAAAAACAGACGCCATTATTGACGGTAAGCACCAATGCCAGGCGAACAGAATGAAATAAACCCTAAAATAGTAGTAACACGACTTATATCCGATCTTCTCCGTCAGTTGACTTCATTCAAGATTAAGTTTTGCATTTAGTAGAATGTGTATCTCTTAAGTGAATATTACAAAATTTGTAGGTACATATATTTCTCTTGAGCTAAAAAATCACAGGTGCAAATTAATGACTCTTGAAGGTTTGTACCATGTATATCGAAAAACGCGTATCACCAAACATTCTACTTTCTGTGCGTAGAAGATATGTGTGCGTCGTATCTCAGGGCGAAAAGGCGCACGCTTAAGTGCGATCGTTCAAGAGGGCATATCTCGCAACGACTTTTTCCAGCATTATTTCTTACGAGACGGCCGCGAGCCGGGCGGGGCTCCTCTCTTTTAGCCAGCGTCAGACGAAACGGCGAAGGAGCTGCGCAGTTTTATCGCGTGGCTAACGAATGAACGAGCTGGGTGAGCCGACCATGAAAAAAGAGAGCGCGAGAAAGTCAGGAAAGTACACTTTATTGAGTTCTGGGTGGCGCTCGCGTGAGAGTGCGCGCCCTTACAAGTTAATAAATTCCGAAGTTTCCCTCCGGCGAAACAGGGTAGACCTTATAGCAGACTTTTACTTGAAGCAGCAGGTTTCGCTGACACCACGCGAGGATTTCGCATTACGCCAAAAATATTCCGCGTTGTCTTAGTAAATTACCCCGAGAGATCGCCGTTTAATGAACGACCGTCGTGGGAAGCAGTAAACCCATGTACCAGCACCGGTGAACACGGCTCGCAGTCTCGCCACATTGTAAAGTTATGTCAGCCGAAGCCCAAGTATTCCCATAAGACAATCTTCGCCCATGTTCACACACCGTTGACCAACTATTTTATGCAACGACTCATGCGCGCTATTTTTATAATTATCAAAACTGACGATAATGAATTAAAGAGAGAATAAAGCAACAAAAATAATAGATCCGAGAAGAATCGAAGTTTCTAGGCCAACTCCTGGCGACGCGAGAATTCGATCTGCTCTCAATCGTGAGCAAGGACAAAAGTCAGGTCGCGTTAACTGCGTAAGGTAACCAGTGCGAGAAGCGTTACCTAATGGCACGCACGACAACCGAACGACCTAGAACGGCCTTCGCTGGCCACTGCAACGGCTATGCAATGGCTGACCAACCGCGACGTAGAAGGCGGCGTTACACTCCGTACGAGCATGCCAATCGCCAGCTACACTTCGCCTCGCTGCTCGCCTCGACAGCGTGTCAGACCGCCAACGTGGAGAACACCAGCCGCTACACGAAGAGGCAAGTTCCATCGCCAGCTCTTTGATTTAAAGGGGTAACACCAACTACACGTTAACCCATTACCTCACCCTCGATGCACAATACAAATATACATAGATACTCAAGAGAAATAAAAACACCACGTTTTCCCCAATGAAGAAGAAAGAAAGTGCGCGGGCGAAAAGATTCTTCCAGAGAAATGAGTAATGCGAGCGAGAAGAGTCGAAAAGAGCGCGATGCGAGAATGTTGGAGGACAAGGTAAAGCATGGCTCCTTCTCTCCATGCAAAACATGCCCAACAGCCTTAACCTAATTAAGGAAGGCAAGTCGGGTGTAAATCACGCTCGGGAGAAAGTGTTACCCTCGGATAAAGAGTGGAGAAAGAGCGGACTGGCTGTCGCTTGAAAAACTTCTACATAGGTATGATGTCCTCCCTGCCAAGTGCAAGTATAAGCGTTTCTTCCGAAAATCGAGGAACAAAAAGTACTCGGGAGTGGCATGGGATCGGAACGATCGTATGTAACGAGTATCGCGCGTGCAGGAGGAGCACGCATCAGGGCCAATGATATACAGGCGAACGCACACGAAGTGTTTTTCTTGGGCGCGTGTACGGAGCGCGGCGGGCGAAGAAAAACGCGCGGGCGCACGAAGAGCGAAGGAAGCACGGCGCGGTGTGGCGTGGTTCGGTGCGGCAGTGAGAAAACAGGAGGAGGGGCGCAGATATCATCGGGGGTTGAGTGAGCGAGAGAGTATACGCCGGGGAGAAAGAAACTCGGACCGAAATACGACGAAATCAGTCGCACCGAGAGCAGGAAACGGTGAATCAACGAGACAGCCGTTTCGGGGGATGTTTTTCTAAAGGCTTTGCCTCCTGCGCCCTTCTGTACTGATGCATTGGTACCGGCCGAATATCAATTGCCGGCACGCAAAAACTCTCCTGTATGTACACGAGAGAACACACTTGGTAGAACGCTCTCCTAAGTTCCAGCTCGATTTCGGAGAAAGAAGTCGTTGGAATGGTGCGAGGAGTATTTGTCGGAGATTTCGAAAGCGGGGGAGCGTGAGAAAGGTGGCGAGAGCGAAGAGAGCACGATGCAGGTCCACCGATAACTCATTGGCCTCGCAGAATCAATTTTACTCGGAGCGTAGAGCGACACGTGCCTGCCACCGTAATTACGGGGATGTCAGTCAATCCTGGAGAGGTACACGCTGGCCAACTCCGATAACATCTCTCTTTCGGCCGATAGAACGGATGCAGGCCACGTTCGATCGCTCGGGGAGCCTAAAAAACCAGGCCCGCAGAGGCAAATGTGAAAGCATGACTATCGCTCGAAAATCGGCCAACCACCACTTGTCATTTCACGCATAGACAACCAAAACCATCATCGTTCCCCGTCACAGGTATTAACCATTCTCGCATCCAATAATTTCTATCACCGATAATATTACACAAACAGTAGAAAGAGTCTGATCTGTTATATCCTCATTGATTTCCAATTGAATTACGCCAAAGTATTGTAGCAGTGGTTCTACTTCGAAGTAGTCAGACAGAACTTCGAAAAGGTGTGCGTCTTGGGTGGCGAAGGGACGAGTAGAGCGAGGGACAGAGTATCTGGAGAAGTGCTAAGAGGCGCATCGATCCCACTCACACTAGGCATGGCTGCGTCGGGTTGCCGCGCACGTTTCCAAAATAAAGTGGCACTGGCACGTGTCACCGCAGTAATAATACCGAAATTAATTTCTCGCCAGTTCGTTCGCCAGCACCGTGGAGGCAGGCCGCCTGCAATTATCCACGCATGACGTCATTCTCACGACCGAGCCGCACGCAATCATCACTTGGATTCCGAGTTCCCTCGATTTCAGTTTGGGGAACTCTATTAAGGAAGCTCTAGGACGTGACCCACAAGCAAAACTCTTGGTTCGATCGATTCCACTGTTTACGAGAAGTCAGGGGCGACCTTCGATTCACTAATTCACTCCGCAGCTTCCTTCTATTCTCGCAATATAGTGAGAGGCATAGTTTGATTAAACTGTGCTCCACAGTTCGATCAACCAGGTGCTGTTTACACGAGCGATGCTTGATGTTGTAACACTGCTTGAAAGAGAGGTGTGCAAAGCATTTTGGTATCTCGGTGTTAGATATCGGTGCTGAAGGGAGAAGCGGAATATAAGAGATAACTCGATCGTGTCAACGGATGATGCTCGTTCGCCTCCCGGAATAAAATCGGAAGGGTGCAATGCGACAAAAATAAGAGTGTGCCGAGGGTGCTCTCCGGTTTTTTCCGCGACCACCCGGTACCACGTGCGGCGTAGACGTGTGTGTATATGTGCACGCGCTCCAATTTTCCGTGGCGCATCATTCGCGAATGAATGCGGGAACGGCGTCGGGGCGGATTTACGATCGGCGCCGGATTTAGAGGCGTGCGGGCCCACGAACTAATTGCGGCAAAACGATCGTCCTCCCCCGTTCGGCCGGGTTCTCGCGACGATGACGATGACTCCTCGTTCGTGCAAGAAAAAATGAGCAGCGAGAAGCCGTCGTGAAATGAAAAGGAAAACGATAATAACGGCAAGTGGGTGGGGGCGAGCGTGGGGACCCGTGAGATGAAGCGAAGAGTAACACCGAGAGACACGAAGCGACTGGAGGCACCGAGGGAGGATTTCTTTTCGTTCGAGCGAGCCGAGAGGTTATTACTCGAGACAGACGGTTGCCCGGTCGAACAAAGTGCTGCCATATTTCAGCGAGGATTCGTGAGTAACGCCGGCGTGTCGGAGAGCCGGCGTTCGGCCGCCGGTGTACAAGGGCCTTGCACTTGTGTAATGGGCCCGCATTTGTCCAACCGAGGCACCCTTAATTGACCAATTTTTAATCCATCCGTGGCCGGATCTGCACACTCCACTTGCCAGCCAACCTCTCCTTCTACCCGAGAGTACATTAGCTGTTAATACGCCGTAAATTATTATTAAACGGTACATTCGTCCTGTAACTGCGAACCCCGGCACGTCGATCCGCCGTGCTAACGGCTCGCAACACTTGAAACCGATTTGTCAGTAGATGTCTACACCGGGTGATCCAAGATTCAACAGAGACGAATTGTCATTGGAAACTTAGTCCAAATATTAGATCTCACTAGTAATAGAAGGATCGTCGTGGATAAACATCTTTTGTTGAGACTACGCGAACTCCCGGCAGAATAGGAGGAAGAAACAAGGGAGAGCGAGCGGGTGGATGCATTCGAGTTATTTCGGTTCCGACCTACATATCCGACGATGTGTTTTCGTGGACTCGTACTTCAAGCTGTTTCGGGTAATTAGCCAATTGAATTGGAGTCGAGCGAACCCAGTGCAATATGGTGGCCAAGCACAAAAAGCACCTTCAGTTCATGACAACTGGCACGTGCCGGCAGATATTTCATCCGACCTCTACTTCCATCACAAGAGCAACATCTTAGAACGGATTATAGATCTACCTTTTGGTCCAGATCGAAAACGATACATCTGGCACCAATACTGTTTCTTATTCCAACCATCGAATTGAGCTTGTAATGCGCGGCTTTCAAGGACTTGGACAAATCCGATTACAACTTCTAATAAGCTCTAATCAGGATATCTCGACTGAGATCTGTGGAACGCACGCTCGCTTTCTTCTTGGGTTCGTCGAACTTGGTTATAGCGGCGATTCGAGTTGCACCCTCTCACCGGGCGTACTTAGGGCACTAGATCCTCCGGGACAGATATTAAAAACAGCTGGACCTGGCACCCACTACGGCCGACAAATTTATCGCCCGTGGCGCGCGCGACTTTAAGTACCAGCCAGTGACACCGACCGTATGTGTTCGCTGACTTCGATAAATCGGCCGTGGCCGCCCTCCGCGATGCCCTTTGGACCATCACCGGAATATCGGATAAACAAGCGCAACTGTTCCTCCCTCAGAAGCTTATGAAACGATTTACTGCCTCAGCACTGAGTCGGATGAAAGAATCAAAATTAAAACATCGCAAGTAATTATTAAAGTATTGTAAGTAACATTTTAAGCCGTCATTATATTATTGTATGACATAATTGCGTGATGTAGCTAAAGTATATCTAAACAACAGTATACATATTTATTGAGATTCGAGCATTACTTGTAAACAATTTTGAAAATAGCTGATTAGGACTGCGTGAATGTAAGCGAATGCCAAAACAAAAGCATTGAAAATTCATGAACTTGTCATAACTTCCTATTTACAAGGCAAGCCTTAAAGTCCACGTAAAAGCACAGGTTAAAAGATGGCAGCTTTTCAAAAAGCGATCCACATACAGACCAATACAGAATGCTCACGAGCGTGAAAATCATGTTAACAGGCGAGTACCGTCGAAATTGGGGAGGCGCGCATTCGCGTATTGGCATAACGCTCGTACGAGCTATGCTATTGCGTAAGGATGGTTTAAAAAAGAACACTCGCGTGGTGCACGAGATCACACGCGTGTGTTGCGCGCGTTCCCGGCGGCGGCGGCGGCGGCGTCGGCGTCGGCAAGGTGAGTCTCGCAAAATTTCGCGTATCACTCGTAGCTTCGTTAGCCGATCTTCGTTAGCTTAGTGTGCGCACATATGTACACGTTAGTGCGGACGCGTGTGCAGGACGTGTGGGTGGCACGCGTGACTCACCGTGCTCAGAAATACACGCGCGCCGATCTGGCCTGCCGAGGGCGCTTCGCCGCGTCCACAACAACAAACGCCCCGACGTCATCGGTGTCTCCGCACCGATGATTTTTTTGCGCTTTGCTAGCATCACGTCATCGATTTTCGAACCGACAACGCCCGCTCGATCGACGCAAGATTATCTCAAAGCGTGCAACACGAGAATCAAACGACACCAATGACGCACAGACAAGAGACGTGAGTAAAAATAAAGCTCTTTAGAATATCGTAGCCAAAAACTCGTGGTGGAATACGATGACCTTTTCAAGTGATTAGTGGGCGATGATATCAGTTCATTGACCCCTCGACAATTGTACGAGTGACGGAAGATTGACGAATTCGAGATGTATGTTTATGTTAGTAATTGAGGATGCAAGGAACCCATGATTCGACTGGGTCTCCACCTCCGTGGCGATGTTGGCCTGGTAAGCAGGAGCGGGTTTCATCGAGAGCAGATTGCGCGCGATAATCCTTAAGCGCCGAGATGACTCACCGGTAAGTGGCAACCTGCGACGTCCAATTACCCGTAAGGTCACGCGGCGAGTGCAACCCCGCGCGAAAGAGTGAGCGCATAAAGAGCCGAGAGTATTAATTCGCAGAGGCAAAGACACACACAGGCGGACATAAGTAAGTATGCGCGTGGAGTGTCGCGCTTAATCCGTCCCATTCCATTGTCCGACGTACAAGGCGCTAATGCTAAGAAAGTGGAAAGAAAGCCGGGCGTTCGGATCGGGCACGAAGACAATACGCCAGCGATCCTTATTACTCGTCATAATCCCGTCATTAAGATCCGACTGGAAGACAGGCGCAGCTTAAACAATCGGGCGAGGCATCGATCGTGAATCACGCGAGCTAAACAGTTCATAAACAGTTCGCTCTCCTAGGATAATTATATCCATTAGGGAGACAGTTAATCATTGACATCATAAATTTCGTCGAAACTGTCACTCCGGGCTGAGATGGGCCCGCTATACATAGCAGCAACGGGTATTGCATTAATTACTCAGCGCGGCTGAAAACAACAAGAGCAGGCCAGAAAAACAGCGAGGGAGAGGGAAAGGAAGAGGGAGACATACACGTAAAAATACGCAAGTACGGCATAGCACGGATTTTCGTTACTGAAGATTGGAATGTCCCGGGCGCCCCGAGCTGTCAGGCAGAAAGAAAAATGGCTGGAAGATGGTGCAAACGGTGATGCGGCATTGCACCAACCGCACCAGCATCGGCCAGCTACCATGAAGAGGAGAACGAATGCGGCTGCCGGTGACACTCGCTGAGCAACCCACGGAATTAGAACTTTGTCAACGAGTACCGACCAACTCACCCCATAGTAAGATCAAGAAGTTATTAGGAAAACAGTGGAAAACTTAAGTTAAACTCCAAGTATCACGGAGAGTTCAAGAAAGAGCAAGTGATAGTTCCACATGACTGCGGACCTAAATATAAGTCCATCTGGTCTCATTATCGTTTGGTACAGTTGGCAACGTGCGAATTCGAGTTATCCCCGGCGAATTTATGTTCGATCGGTATCAGTGACAAGATCGAGATGCGGGCATACGAGAAATGGTGGAGAAGTTTCTTCGAAGAAGGCATGAAAAAGCATTTCCGGTCTCACCAAGTTTCTCACCCCTTATTAATTGGCCGAAGCATTAAAGAAAGTCGCGCTCTCTGCTGCCGGATAAATAATTACGTCTTAATTAAGTCTTTCACTGGAACATCTGTTTCACTGGGATATAATCTGCGTACACCGCAGGTTCCTACGCACGCATATCATTTTCTCCTCTCTTCTCACCAACTCTCACGTTTATTATGTCTCTCTCGCTCGGCCCTGTTGCCGCGAGCGCGAAAATAAAGCACTGATTTACGGCGTTGATCCTCCTGGGGCAGGCGGCACTCGCCCGCCACTGGGACGAGGACAAATTGCGCCCCGTGTTACTTCCTTTCGCATTGTCACCGTGAATTATACTTGAAACAGAGCGTGCGCCAGATCTCATTGCCTCCGAGTCTGATTCGAAGATCACTCGGATTTCGGCACAGTTGTCAACAGTTAGACAAAAAGTTGATCTCAAAACAGAGTCACATTAAAAATTAAAAGACAAAATCTAGCAAGACAAGTATACGAATCAACAGTATTAAATTCACTACGATATGTTTCTATTTCAATAAAAACATACTCGAGTCTACATAAATTTTAATAAGAATTATAAGAATTTACATAATTATGTGTGCGAGTGTATAAAAACGAATGTACCAATGGCTGCTCGACAGAGTTGGCGTATGAAAATACGAATACATGAATGACTGGTTAATAATGTGTTAAATTACATTGCAATTTACTGCACTATATCATTCGAGCTTTATTGTTGGCTGATAATACTAGAGATACGGCGGTACGTTTAGCGGAATGGTACCTCCATGAAAGAGGTCGCGATGCATTAAAACAAGACGCGTGGGCAACAGTGTGCAAAAGGACACGTAAGCTACCCACGTCCGATCGTATTAGCTATTGAAATCTATCACAATTTGCAAACAGACAATTCTCCGAGCGAACGACTGCGTATACGAAGTATTAATCCGAAGATACTGCCGGAGAAAATGCTTTCGGGCCAACCAGAAGTACGGAATGTTCTGTAGTCCTTTAGCCGGTTACCGGTCAACTTTCGAGGGAATAATTTCCTTGAATAAATATATGTAACGACTGCTTGCTGCGAGCGAGTAAAAGCCAGCGGTATTTATCGGTGATGGGCCATGCAGATAAAGCAGAGAATTAACAGTGCCGGCTAATGACACGCTTATACGAAGAGTAGCTGGTATTCGAGTGCGAAGATGGCTCCGCTAAATTAGCTATACTCGCTTAATAAGACAGAAGGACTAAAGCGCGCGACGATCACGCAACAATCTCTCAATTTGATATGTAACACATCGTCCATGTCGCAATGAGATGCTCGTATGCAAATGGTGCCGAACGAGCGCCTCGTACATTCCCTCGTAAAGAGTAGCTCGAAATTACAGTCGTATCAACGACAGAGAAAGGGAGAGGAAAAAAAAAGAGACATGCTTGAGCGTAACGACGTTCGGAGCCCCCGAATAAATAAGGCGCCCGATAAATCCTGGGTCCTCGAATGCCACTTTTTCGAGAACTAGCGCGATTAATAAGTGGGACAACGAGAAGGCTGTAAAATTTGTCGAAAAATCTTCGCTGCGCACTCGCCACTTCGTAATTGGATTTCGTAAGATTGCTGTGGATTACCGAGGGCACACACTGTCGACGCCAGGTATCCCGGGCAAGCCGATCCCGACACCCGATAAAGTCTAAAGTCATGTCGCGCTTACGAGGCCAAGTGGTTCGCGCCGATGATTCCTGAATGATAGGTGCGATCCTTAATTTCGTCGAGATGTGAATACATCCACTTTCTTGATCGTCCGATGATTATGAGTGCCCGATATGGATTATACACACACACAGACATATACGACACGCATGCTCGTACTCCCATGGGGTTAATTAATTTGATTCGGTTTTAATTGCAACCGGGTCACGCTCTCGCCCGGACCGACAACCATCCATCCACTTGGTACTCTCATATCTCTCTGTCTCTCTTACGGAAAGGTCTCTCCCCTCGTATTTATTAAATAAGCTGTCACACTGATGTAAATGGATACGTGGATTGCCCTGGTAAACTTATTCCCTTTATTAAACTGTATCAGATATAATGGTGTGTAACGGTTAACGCAAGCGTTATTTAAGAGCAAAACTGGGTGCGTAAGAGTAACCTGCGCCCGTTTGCATTAAAACTGTCCTTGATAAGGCGCCTCGTAAAAAATGCGAAATTATCTTTTACGTTTCGAAGTTTATAGTGCAGTACACTGGGCGGTCTTCATTACGCTTTCTGGTATTTTCTACCCCCGCAACTCGTACATGACGAAACTTTATGTGTTTAGACAGGGTTTACTCAATGAAACGGATGGTCGACCTAAATAAAAGGTTCGCTCTAACAAACAGTGCTGTAAGAGGTAGGGTGGACTTCATCCGTCTTGGTCTTGCGGTACTTGTGATTTCGAGGCCAAAAGGGGGTTGGGCGGGGGGATTTGGAGGTTGGATAGGCAGAGGGCCACCCCCAATTCTCAAGTGAAACAACGATGCACGCGATGCGCGTTTATGCAGTCGTTTCAACACCAGCGGAAATTTACAGCCGGCAATCGTAAAAGCCAGGGGGCGGGCAAGGTAAGAGAAGCATTTATACGCGTTGGATTTATATGTTTACAGCGTGCGCGTGTACCAAAGTCGCCATGCAAAAAGGGACCCGACTCCTGTCGATGGAGAAAGACGAGGCAGAATTATGCGAGTGCCTTTTCGCTGGGCCGAGTAATTCTCGAGGTGGTGCCGACCTATGAGATGGCTGGACTGGTGCATCGTGAGGAAACTTCAATTGGCTAACCGTTCGGTGGAAGTGCGATGAGGTAACGCTCCGATGCAAGGAGAAATTCCAAAGACATCGAATTCCACGCCGGCGAAAGTGAGACCAAAACTCTCATGTGGGAATGTGCAGTGGCATAAGGCGACATTTTTGGAGGATCAGTTATAAAAGATGCAAAGGAATAGCGGAGCGAAAGGTCTCCGAACAATTAGGGCTCTCTTTGGTACCTTGACCTAGTCACGGAACCGCTGACGTCATAACGCCGACAGACCGGCAGCGAAAATGATTTATTTCTCTCTTTTCTCTCTTCATACCGTTGCCACTCCGTCGTCTTTATTTTTAAATTTGACGAGGACATGACATACCTAGAAACAAGCAGAGCCACTTCGCAATGTTCCATTTATTATTTTCGGGCCCTGCCGATATAGGACATTATATTATATACTTCGATATCCCAGTGAATAGGTAGTTAATAGAATCTATTCCAAAAAATCCCATTTAAAAAATACGAAGTTTCAAATAATACTCCTTTAAAATAATCATTTATCATTGAGTAACTTCTCCGATTCAACCGAATAGAATCTACATATACTATTAACTACGAATTAAAATTGGAGGTCGTCTGAAGCACGTTACTAATAGTATTAAGTATTTCTGTTGCAGGTGAGTTTGAGACGCATAGAATTCTTGACAGACATCCGCCCAAATATCAAAGACCGTATCTACTGTTGGTCCCCATTTCACCGTTTAATCTGTTGAGGCGCTCAGGTGCGAAACAAATCAACGGCCGTCGTCACAATAGGGAACAGGCGATGGTATACTGTCGGCGGCGCGTTGGTCCCAATCCAGTATCCGTCGGATTTATCAGAGCGGGTAGATTAAAATCGAGAGGTGGAAGAGGGCGAGCGAGCAAACGATGGTATGAGAGGCGCGCGACGCGGATATTGGCCGTAAGCTTAATCGAAAGTCCATCGTGGACGTTGAAGTGCCTTTAATCGACATTACGAAAGCGCTCCTAAATCTGCCAGTGAATTCTAATCCAGTCGGCCGGTACGGGCAGGCTTGCTAGAGAGAGCGTGGGCGTTGTCAAATGGCAACGACGAGCGCCTAAGCCGACGGTGGTCTAAGAATTCGGCTTAACTATTTCGGTTCCCCTGCGCCGCCGATGCCTGTTTACTACGGTCTCGTGACACCGATTTTTACGCGCACCGCCACGAAACAAAAGCGACGCCTTTATGTCGCACTACCTCTAATTTAACAATTGAAAAAGACATAGGTATTCCTTTATCGCCTAGAATGATGTACTACTCTTTGAGGGGCTGGTTAAAGCTGCCTGTACTGTACCATCCCCAAAGGGAGGTAAAGCATTCCGAGAGTAGGAAACCAATAAATCGCACGAACCTTAAGACTTGTATTTTCGGGAATGCGTTCTCAAGACATTGCTACTCGTTCACTGAGCTGTCTGTATATTAAATGGTAGCAAAAGAGGGGCGGGCGAGAGGATGGGAGAGAGAGAGTACCTAGTCAGAATGCAATAAGTCAAGCATTCAAAAATAATTCATATAACGGGTCAACAGCGTTCGCGAAACAGGCCGAGTTGCAACAGACCGCGATATATGACAAACGAAATTCTTGCGGTTTGGCGCGATACTTTACGCGCTAAATTCATAAATACCACTACCATTACTGGGAATTAGTCAGCTGACTAATCATATAACCACAACCAAATCAACATTTGATTATGACAATTTCACTCGAACCTTCAGCGAATAAAAAGGGCTTCTTTAAAATAGAATTCAGCTTGTGACGGGAAACTGTTTTAGTGCATCACGAAAGTGATCTTTCTTTTGTATAACTATGAAGATTGGTCGTTGTGTACGATTTAGCGAGTCATTAAGCAAATGTCGTTGAGGCATTGGTATCGTTGGAATTGGCAAAACAAGCATTGCCAAGCGACAGCGGGGCTATGTATTTGACGGATACTTTAAACATAAACCGGCGTGTTTTCGACTCTAATGATTCGTAACATTTGGCAGCGAAAGACAGGTGCGAGGTAAAATCGGCGCCCGTCGTATCGAGCTTGCTCTAATTACAGAGGAAGCGGCATTCTTAATACCAAATCCTGTTTATCGGTAGCTGCGATTGATCTATCCTCACAACGTAACACTAAAATTAAGACTTTTCTCGCGTACCTAAACTAATTACCCGTGGCAAATGAAAATTCAAGTTTCCGAGGTATCTCGGTGCTCCGCAATGATGTACGTGTATCATGCACAGCTCACTTAATCGATCAGCGTTATCGAGATCGATCTTATCTGCAATTATCCAGTGGCGCAACGGTGGCCGGAAAAATCTATTAACGCTCGCTTGGTACTAATAGACTCATTTGTAAAGACAGCTGCAGTCGCTTGCACCCAATTAAAGCGTCAATCACAATTAAGCGTTGGACGTAATGTATTCATGCTGAAGTGGATCGTAAGTTGTGCGACGGCAGATTTATCGAGCGGTTGTGCATGAAATTTAAAAATGAGAGTTCGCGCATAACGTAGACGAAGCAGAGAAAGACATGAGTCTCGGGATTACCCGGGAAGTGCCGGGAGCGTCAGGCAGGTCGGACGGCTTCGGGAAGCAAGTAAGATAAACGGCGCATTGCCAGCCGAGTACGACTTCTTTAACGCGAGATTAAAAGAGGTCAGGGGGTAAAATGCCGGCAGGCGTAAGCAGAAGAAATGGAAGTGAGATAATCGTGTTTTCATAACAGGAGAATTAATGGGAATGAGTTAAGTAGTGGTAGGACCACCTAGACAGACGTCATTCCGCTTGAAATCAGACGGGCAATGCGACAAATCAAGAAATCGTGGTAGTGTGCTTTGGTGTATCGTTAGTGAGAAAAGTATTAACAGGACAGGCGCGATTATTGACGACGAGCATTTGGTTAAAGGTCTGAGGCGCGCGTTAATGCTCTCTGGCCGCTATCAATTTGGCAGTACCGCCGGCCGGCACTTGGCACCAGCGACAACTTCATTTTCTAGCTTTATGGTGCCGCAAAAGCTGCCGGCCACGGCTGGCATAGAAGAGATAAGCTTTTATCTGCCGGCTAAAGGCGCCATCCAAATTGCATTCGCCTAGACTAACGAGACTAGAATGAACTCTATTCTTAGCCGATGTTTTCGTGACCCGTTAAAGTACAATCATCCCTGCTGTCTGGCGCGCGCGCCCGCGTGAACACACATTTCGTTCGCCGAAATAGGTGGGTGGTATTCGGCTCCGTCTAGTCCCTCCCTTCCACATATGACCTCAACGGTATGTTAAAAGTGCCGGCACTTTTGGAGCTATTTATTTACACGGTGTTTATCAGAGTGGCTCGCGTGCCAGCCTCTTACGCTTATTGTCTCTTGAATCTGGCAGCGCCGTGACTGTCCGCCTGGCACAGATTACGTCCCGACGCATTATTATACGAGAGGAACCGTGCAGAAGAAGCACAAGCCGAGACGAGCCGCCCCGGGTATTATTGTCGTTTTGGCATCTCACACGATTTTAGTGATTTAATACTACTGGATAGCTCAAAGCACTCACACGCGCCGCACTACCATTTCTTCATCGAAAGTGATACGTGTATTTATGCAAGTAAATGGCCGAATGTACATTCGTCGAAATTTCGGTGAATTGCACAGACTCAAAGCTAAGGACGTCATATCCCGGTGGCTCACACTTTATTGAAGCAAGTTCCGCTTGAATGCTTCTTACTACAAACATCTTGGGCCTTTCTCAAGCATTGCGCAATAGAAGTGTCGTCCTAGCCCGGCGCCAATAATAACACCTTTTCCTCCCGTCACTTATCTCCTCGTACGCTTTATGGACCTTCTGTCGCGTCTTCGAGATATTGCACGCTCTTTAATAAACGCGATACAAAATGTACAAACTTTTCAGCGCGCGATCCTTGCCAAATTAATTGCACTGACTATCCGTCCATTAGAATTACCGGTTAAATGAGGCGCGCACAGTATCTGCCAGAGGGGACAACGCCGGCGAGCAGTGGAACCAAGCTGGTTACACTTTCGAGAGAGTATAATTACGTGAGGCGGCTGCTTGCGTGCGAATAACTTTTTTTGCATCATTAGGAGCAGCCGGTCACTCCCGTGGTCTAACGAGAACGATAATTATAAACTTTGGACAGGCTCTCGTGTTTTGCGAATACCGGACCGAGTGGCCCAGCCATTGCGACATGTAAATCATAAGCGTGCATAACGACGGACAAGATGTGTTGTCACCGCTCTCGACCGATGCTGCGAAAGAGCTGTATCCTCGCAAACTATCGAGTTTGACCTCAATATTAGACCTACAGCCCTGAGCACCGAAACAATTCCCACTCGAAAGAGACTCCGACACAGTTGTACGACTTTAAACACTGTTGGACACTTCTCATCAACTTCTCCTGCACTCCAAATACACAGACAAACCATTTACTGAATAAACTATTGTTGAAGGTCTCTCGTAAGTTCCTGTTAATCAGTAAACTTTCGTATAACTATAGTTGTGCTTGGACTTGTTCGTAATGTTCGTAAATAATTTTCACACATTATCAAATACTAACTAATAATTATTTGCATCGAAGTGAATGGTTACGAATGAGGTTCCACGAACTATAATTAAAGCGCTCGGAAAATTCAATTCATTCGGTGTAAGCGAATGATGTAGGTGAGTGGTTCGCGTAATGAAAGGCAAGTGAAGTTTTGGTTGGTGCGCGGATCGGCTACGAGTGGAAGGTGAGTTAATGGACGAAATTGAATGAAGTAGAGAGAGCAGGAGTCCGGGAGAGCGTAGATTTTATCGTTGACAGGAAGACACTGATGCAGGTGCGAACGCTAGCGCGTGGGCCGAGCCATGAATAAATCAGTTCGACTCGCAGTGCGCGCACACAGACGTATACAGATCGACCTATGTGTTCGATGATCTTCGCGAAGACAACCTTTCCTCGAGCTCTACTAAACCAGCTGCGTCTACAGGCTTTCCTTAAAGTGATCAATGGTGATTGCCAAGATAGCTGGCGAAAAATCTTTGCCGATCTCCATTTCCATTGGGAGCCGAAGCCCATTTGATCTCGCATGTTGATGTAGACTCGTAAGCTCTTAGGGTTCGGTACAAGGAAAATATGGGTGAACCTTTCAAAGCCGCTAGAAGTGTTTAGTACCGAAGCCTGATCCATTTTATATTACAATGACTTCTACATATTGTAATCTCTTTAACTCAGTCCAATTATTTTTCTATACGTACGTATACCTAAGAGTTTAAAACTTTAAATCCATAAGTAGAGTGTACTTCCGAACTTCCGAGTGTGCCAAGTTACCATTGAGAGAGTTGGGAGTACAAGATTAAGTCTACATTTGGCAAATTGCTCGGACGGCCTGAACGGCGATTCGTGACCGAGAACGAAGTTAAATACGGCAATCAATGGTGAAGAGGAGCGGACAGGGGATGTGCGACCGTCTACCGGGAGCCACGTGTGTGGTCCGGTCGAGCACGTGTCGCCAAGTTGAGGAGTGTTAGTTTTTGCAAGGGCCGAGACGCGCTCCTCGACTTTTTGGTGGAGAATTCCAAAATTCCAGCGGCTCAAGCATGTCACCCGGACGACGAAGACACGCGAGAGAAGAGGACACGATTGCCCGTGGGATTGGGAGAATTCGCTTGGGTCGAATCGCGCGACAAGAAACGCAATTGTAATTATCGCGAAACTTTCTCTCTCTCGCTCTTACCGACCTTTTAACGATAGCGAATCGATCACTGTCAATTTTTACTTGGCCCGTTTCGTCGAACTATACCCCGTCGCCGAAACCCAACGAAAAAATCGAGGTCAATTAGGCCAGGACAATTTTCTGCACATCGTATGGGATTGTTCGCATACAACTAGTTTTTCCCATCTACTTTACGTGTCCAACTCATATTGCGAGCTTGTTCCCGTAGCCCTAACAAATCGGGTGTCCTAACTTTCTGTGTGTTCAATGTTCAAAATTCGACGCTATGAATTCTCTCGAGAGAGGATACAGTTTGACAAAGACAAAGGCACTTCAAGAACCAAGTCAGCTCTTGGCAAAGATTCCGGTAAGGCGAAAATATCGCTTTGTGGAAGAGTCTGCATACCGCGAATGCAATTCTCTTTGGATTCAATGTTTCAAACAGTATATGTGATAGAATCATAGTTAACTTCTAGCAGGATAGAATCATAGACAGTTTCAGCCTTGAATTAAACAAAGTCGGGCTCTGTTTATTAAATGTGAGTCACAAGGCGAAAATGAGATTGTTCGTGACATTGAGTCACTCTTCCCAAGAATAATATGCCTGTTCTAGGATAACAGATGCTCGGTGCTCTAGTAAAACTCAGTGCTCGCATTCCGATATCGCCAAGGCGAGCTTGAAAGAAACGTGTGCGAGTGACGTCAGATATCACAAATATACAGTATTTGCGATAAGCTTACAGTTATTTTGTGAATGAATCAGTTATCGTGTATTCTATGCAGGTTAGACTTACGGAATCAAAAGATTTTCATGTAACTCACATACCTGATGGTGAGACGATGACGGAAGTATGGGTTAATCCAGACCCTCGCCCTTGAATAAGCGGTGGCGATGTTACGTATTTCTTTACACGTTATCACTGATAGCACTGCGAAAGAGATGCATTTTTTCGGGTTCAAGATCGCGATAACGATGACCTCACGTAACGCAGAGTGGCGTTACCTGGCGGCGGCGCGCGTAACGTCGGAGGTATACATTCTTATCGATGCCTTGCAACAATCGCGAACGATGTGGGAGACCCGACTTAACCCCAAATTCGAATAAACACAATAACAGCAGATAAAGTCCGGCTAGCGGAATGACGAACTTCAATTGGAGAAGATCTAGTCGATAAGATATATCGAGCGAGCGAGATTAGGAATGTCAAGCGAGGAGTAGACTCGTGTGACACAATTCAAACGGACGCATGTTCCGGTCGCTTTTACACTGTCCACTTGGCTCGCATCGCTAATGACGAGAGTTGTCCACGAGCAAGTCGACCGGATGTACGACGGGCAAGACTGACAGTGGGAAAAAAGGAAGCAGACGGTCGTAGTAGACGAATGCAAAAAGACGTGCGTGGGAACAGGGTGTGAAGTAGCCGCGGGGCGAGTCGATTTTTCGAGCGGCTGCCATTCAATTAGAGAAGACTGTTGAACTCACCTAGCTATCTGGCTCCATAGGATCCCAGGCCACGTATCCCAGCTGGATGCACTCGGCTCCCTTGACACTGAATGTGAAAAAACACACCTCCAAATCACTTGTCACTAATTAAAGGCCTCGCGATGGCGGCCATACTGCCGTGTGCCTGTTAGTAACAACGCCGCTCGCCAGATGGCCAATTGTGTGAGCAGAGCAGCCTTTGCTACGATCAAAAATAGTGCTCTGTATTCCTTTCGCGCGATTTTTCATATTATCGCGTAATACTCTTCAAAAAAGCGTGCCTCTACTAATTGGATTCGAGAGTCTCCTTGAAATAACAAGGACTGTCATAGTAGTATGCTAAAAGACTTCTGAAACCTGTTCTCTGATAGAGATAAGAGTGTTCAAGGAATGCGTATATTTTCCTCGTTAAGTTCTCAATATTTTTCCGACGAAATACGTTGTTTACATGGGGCGAAAGTTCAGTCGTTGCTTCACATGCAAATGAATACTGATAGCGTTTTTTCTTCTAAGGTAATATCACCAAGTAGTTGAAATACCCGCGGCTCACATGATACAAGCGGTGCGCGCGTCGATATACAGATCCGGTGCATTCAATCCAGTCCAGTATTACCACAGTGGTGTGTTGTGTGTCGTTCGATTGTGAGCTTGAACAACTCGGAACTATGTATATAAGAAGGCGATGGACTTTTGCGCCGTTTTTGGATAAAGTATGGGGCAAACCAATAGGTACGTTTTAAGTAAGATCGTTTTACGAACAGGTATTCATTGAATCTGTTATTGCAGTTCACAAGGTAGGCTATCTATATCGTATGGGATGGAAGTATATACCTGAGGTGATGTTTGCCATCCCCTTTGGAGTTGTTTCTTGTATCGGCTTGGTGTACACTGCAGAAAGGTTAGGCCCTCATCCTCCGAAAAAGTACCATCAACATATACTGAGTAAGTAAGAACAGACCTCATTTGATTCGACTCTAAACGTTGAGGTTAGCTAGCTAATACAGTTATGTAACTATTCTGCTCTTCACACGTCGATAAAACAGGCTGTGAAAACTGCACTACCAGCAATTGTTCATGAAGTAATCTTTACTAATTTCTTTTTATATTTCAGTTTACAGACCAGGCGATCCAAGGATCAAAGATATACCAGAGAAAGTGGACCTTGACCTATAAATGTGATTAGTATTCGCATCTAGTATCAATGGGAATTCCTAATAATCAGAGCTTGGAGATCCCTTCTTTAAGAAATCGATCTTGATACGTACTGTGACTGTTTAAAAGATCAACCGATGTACATGTAATATATAAGTATCAGAATAAAATATTAATCTTATAAATTAAATGCCAGTTCACACTTGATTCAATTTAACAATCTAAGTGCCATGGACACTTGCATGATACACAAGCCATCCTTGTACTTCAAAGTTTCAGGTCTTCTTAGTAATGTAACATGTTATTACCAGTCCCATTTTGAAAATCTGGAAAACATGTAATGAGAAATCTTACTTTTTCGTCTAAACACCTCTAAAATTCGTACTGCTGTTAGGACCATTTTCTAAGTTGCATAATTGATTTTTGTCAAGTTGCAATTGATAAGACGTGCGTAGTTTGAAACCCGACTGTCAATTTTTGTATTCTCTGCGATAAATGAAGCTTACATCAAGTCAAGATCCAGGGGTGGTAGTTTCTGTTGAGTTGAAAACCGCGATAAGAATACGAACCCCCGAATTATTAGGTCGTACGAGCTATATATCATACATCAGTGTCATTATGGCTCTCAGTCACGTTCCAGGTGCGGAGGCTTGAGCAATACCACGCATAAAAAATCTTTTACTTTCACAGCTTCCCCCATGACGTCAGCATACACCGATAAAATTTATTCGAACTCGAATAGAAGCAAGCCCGTATCAATTGCAATTCAAAGACGCCGTACTAAATCACCATCAGGAAATAGGCAGTGTAAGACTAAAACCTAAAATACATATGTATATCATGAAATGGGCTCATCTTTATGTATCAATGGCATACCGGCCACACCAATGTGGCGTCCGCCCAAAGTTGTACTACGAGCAACAAGGACTCTCGATGCATTTGGGGGAAGGACGATAGTGGGTATTGCGCAGGATCCGAGAATCCTGACGGTCTATCCCTCCTTGCGTGGCGTGTGTACGCCGTTATGCCAGCAGCGTAGCGTACACGCAAGTATATAGTGTGGGAGAGTAGTGAGGGTGCTTTCGAATCCTCCTGCCGCGGTCTCGGAAATACCGAGGGGTAAGGGGCGATCAAGGATCCAAGAGGGAGAGTAACGTCAAGGAAGGAGCAAGCCACGAAGGCAGTGGGAAAGCGAGAGAACAAGGAGAAGTGTGACGGTGAGGGTGAGAAAGCAGCGCGAGGATATAAAGGGGGTGGCATACAGAAGCTCGTAAAGGGAGAAGGCGTGGGAGGGAAGGGGTGGCAGAGAGAGAGAGAGAGAGAGAGAGAGAGAGAGAGAGAGAGAGAGAGAGAGCGAGAGAGTGAAGCTTTCGAGCAGGAGTAATAGGGGAAGGAGTGTTGGTAGAGGGGGAGGGGTGAAAGTGGGAAAAGCGAGGGAAAGACCGAGAGGGTAGAAGGGACCTCAGCCGTACCGAACCACCCCTTGGTGCTCCGGCAGTGGTTCAGTCAGCGCTTCGCACCGGCGTCGCTTCTCCGGTACCTCCGGTACGCTTCGGTGAGCCTCGTGCGGGAGCAATCGCGTGGTCCATCTCCCGAGATCAATGAGAGAACGTGGTAACGAGTTAGTGGTCAGTATTAAAGAGGCAGCTGGTGCGAAACGACCGCGGAACCCTGTGGTGGCTTTATCGTAACTAAAGCACCGATCTTGGAGAAGTAAGAGACAACTGCAGCATCTTCGTGCCCATCTGGTCAGACAAGTGTTCACGGACGAGTGAAACTGTTCACGGAGTACACGAAGACAGATTCCCCACATCACGGAGAAAGAAATTGCCGGAGTTAGAGAGAGACTGAGAGAGAAACCGGAAGAAAATTCCACGAGGACCTGAACGGGTCCTTACATCCAGGACGGTGCATGTCTCAGACCCTGACACCCAACTTTTCACCCTACAGCGCTCAGTCCACGTTCCTGAGGTAAGCACTCCTCGGAAGTTCAAGTTTTCCCACTGCCTGTCGATGATAAGCGTTTTATAACATTATTAAATCTCATCCCAGTGGTGATGGTTTGCTCACGAAATTGAATTATAATAAGTTTTAGACTATAAGAATATTTTTGTGACTGGAATCGGAATCAATCTGCCGTTTTAATACTCGCATTGGTGTTAGAGTTCCTCGACCCATGGAAAGACAATTGCTTGATGTTGCCAGGGAGGCGTAAAGTTTCTCGTAAACTGGTCCATTTTAATCGAATAGCTCATCAGTCTTGATCATTCACGTCCAATAGTTCTCACTCTATAGCGAGTAGTAGCAATTGGCTCTGGTCCTCCCAGGCAACCCCTTAAATTTCGCCGAGCGGAACATCGAATCGGACGTGGAATATCCGTCCCAGGAGCTTTCGGTGGCAGCCTCTTGTAGAAGCTCCTTAGTCCGTAAGCTAATCTTCACCCATGTCATCAGAGATCGTGTAATCCAATCTAATAGCCAACCAAATTATTGATCTCACTGTCCGATCAATCGGCGATCCGCACTCACCCGACTTCTCAGTCTAACTTTGAAGCAAGAATCTCCCAGTCCATCCCTTAACTTCTTCACGTCCTATTGCCTGGCTGGTCGAGCAGAACTTACCGTACAACTTTCGACAGGATTTCTAAAGTGACGTTGAGAGGCACAAGAACCTGCATTTCCTGCTACGTGAACTCTTGAAACGCGACGATTAAAACAGAATTAATATCCTCGCATTACGCGCGCGCGCACGTACATAGTTTATTAAAAGCGTAGGTTGTTCGGAAGCCGTGTCCATAATGCTGCCGTGCCAGACAAATAGGAGCGCGGTGCTCGCTATCGCAATATTGTTGAAAGAACAATCAATAACTGGATCGCGTGTCTAAGTGTATACAAGCAAAGCGTAAGACCTCTTTAGTACGCGGTAGTGTTGAATAGATGTATTGCGTAGCTAGGAAATGATATTTATCGATCGGTGACGTTCTTGGCGCTCTCGCTGAATTCCTGAATAATTAACACGTGCGTGCCCGACACGATTGGGTCGCGTACGAACACATACTACACGATACTATGTCGGCAATCCACCAGTTAGAAGCAGAGACGCAGAGTTCGTCTCATTCATCTGGTATCAAACCCGGCCCGATGACATTCTTATTGGCTTGGCGAGAGAGAGAGAAAGAGGAGGACTTTGTGCCATTCATGAGGACAATGGCCAAGTTCACGAGAGCACTGTCTGCTCCCGAAGTTGGCCCACTGCCAAATCACACAGCCATAACGCGCGCACTCCGCCTATAACTCGACGAGCGGCGAAACAGCTGTTAACCCCGGACTTGTTGCACCCCGGCGAACAAATGGAATGGCATGCAGCATGCCCGCATTTGCCACCGATATGTTATACATATATCCTCAACGAGTGCACTTTATTCCTTGGCCAAATGACCGTCGTATCCTGCAGACTAATCTCCACAACCCTTACAAGGCGGCTGTTAGGAGTTCCCAAGTGTACCCTTTAAAGCCCGATTCTCATTACAAGAAGACACAGAAACGTTTAGGTCCAAGATAAAAATTATTCTCTTAACTTAAAGAGCACACAATTCTTCAGTACGAATCTGAATGTAAATTCTGTCCTACAATTAACGGACTGAGAAATGAAATTGTTAGAACCGATGACACTTTCACCGTCGAATTCCGAAGTGCACGACGTGCTAGTTGGATCCGAAAGGTGCGAGAAACCGCATGGCATCAACATATATGATATCGCAGGATCCAGGTGTGGATTTGTAATCGCTCTTGAAGATACAAACCGCTGCAAGTAGTGGAAGAGTTCAACTCGCGCGCGCAAGCGTACAAGCCGGCTTCCCTTAGTAGATAATATCAGCTTTCGGCATACATTTACGCGCGCGAGCTTGCAAGCTCTGGCAGGCTGTGCCAGTATGCAGACCATACATGCATAATTTATAGGGTATACCTTGGCTAGTGTATCTTAAAACTCTTAGTGATAATTTATGCGCTGCAATAACCACTGCACTCTGCGCAAGCTACGATAGTCGAGAGGCCCTGAGAGTGTCGATCTCCCTCCAAACACTTGATATAATCTTAGCAATTAATCCAAGCCCTACTGAGATTTCGTGTTTTTTATTAGAATTGCTCAAACTATTCGAGACTGCTTGAACGATATGTTTCCCGGGAAATGTTTAATTTTTGACCCGGTTTCTAGCGTGGCGATAAATTCAAAGGTGGCTTAGTTTGTGTCAAGATTTATAGATATTCTATAAAATAGAAATACGATTAGAGAATTTCGTGCGAGGTGCGGGATCGTTTGCGCGAAGAGGATAACTGGAGCGAAGCTCTCAGGAATGACGGAAACCTCTGAGGATTTTGCCGGAACAAATCGTGGTGTCGAATTCCTCGCGGTAGGCTGCACAGCGGCAGGCTTGGCACAGAACATAGAACGAGCTTTGTGCATGCTTCAATCGTTCCCATCGACTGCATGAATTCTCGGCTCGGATGGCAGTGGCTCGTGACATTTATTCCTTGGAGAACATGTCATCGTCTGTCTATCACAACTCCGCCGTGTCGAAAGGTTTATAGGTAAATAAAAGTGTGAAGAGAAAAGGTTTTGTCGTGAGTGCAAAGCGGGAGCGCAGATATAATGCAGATTGAACTTAAGTATTCTAATTGTCAAGCTCGAAGCGTTTTTGAGAGAGCGAAGCGTCGGTTAAAAAGCCGTGGCCCGATAATCCAGATCCAATTATCGGTACTGGCGAACGAATCAGGGTAAATCAAGGCGCGCATCACGGAGAAACGACGGCCGGCAGAACGAAATGCGATGCAACCGAACGACAGTGATTACAGTCAATCGTCAATCGGATGGGCGACGCGTACAGGATTTTCCGCCTCTAATTTCCAAATCATTTCCAGTCGCGCGCGCCTCGCAGGTTCATTGCGTTATTGTTTCCAATTAAGATTCTCGGGCGTGGACACCTGCATGGACATATATAGGTAACATCAGGCTACATCTCCGCCAACAAGCTAGCGTGCAATCCGGCATGGAGGTAGAATAATTCCGGCGTCAAGCTAAAAGATTATCGCATTACGCGGGAGGATCAATTATCGAAAATAGATTACTATGCCCGGGTTGCGCAGATTTCCCTCATTTATTCGTGCGCAGCCCATTCCTCCCAATTAAGGTAATTGTATCAGTACTGTACCATCTAAAAGACAACCTTTGGCAGAAAGAACTGTTAACTTCGCTTTGCATACTGCCGTTGGGCTAAACTTTTGTCAGTGTTCCCTTCAGGAATTTGCAAAAAAATACATTTTGAACTAGGGATCTGGAATTTATATCACTTCTTCCTTTACGTAAGAAAACATTCCCCACCAAATTTCAGCCCCGGAAAAGGTCAGGAAGATTGGAAAACGTGGAAAAAACCGTCTAAATTAGACGAAACCAATTATTCCAGAAGGTCTCTCCCAGTGTTTTTGGTACAATTCTAGCATTTTCACAACTGGTTTCACGTTTTCTATTCGTTTTGATACTCAAACAATTGATTTATCAAGTGTTCGCCAAAGTCCGAGAACCTCTGGATAATCGAAAATTTTTGAACGACCCTTCCCGACCGTTTCAGTGTCTGATATTTCAGGCAGTGATTCAGTATTTAGCTAGAAAACAGTGATATAAATTCCAGAACCCCAGGTCAAAGTTCATTTTTTGGCCCAAAAATTCGTCAAGGGGTATACCCACAAAAATTTGCAAAAAAATGAATTTTGAGCTAGGGCTCTGGAATTTATATCACTTCTTTCTTCATGCAAGAAAACATTCCCCGCCAAATTTCAGCCCCGGAAAATGTCGGGAAGGTTGGAAAACGTGCAAAATACCGTCTAAATCGGATGCGATCAATTATTCACGAAACTGTTTTGAAGTGTTTTCGATAGAATTCCGCCATTTCTGTCACTGATTTGATGTTTTCTATTCGTTTTGATGCTTAAAGAATTAATTTATGCACCGTTCATGAAAGCTCAAGAACCTTCGAAAAATCGAAAAATTTTGTAGTGGTTTTTTGATACAACTACCTTAAACCATCCATGACTGATTCAGCAACGCAGCAATGAATCCATCGTGTTCTACCCACGCGAACCAGCTCGCTGTGCTGAATTCGAAAAAATTCCAGCTGCTCGTAATTAGGAGTCGCTGATCAAAGTACACGCGCACCTTCTCGCTGTACTCCAGCGCCTATAGATCTGCTTGACATTTCGCAGATCATTCGCATGTATCCTCTATCCGTACATATAATCTCTCGCTCTCACACACGTCTTTGAATCGCTCGACTTTCATCACTCCTAATTAAAGCCGCTTACCCCTGATAGATCTGTGGTGTTGCATTGCAATTGTGTTTGCTTAAAACCTCAGCCTCCCCGCGCGCGCTCTAGCACACACTCTTCATCTCCCTTTGTGCGATTGTGACAAGTGCAAGCTGGACGATTGTTGGTCGATCACCCGTGGGATTCATTGTCCACAGCAGAATTGACAAAAACGATATTTTGTTCTACTGAAAACTGAGTGAAAACGGCAAAAATAAGAGAGGCGATATTTTCGGACGATAATATTGACATAGCTGACTGATACGTAACCGCAACATCCTGTACGTGAGAGGAAATAGAAGAAAAAAAATATACTGAGTCTTGTGAACGAGACAAGAGTATTAAGTGTTGAACCGGGTTTCAAGAGCGATCTCGACGACGGATTCCAAACTGCCCCCTGAGAGCCTCCTGGCGATGTTAAGACTTTCCAATGCGATCCAAAACACTGCGCTACCTAGCCTCACATTACAAGCATCTCTCACACTGTAGGCTGATCTCTCCATTTCAAAGTTGGGTGGAAAAGTTAGTGGAATGCCTCGCCGGTGAGGCGTGGAGCCTGAATTACTGGAGCGCGTAGTGCACGTGGATTAGATACGGGCGTAGCCTATGAACGCGAGGATACGTCGCGCTACGGATTCTGAAGTTTCTTTTAGCCAAGCGCAGTCCGGACTAAGTTTCTCCCCTAGTTAATCCAGAGTTATTGCGTTTACAGCAGGTAAAGGTACTACGGGAAGGACTTTTGGACGACGTTTGTTATCTGCCTGAACGAGGATAATCTGTCTAATAAGTCCGGAAGGCTGACTTGTTCCGCGCTATTTTCCTCTCTCCCATTCAAGCGAGTTCATGAAACGCGCGACACCGACACTCGCTTGCTGGATTCAGACCATTTTTTCTGGGAAAGGGTGTCAGGCTGATGGATGGAGGTATAGATGTAAGGAATGGTCAGGAAAGACTGGTGACAGCCGCTGCTTTTGAAAAGAAAACTATATATATATGTCTTAAAAGGTTGAACACTTATGGGAGAATGACAGGCGAAGGAAAACGAAGACTGGGTCGCCTGATGGTGTTTTGTGCGAAGTACTTATTCGTAAGATCCTGGCAGCGCTAATTACTGCCGACATTGTTAATTGAGTATATAGAGGGCCTCTGCCTACACAGGGCTATTTAAGTCCGTGCAATTTGCGCTTTCACCAAAATAATGCTTGACTGCGAGCATTTATAATTATTCTGGCTTCCCTTACAAAACCGAAGAGTGCTACCTCTACTTACTATCTTTTATATAGTCGCCACAGTATATTAGAGTTGCATTCCAGGCAGATTTATATCACTCGGCTCAAGTGGAATGTCAAATTTATCGTAATATCCAGAGCGCAGCGGAGACGGTGCTGCCGCGACTTACTCTGTGCGCTCCCTTGAGATGAGAAGCACTCTCGAGTTCAGTTGGAATTTTAATTTTTCATATAACTTTCACGTTGCTCGGCGAATGGCGCATCTTGTAATTTTTGAAAATTTACCGCAAAGTAATTTAGTTTACTGCATAGTAATGAGAGTCGATCTCATTGGCAGACTTTCCATTACTATATAAAATAAATTCACGAATAAATTGTTTAAGTTACTTAGTTTTTCCTGAAAACATGAGGTTGCATCAGAGTGAACCGTAATGTAAGGTGATAAATAGAATCAGAACACGAGACAGCTCCTATAAAATACTTAGATCGCGTGATGCTGCGACGTGTATGAGGGAAAATGGAATAGCGAGATGTATCTGGTACGTGGAAAGTGATTGCAGCACCCGGTGAAATGAAATTTCAGTCAAAGTGCTGAACTGCAACACCCTTCTGACTATTCAAGTCCAACTTTCAAGGCCCTTTTTGCGTCAGCCGTGTGCCATTTGTGAGTGTAACGATATCCTACCAGCAGGTGTCTACCGGGAGCTGTCTCATTTCTTGTTCAAAAGCGAGGCCATAATGAGAAAGTAAATCCTTCGTACAGAAAAGCAGAGGGCACCTACTGGAAACCGTCCCATTTTCCTACCAGATTGAACGTCCAACTTTGTGCATACAATCTTATCTAACAGAGAAGATGTCAATAGTACGACATTGATGGGAAAAGTGTATCGGGTGCCATTGTGCGAAGTGTTCGTTAATAAGGCTGGCTTTCGGGTTCATTGAGCCAAGCGATACGCCGGGGGCATAATGTAAGTAGTATAGATCGTCGCATAGTCAGCCGCGCGCTCGCGCACGCCTATTAAGCAGTAACCAGCCTCTTATCCAACCACGTGTAAAGCCGCTCCTCGAGTAAAAGCATCAAACTAATCGAGCGAACGCATCTATTGCCGAGACCAATTACACACGGTCCTCTACCCGCCTCCCCCCATTTATTGATTTCAGATTTCTCGAGGAAAGCAGGAAATTTCGGTGCACGGGACACTGCCCACTCTCATGGCAATAAACTTGTCATCAAGTAACACTGCCAATGCCACATTACCTGTGCATGGCTGATACTTGTCGTTACCAAACACAAACACAGTTGTTCTAACGAAAATAATGTCCATAAATATTTTTGAAAATATCTTTAGTATTGTTTCGTTTAATATTAAAGAATTTCTATGGAAATCTTGGTACGAGTTTCTTCCCAATCTTGGCGTGCACAGGAAACTACCATTGGTCGAAGAGCACAGTTCAGAGCACCACTCTCAGGGATAGGAATCATGTTCAAAGTGTTTCCGACCGCCAGTAGTTTCGGGTTCGCTATGTGCACAAGTCCATTCGAGGTGTTTCAAAACTGTCGGATTGAACTTATGACTTGGAATTACATATCTCGGCGAACTTCGCTGCCGAGAGTTCGTCCCTGGGGTTTGGATTGCTCGTTAAAGTCTCTTCATCGGGAGGATCGATGCCGGTAGCGACACTTTCCTTGATCCGGCAGGAAGAGCCAATCATCCATAGATTTCTAGAATGAAAATGAGTTTGTTTTCCGTCAAAGAAAAATCATTTCTACAGCAGGCCATCATGAACGGAATAATCGTAGAGTTTGAGTCCAGTGCTGTCCATTTTCATCCAGGAAACTCATCTTCTATTCGTCGATGCTGGTTCGCATGATATTCAAGTGAATGTTTCCTGGCAAAAGGGTTCGAGCTTAGGATTAAATAGGGCGTGGTAATCGCCGCTGCTCGTAATTATACAGCAGGCTAGTACTTCGAAGTACATCCGCTCGTCTCTCCGCCACTGCCATCCCATCAGCGCAATACAGCCACTGAAATCCGCCATTCTTTCTGCCTTTCTCGTGGCTTCCTTCTCTCCACTGAAACTCTGTATCCACCTTTTTACCTTGCAAGAAAAACTAATCCTCAGTATTAACTTCCCTACGGTCTTCGAATTACAACTACGCGACAATTGCGCTTCATTAAGGTCCTAATTATCCCAATGGATTGTCAAGTACTCCTCTGCCACTGAACCCCTGAGCCATTTATAAGCGTGAAATTTTCTTGAATTCAACGGACTGAAAGACTGTACAATTATACAACGTATCAAAGCCGTTGCTGTTTTGTGCTTAATCCTGACAATATTAATTAATTAATGAAATCCTGGGAGCTTCGTTTCACAAAGGCATTGTTAAAAAGAATATAATTGAAAATAGAATATCACCGTGACAAAATGGAGGAATAAAGTGTTGTGTCAATTCAATATTATGGCGCTACGGGTTAATCGATGATACCGGTCATTACGGGATCATGTGGGAAAGCCACTCGAAGTAAAAGCATACGTCCAGCTTTCCAGGAGTTTGGTCTACCTCCCGCGAGTATGCTCCGACTGTGATCAAGAGATTATAGGGGGATAATCCTCAATGGCAACTTCGTCTTTCTTGGACGAACCAAAGCCTCGTCTACAATACCCTGCTTCTACGATATTGCTCGGATCAAAGCTTCAATTCTACGATAGAGAAGCTAATGTGAGATTGTCGCGTACATCACTCAGTAGTGCGCTACATCTTCCAATGAATAATCCATTATTTTCCATTTTTATCATCGAACTTGCTAAGTGGCCGAGATCATTAACGAACAAGAACTGTGTTCCCTCTATTATGTTGCCAGGTTTTGATGGGTTGGGTCAGCAGAGCGAAGGGGCGCAGACCATTCATTGAGGATCGATCGTAAAATCCGCTTATCGCGATTACGCTTGTATAACTGTAGCGATGATAACGGCTTTCCGCGTTGGAGAACTTTTGCCAATATCGAATAAAGGGATGCGGTACAACCATCGTGCAACTTTAATAAAATGAAAGCGTGTGCGCGAAGGGCGAAATGTCGGCTGGCGATCTGAATATAAATCATGACCTCCCAAGGATATTGTTTCGTTGGATGAGATCGAAGGAGTCGTCGTAAAACGTTGGGAAAATTGCCCCTCAGGAGAAAAAGCAGTCGTTGGCAGTTGGCTGAAAAATTGCGCTCGATTAACGAAGTTACCGAACAGTTCGCAACAGATGTGCGAACAAGTGTGTAGCGTGAAGTGTTTGAGGTTATTGGATAAAGTTGTACGACAGAACAATTGCGCGTTGTACACGCACTTGACGGCTCAATATTGCGTTGTACTTTCTCTCTCTCTCTCTCATACACACACACACACACACTCTCCGAGGCTTTCTCACGTTTATAACTCTCCCATTGATTCAGCCGCTTTTCAAGTGTTAGCTCTCGCGTTAACGCAAGAACAATTTTTCCAACACGACACCGTGTCGACAACCTATGCTTTGTTCAAGCGTGTCATCATGAAATCGATAACGCGAGTGAGCCTTATTTATTGCTCCTTTTCCAGCAGCCAGTGCATTGTATCGTGCGTCGTTCGCTAAACACGATCGATGAGTCTTTATGGCAGCAACTACCTTGTTAGTTACCTGCCTCGACATCTCTTGGCACGAACATTCTTTGACGCGACACTCGCAATAAAGTTGAATGCAAAGACAGGTCCCATTGAAATTGGAATTTATGGGGTTCGAATGGAACTAGAATTTGTAGTAATTGGAGTTTCTAAAATTGGAATCTATGACAACTGAAGTTTGACAATCTGACAGTCCCATTCATTGCATTCGACAATCTAAAACAATAGAACTGAGTAGATTTTGCTTCAGAAGTTATTAAAATTCAACCTCTACCTGTCAAAGTTTGTTTACGCCAGATCTTGCCACCTCAACTGACACTCACAACGCGTGTAAATTGGCCTTTAATACAACGCTGTATTAGAATCTCGAGTGGCCTGCTTTACTGATAATGCATCGTTTTCTCATTAACCGGGGAACACCGTAGCCCTCAAAGCTACCACAGTTTGCTGAGATACGTGACCACGTTAGCCCTCCGAGGAAATCACAAGATAGGCGTGCACAGGAAGCTTCTGTACGCAGCACGAACATCGAGAAAGGGCTAGTCACTCGCCTCAAAGAAACTCTTGTCAACTCCTTGAGGTGGTAACAAAGGCATGCAGGTGTGCAAGCTTAACCTCTGTCGCTCAATTCCGAAGGTCTTTTCCCCCAAAACTCACTCACCCCTCTCGTACATGAATTTTAGCCTACTGCGTCGATTTCCCTCACCCTCAGAAATGTCAAATCTAAATATATAAGAAAAACAGGTCTTTAAGTGACTCCAGGATGTTCATCGAGGTGGCCTGTCATTGGAACACATGTTATATCTGACATTGTTATCTAACACGAGAACAAAGTAGTTGCTCCAGGGTGATAAGAGATTCTAGGTGAATGCAGGGTGACAGCGGTGAAAGAGAATTGGGGGGAAAGCTGGACGACGAACGAATGCGAATTGTCAAAAGATAGTCACATTATCCATCCCCAGAGGACACGAGAAAGATAGAAGATAGTCTGTGGGCTTATCGCCCGGGGCACAGATGTCTTCTACGCTTTCTGCCATTTGCATAACCTGGACTCGAGTCCTGACCTAATCAGATCGGCTTTTTGAGAAGTATGAGCGTACGTAAGAGGCGAAGAAGCAAAAGAGTTTATTACCATTTCGAAGCGACATAAATGTCTTCTTGAATATAAGCAGCCAGTTAGCTTGGCCCGCGGCTATCTCCATTGTCATATTAACCCGAGCATAGCCTCTTTCACCACGTCATACTGGCACACTTCACTCGACTCTGTGTTTCCTTCGTAGCATCCATTCTGACGCATTGACAGGCTTGATGGACAGCCTTATCGTTTCGGGAGGCTCCACGGCGGGACGCCAGACCACCGAGAACACAAAGTGGCAAGTTGCAACGCGGAAAAGATGATAGATCGATTTATTAAGTGGCAACGACGACATCCCGACATAGTTTTAATGCGACCCTTAATGCGGACAGTCGAACAGTAGGCCACAGTTCTCGTAATTTACGACTAGTAATAATCCAGACCACAGTTTGAACTGGAATTCAATTGCAACGAAGGTTAACTATATATTACAGTGCGATCGTCGAGGAGATACGAAAGGAATTTTATGTATACCATCCCGAGAATCTTTCCAAGAATGCGTCTGCTTTGGTAAGTAGGGTAAAACTGGCAGAAGAATTTGCGGAAAAAGAACTGAGCAATGGCACATGCATCAGTTGTCGAAGAAGAGAAAGCAATTCCCTTGCACACATATCTATTTCTGGTGTAAGCTCACGAAATTCTATTATTATCACTTTTAGCAGCTTAGAAGTATAATTGATTGGTAAAATTATGATGTTCCCTGTTCGAGAAATTATACAAATTTTTTATTTCTTTTTTTAATCTGATGTACGAAAAGTTTCAAACGCTTGCGAGGAATTTCCCGCCGAGATTATTCTCATCCAACCCGCGGTAATCTCCCACTTACACGTCTGGTATGTTCTTGTTAAAGTTGGATCCTACTGATTCAGTGGGTCTATAAAGGGGGTTAAAAGAGTTAACTGCTGGCAGCTCGGCGTTGATAGCTTGACTGGAGGGATGGTGCCGCGGTTTCATAATAAACTTCTGGCAACTCGTAACCCTTAACGGTTCGTTCGCTATTGCTGTAGAGGGTTCTTTAACAAATCCCGCGGACTTTATCCTATAATGCTTGGAACGCAAGAGTTTTCCTACTGAGTTTCACGTTATCTTTACGCCTCAGTCAACAGTTACGCCGACTTTTGTGCCGGCCGCTCGTCATAAAATGACACTACCGGTCCAGCTGGATGCTGAGAAATCTCATCGAACTTTTTCGGTCGGTGCTCCAGTTTCATTTATCGCGTCTGACGCGCTCCCAACTCTTTCCGTGCTGACCAAAGAGGATAAAAAGGTCATGGAGAACAGCACTTAAGCGTTCGCCAATATCACTCGCCTTTTCATTCACCGGCACTAACTAGATTCCCTAGCTCTTTCCGTCGACCAATTTATCTCCGCCGGCGCACGTTTTTATTGCACGTATTACAAAATCCCCTGGTCCAGGTTTGTTTATCGTGAAATATCGCCTTCACCGCGCGCCTTTTAATCGTATTTCCCACGGGGGGTGAACGTGGACCGAGTGATAACCAGACCCATTTTAATAAAGCGCATGAATTCATTCTCAAATTCTTCGGCATCAGCACATTTTTATCAGGTGGAGCGACACATAATGTTAAAAAACACAATTCAATTATGTGACTTAATTAGAAAAAGATCGAAGATTGTAACACAATATAATATTGTGTAAACGGGTTGCTTCCCGACGAGCTCGTAATTGAAATCCGAGGTGAGTCAGGTTTCCGAGAATTTTCGCCCAGATGCGATCCAGTTCGGGGAGAATCACTAAGGTAAACAGACCGCGCTGCTTCTTAGGATGCCAAGTAAAGACAACCACAGCCCCGCTGTTGTCAAAAGGGTAGTCCTTAGTAATCAGTGAGAAGTTCAGTAGCCCGGCACAATTCAAGCAAGACGCATCGTTCCAGAATGACTGTGGTTCAGCGAGAAAGGCTCTAATAGCGAGATGTGCTTCTGTCGTGCGTGTAGAATTGCAAAGGGAGATCTTCCTGAGGCCGGCATGGATAACATCCGGACAGTACCACTGCGAATACCATCATTACGAGAAATTCGCCCTGTACGCTTCAATTTACCAGAGGCCGAGCGAGTGAGCGAAGCTCGCAGCCTTTTAGAATTCCAATTAACAAATATTTTGTACGTAATTGCAAGCAGCCTTTCACCGACGCCGGCGCCGTCGCGACGCGACACGTCGCTTTATTCTTCACTGTTATCGGGTTCGTGAAAGTAGCGAGAACAGATAGCGAAGCTATTGAAAGAGTGCTTCAGGAGTGGCGTGAAGAATTGAAAGATTCATATGAACAGCAATACACAGTTTTCAAGATGTCAATGTTAGAAGTAGAGTTCCCATTCAACGACAAGTTGCACCAGCCTTCTTTTTAATCGCTTGACAAATCGCTTTTGTATTATCGGATTGTTTACCTACTAGTTCAAGCGTGTTCGAGGCCAGCTGGAGAGCACTCGGGAAGAAATTTCTCTGGCGCAATCGTTAAGATGTCATCGGTGCTCCCGAGAATCGCAAAAAGAAAGTGGGTTTGTCCAGTGGTCGACACGCCGCACGTACTTACCAGGAAACTTCACAGAATGAGGAAGAAAGAGAACGAAGGGATGAACGAAACTGTGAGAGGATGTCACCCTGTGTGCACCACCGGATGCTTCGAAAATGGACGTCCACCAGGGAATATGCTGACGACATCACAGCACGAGTTTCATTGAATTTTGTTGCTCACAATTGATGCTTTTTTATACGGCCACCCTCTTCATCAAGAAGTGTACTGCGTTCCGAAACAGGTAGTTAGTAATCGGTTGAAATGGCTTGATGATCGATTCAATACCGAAATTCGCTCCACTTCTCTCGTGATTGAAGTTTGCTCCTGAAATTGAAATAAAAGATACAAAAAAAATCATGGAAAATAGAAAAGTGACAATTGCCGCAGTACGATCTTTTTAGAGGAAACTCGTTCACACGTCACGTATATGACTTCAAACTTCTAAAGTCGGCAAAAGACGAGTGATTGAATGGTTTACGAAGTTGATGAGATAAATGACTCATGGCGAAGACTTTTTAACAAAACAGCGTCGAGCGTTAGTAGAATTATGGGTGAAAACAATGGAGAGACAGCACCGTGAACGGTATTCGAGCGAAGTGTCGCCAGAAGTGACTCCGGCGAAGACGAATGTCGGGGAAGTGGACAACCAAACCTGAGGCAATTCTCAGTTGCGACGGGTCGAGTTGAAAATAAATTTATTTAGGAACTCCTGGCAGAGTCTGCTAGTAAACTTTCATTCCGTTTCCTTCAGACTCACATATATATACGCTGCGGGCTGGTTTACCTTCGTAGTTATTCGTACACATCTCTCAAACTAACAAGCGATATACTTCCACTCGACATTAAACTTTGACGTAGCAATTAGCCGTTGACACATTTCGAATCAATGATGAAAAATGTTGAAGAGATAACGTCAAACAAAATTGATATATCAAATAGAACTTACCGGCTGCTCAATGTAGATTGCGTTCAGTAGTATATCCGTACTACGGTCAGACATATAATACATGCAGATCACCGCATACAAATTCTGGTAGCAGGTGCGGGAAAGCTATAAAGTGAAGAGGTTTCCACACATTTTTTAACGAAATTTCAATGGATATTATCCGGGTAGCTGAGCATTATTTTTCAAAGAGTATATTCCGAGTCCTACGTTTTGCCAGCACTAGTCGACTTTCCATCCACCTCAAGTCGGTGAATCACTGGCGACTCGTGCGTGTTAAAACGTACTTGCCTGGAAATAACCTCCCTCGAAGTACAATATAATTTCTTTCTTTCTCTTCTTTTCCGCCCAGTCGCCTGGGATAATTGGATTCAGGGTGTTTATTCGTGATCAGAGAAGCTTGGAAAAGCCGAGCGCAGACTGTTACTTAAGCAAGTTGTTGGCATAAATTTGATTTTGAATTTAATGTGCAACCAGCTTGCTGATAGTAGATTCCTGATGACCTCGTCGGTAGAATATTCATAATTCTGCGGTGTTTAAAATCAAAGTGGTAAAAGCATAGGATACCGACAGTGGTGGGTGGTCCGGTGAAGCTAGTAGCGTAATGGAACTTCTTAATAATTTCGATGCACGTTCTTAAGCTTTCAGTGTGCCACCACTTAGAAAACTCGGCATTGCATGAAATTATTCGAGTGCCCTCACAACTTGCATCACAATACCACCTTGCAAATAACAACTTTCTATTTTTGCTCGATAATAAAATGATCAAGCGCGATCTATAAGAAAAAACTATGAGCTGATTAATGCTGCAAGCTTAAAATACTTTATTTACCGCGACATAAAATTGATAGCAGAGCAGGAATGCAGATCATTCTTGCAAAGTAACACATTGTTGAACGGCTGTGAATACACAGGTGTTTGTACACATCGTCATGGTGGTGCATATCGCACCAACTTATGTAATTACTAAAGTGCAGAATTATGATAATTATGGTTACATATAATGTATCGTAAATTAACTCTGTACTGCAAATAATGTATTGAAATAACATACTTTGCTTTGATAATGTTTACATACGTTAACGAAAACAGTCGGTGGAAAATTGATAGAGCTATGAAAGTGGCATCCGAATATTTTGACTACATATGACTTGAAATCGCCACAGCTGCGAAATAAGGGTTCTGTTATGCTTTTTCCATGCAATTCACAATGCCGTATTACCCACAATTTATTTCTAATCAAAACGAGCGAACTGAACCACTATCGAAACATTCGTTGAGAGTTCAAATTTGCTTGACAATCTCATAACTTCGAAGCAGCATTGAAAGGCTAATAGGAGGAATTCCGTATTTTCCATGGTATTTGTATGCGGTTGGCTGAGCACTTACTCGAAATTATCGGTGAACTCTTGCACTCATTGTGTGAATATCACACAACCGTTATACATGTTACCCCTCTCAGGTGTTTGACATTTCAGCAGAAAACACGCAGAGCGGCGAAATGTTTGCGTATAACTCTCCAGCATTGTGTCGTCGGCCGGCATTATGGTCAACGCACACGTCCACCAGCGAGCATGTAGAGTGGAACGGTCGACTTCGGGAAATTTTAATGGGACCCATTATTTCGCGGTCACCCTCTGAGCCCAACCAGTTCACATCTACTGCCACTCGAAATTATACAGAGCTTCCCCGGGAAAGTAGATTGATGCTACTGAAATTAAATGTGGCTCGTAATCGGGCGCATTTGTAGCTACACGTTTATCCACTTGCTTTTTATGGACACAATTCTGAATATTCATTATCCTCAGAGCGCCGCCCGATTTTCCAACAGCTTTCTCTTCCCACGGATTATCTTTACCAATTCAATGTCAAAAAGAACAAAATAACCAGCGCACGGAAAAAAATCTGTATGCTTGCATATTGTTTCTTTTTATGGAAAGCTTATCAACTATGCAACACACACCAGAGCGTACACAGTAGAATACAATAGTACACAGTAGATAATTGAACTACCGTGCTCCAGTATAAAATTACTGGAAGCTGAGTTTCATAGTATATTCGAAACTTGGCATAGAAGTATACATAATCCTGGCGGATATGTGCGCCCCCGGAGTAATTCGAGAAACGTTTCCCTAACTGTATTTCGATGTGTGCGCTGGGTATTAATTGCCAGTTAGCCGGAGCATACCTGGGAAATCAGAGCAGTATTTAATTACATGATTAATAGGATCCTGGCCATATCGGTAATAGTACTTCGAAACTTGTCAGTCTGGACGAGATCATATTGCTTGAAAGTTTAACTTTTTGAAAGCTCTTCCCTAAGGACGTTCTGAGTTAGCTACCCGAATATTTATTTACAGTAAAGCAACTTGAAAATATATACGCCTGACCCTTTCAATTTAATTACATTGTATGGTAGCACTAAAAGGGGATCTGTAATAGGATAATTTCAGAAACCCAATAAATGGAAGAGCAATGTAGGGAATAATTGAAACTTAATTTCAATATCGAGAGATACTTTATACTGTGCAAATAAAATACCTGAAAAATCCCATTGAATCGGTGAGACTCATGGCGTGCAAGTGGATTCTTTGATAATCGCGCGGCAATGATGCGAGTAACTAATTTTAATATGCAGAGATATAATTCCTGCCAACTGGAGTCGGGCAAAATCGTACTCGCGAGTAGACGTTGCCAGCAACTGGTACAATCAGCCACTGATTGCAAAGCGGCCTCCTACAATCAATGGTCGTGGCTAGATGCGTCGTCTCTTTTTTGCTGTTGTCGTCGACGGGCATTTCAAGTCTGTAATTTGACGCGGAACTTTTAGCTCGCCTCTCCACGAGAGTAATCATGCAGTCCCAGAACTCACGAGGGTAAAGAGAGAACCCGTTTATTTCGCACCAACTATCACGAAAATAGGCAACAATTTTACACTGTACTTTTCACAATAATTTAACACGTAAAATAAATTGTTACATTGTAAATCATTCTTAATACCGAATGTTACAGGCAACGGATTACAAAGAGCATTTGAAGTGCCTTTGATTCTCGCAAATTGATACATCCAAACAAATATTCAGTTTTTCGTTATTACAACATTTCCCTATATTTTTGCATCCGTTCGTATTATGATTCAATCCTCTCGTACATTTTTATCCGGGCTTTCATCTAACTTTATTCGACATTTTTGTGCATCCAAAGCTTGGTACAGCGGCAACCGCGATACTCCAGCTTCCAGGAAAGGTCCGGTTATCAGGAACCAAGGCAGGTTTTACCCTAAGCCTGGTGGATATCGCATCAGCTGCGATAAACTTTTTCGTCGCCCCCTGTAACGAGCATTCTCATTAAAGTTCGAAAAATTCGTTTCCCCTGCATCGGCCCTCTCCACTCTATTGTCGTGAACATCGGGCAACAATTTACGAGGGCGTACAAAAATCGCCAGTAGTCGACCAGATTTGCAGTCGCATAAAAAACGTGTTTTAATATCGGAAGCCCATTCGACGCCAGCACCCTGTTTTTCCAGCACCACCGAGGGCCCATCAATAACACAGTGCATTGTTTTCAACGTACCACAAGCAACCTTTGTCCCTGAACGAACTTATTGAACGATCGGAACCGCTAAATATTTATAAAACTGCGAATTTATACATTTAAAGCACCATTCGCGGGTCGAGAGTGCATTATGCTAACTTGCTATGGTAAACAGGGCTGGCATGAACGGGTATTTGCAAGTTCGGTGAGGGTTCAAGAAACTTGTGGTAAGCCGAATGACACTGGTGCAATTAGCACAGTCTTAATTTAGAAAGGTAGATTCGTCTCGGATCGATCTAGCGAAGAAGTTAAATACTTTGAAATAGCTCTTATAACCCAAAAGTAAAGGGTAGATATGCTTGAAAGTACGTAGTGAACTCGCGCGAATATCCTCGGTCTTTATGGACACCTTCGACTCTAAATCAATCGATCTACTCTGGCATTCCAGCTACTCGACGGAGCGAATTTTTCAAACAAATCGAAGTAACAAGATACAAGCTTCATTGTGTTGTCACTCAGGGATCATTGAACTTGAAACGAGTCGCATTACCGTACACTTGATAATCGAATTTTTTTCCGATAGGAAGTTTGAACAGCGTAAAAAATATTACTGGGATATTGGACAGCATGCTAGTAAGAAGATTATTACAATTTCCCTCGAAATAAGAGGTCATTGGGTCAATCGATCCAGTTTGACTAATATAGGCAGGAAATCACATCAGTACGCGAACTCCGCGATGACATTAGTGTTGGAATGAAATTTTCTGCTCACTTCGTTACATTTTCAAGGCGATTTGCGCACACTGACGCAGTCTCATGTTCATATACAAAGCCTTGAGGAAATAGGGACGATGTTGCCGAAGCAATTTTCGTTTGAGCAACCGGGAATAGTCAAACTCTCTCTCTCTCTCTCTGTGTCTCTCTTCCTTGCAACTCGGCTTCTACAGGGCGGTGCAGCTACCCCGTTTAACTTGTGCCTGTGCATATACGTAGAAGTGGGCGTGTGTTTATAGTTAATGGTGAATAAACTGCAGCAAGCGCAAGGCAACCTAGGGAGCGCTTATTAGCGGTGAAAAATACCCACACGTACACCAACCCGAGCTGGAAGCTGAAAAGTTTTGCAGAAGATTGCGTGAAGTTTGCCGGAGAGTTTGCAATTCGAAATCCGCAGGCCACCAGAGGATTGGTTGGTCCTTTGAATAAAAATAAATCTCTCGATAATATTAATACAGATCGAATACATTATACTATTGATTATTAGGTCTGTAGTCGTCTAGTGTATAATATGAGTTTCAACCAAATAGTTAAGTACGAATATTACACAATTCTCGTAATACTGTGAACGACAAAGGCATTGAATTTCGGCGCACACAATACGGGTTTTCCCCAAAGCAGACGAGAGTACAAATTTGTTTAGGAGATTCCAGATTTTTCACGTTTACCTGTGAAAGACAAATCTGCCGAGATCTGGAAAAAACATCCGTGTGGAGTTTCAATGAATTCAATGAGAGTAATGCACCACGGGCAACCACTATTCACCATCAATCATTATTTCGAAGCTTTAGTTTGGAGCGCAATCTGTGCACTTCGAATCCCAGCAGGAATCGAAAAACGAGAAATAATCAGGCCAGAGCAGGACACCTGGTAAAGGAAAGAACTCGATCGACTGGTACCTTTTATACGATGAAACCAGTGTGCGGGTAGGAATTGAATCGCCGAAATCGCGGGAAGAATAATCGAGCTGGCCCAATTGGAATTCCCGGGGCGAAACAAAGGCGATCGAGGCCTTGTGCAACCAGGCATAGGGACTGGGCTTTAGCCCACTACTTCCGGGGATCTTGATTACTTCAGGCTTCCATAGCCAACGTGAAAAGTTTCATTAGCGGTCGATGAAAAGCAAATTCATCCGGATGGCCAATTCTTTTTAACTGTCTACGCGCGCCCCGTTACCATCGATGCTCTAATAGCTTTACCAACATTTAGCCAGATATACGCATGCATTCCACATCAATTCGACCGCAACCACAAATCACGCGTCCTTTATTAAATCTTCGGACAACATGCGGCTCACGTTACTCTCCCTATTCCAACCTCCCTCTACGATGAAAGCTATCTTCCTCTCGAAAGCAACGTCTTCACACAATGCGAATACATCAGCGCAGGATAAAAGACTTGATAGTACCGGTATTGTACGTTTCAGACGTGCGAGCAAACTCCCCAGGGATTCAACACAATTTTCCATAAGATCCCAAGCTGAATGCGCATTCGAATTATTATCGCAATCCCGGTGATTCCATGCGTTACGCGTTTCAATCACAGTCATTATGCATGACTTAACGTATTTGTCGACCAGTCATTAGTGAGCTCATGAAATTATCATAGTGAATAATTGTATTTTATAAAATGTATATAACATTTTATAAAATTCTGAACTCCAATATATAAATATTCTATTTTGGACTATTTTGTATAGAGTAGTGTTTGAATAGAAATGAAGAGATCTGCGTTTGGAATTGCAGCTGGAGGCGTGCGGTCGACTTCTGTGCTGCGTGGAGAGGCTGTGCGGAAGCAGGAACACCCAAGAGCCAGAAGTCGAGAGCAGCCGCATTAGTCGAGATCGAAGGGGCGCGAAAGCGGGCCCCGAATTGGAGGGGCCCTCGGGCGCCGAGGATGGCATCCTTCCGAAACCGGTCAGCCCAAGTCCTGCTTCCACATCCTCGCAGGAGGATGCCTGCAAACCTCCACCAAGGAACTGTTACCGCCTCGTCATGCTTGGCAGCGCTCGGGTCGGCAAGACAGCGATTGTAGCACGGTAATCAATCTCATTCCAACCTTCTTTCAACCCTTACGACTTTCTCCTCTTGTGCACCTTCAAGGATTTAGAAAACCTTTCTCCCAACCCTTTCTTCCCACTCGATTTTTTCATTCCGCCTAGCCACGCTCTCATTTCTCATGGTTGCTCTGTATTAATGTGTGTCGAGTGTCCAAGAGTAGTTCAAAGAGCACGCACGTCCCGGTGAACCCATGCCTGCCTTTTGCACGCCCAGTGTTTTATGAATTTCTGTGAAATGCGCCGCCGCAAGCAGCGACGTAAGGGTGGGTGAAATCTCGGCGAAACGAGCGAACGAAATGCTTGGAAGAAAGCGACGCGGAAAACTTGCCCGAGTGTCGTGACTCTCTTTTTCCTCTCTCGTTCCACTATTTCTCACGTACACTTTTTAAACGCGTGTGTACATACGTGCTCCACGTGATCTTGCATTTTTAAGCTCGGTATCGTATTAGCTTTTAATAAGTTTTTATTTCGCTGAAATCCCCTGGAAAACTAATTATTCTTGCAGCTGTGATATTTTATCCACGATGAAATTACGTTTTACTGTACGTACGCCATTGACGCTAATGACTTCAACCATAATGGGAATTCGTTCTCGTATCAAGATTGCGGTTTTCAAAGTATCACTGTTTTAAGAGCCAGATTGCCGTGGGCAGTGTGGAAATAGTTGCCCGACGGAGTACGGAATTCACGGTACAGCTCGAATGTGTTCGGAAAGTGCACTCACGACGTTGAACTTTGTGCTCTGCCAATGTAACGGTAAAGGTCGAGGTACATTTCACAGAGCTCCACAGTTCATTAGTGACAGAGCGCAGTTTCGTACAACTGTTACGTCGAGGTCGTCTTATTTTCATGTAGCACGGGTTTGCGGCCTCCCTCTGACACCACTTCATTACACTAAGCGCCAAAATGCCGGGAGTTCCCTAATGAAAGACTAATTGCGTTAAAAACCGTCTCATACCACCCAGTGAAATGAATCGCCTCTGGTCCAACGGTAGTGAACGGAACCCGCAGTAGTGCCTGTAAATTCGAGCAAATATACGGAAGACAGAAGCGCTAAATCTCCTGAACCATACCGCGGAGAACGAGAGACGAATGTTTGATACGTGTGTCGAATTTTTGGGTGATATCGAGCGACCCTATTTTATATTTTCCTTCGAAACGCTTCTGAATCGATAGATTCGCAACAGAATACTCGACGGGAGTTTGAGATTTGTTCTTGAGCGTTCTGGGCGGACACTGTCGGAGTGAACAGTTTTGTCTTCCACGCATCACTTGTCAACCCTGTCCGAAACACTTCTCTTCCATTAGGGGAGCTTTTGGTATCCGCTCTGACACGGTAGTCCTCAATTTCTTTGGAAATTCCTCGTTTTCGAGGCAATGGAAGAATCAAGGAAAAGTGATATTGGAAAGTGGACACATATGTTACAGATTTCTATGGAACAAATTCGAGGAGAGCTACACGCCGACAATCGAGGACTTTTACAGGAAGCTCTACAGGATTAGAGGAGAAGTCCACCAGCTCGATGTCCTGGACACGAGCGGAAATCATCCGTTTCCCGCTATGCGACGATTATCCTTCCTAACGGGTAAGAGCCACGGCTTACCGTCAAGACAACAAATGCTCCCTATCATTCACCTTCTCGAAGAAAGACGTAGTCGCCTTAACGCAAAGTATGAAGTACTATTCAACGAGATTACCCGCCGGATGACGCGTGAGAGCAAACACTCTCCGCCAACTCGATGAAGTATTTCGCGAACGTGGCACGTATCGCCGGAATCCCCCAATCCTTTTCTCGTCTTCTTCCCAATTCTTCAAGTATAACCCTGAAACTTTCGATTACTTGCAAGGAACCTCCACCAAAATCTATGTTAGTCCTATTTCTATATATCTCTTTTAATAGCTTTCCACCCCCAATCTTATTTCAAAGGGTGCAAAGTGGAAATGTTTTTGCGCATCATACATAAACATTCATCGTTAGAAAAAGAACCAGTTGTATACCAGAGATGTTCTACTTACATGCGAACAATGAGTTCCCTTGAAATCGGCACGTGACACTTGGGTACCGTTTCTTGTTAGTCATCGTTTAGTCACCCCGGCTTTTCCGTTGCCGCATGCTTGATGTCTGAGGGTAAGCTTTGCCTGCTTGGTTTGTATTCCATTAATGGGTTCAGGGTACAAACGCCAAGTGGCGACTCGATGTCAACCCCATGATGGAGCACAGTAATCTCCAGTTGAAATCGGAAGGGTGTTGAAACCATGGGGGAAATTCTCGCGACGGGGTGTCGACCAGAAATGGCGAACCCCTGGGAGAGCAGGGGTGCGGAAGGGTAATAATTTCATGAATATTTCAAAGATACATCAACACTTTGAATACACGCAAGTGTAGTGATTTTTCAGCCAAGTTCTACAATTTCCCGTTGAAACTTCTCTGTAGAACTTGTTGACGGTTTGCCAGCCTGTTTTATTCTAGAATCAATTTCGATACCAATACGGTGGCTTCTATCGTTGAGACGTTATCGCTTGAAATCAATATACTCGCAAAATTTATAATAACGTTACAGGAAACAGCAGCTGCCTAATGAACGCCAGGCAAGCGAACATGACAGACTGCATGGAGAATAGCTATTAAAGTGAAGTAGATCACATCGCTGTTTAACGGAGCGTTTACTCGATCACATATGCGCTTGGGAATCGAAGATATACTGTCTGTCATTAGAACCTGTGCATACAGAGTAGTGAAATGACCCGATCCCTCAGCCACACGTCCCAGAATTCATCGCACTTGAAAATATTCCAGTTGCCCGAAAGTTTTCTTTGGTAGAAAACTTTTGCGGCAAGTGGGACGTCGCAGCTATCGGAAGCTTACCACAGAGCTTGCGGAAGTTCGCCAATGTGATATAGCATCGGTCGAACTAAGGAGAAGGAGACATCTTAAGAAGGAATTGGGAAGATTCTCTCGGCAGGTGATTAGGTGCCGGAACACCGGGCGAATTTGGTGGCATGTAACTTTCGTTCTGGTTAACAGGTCCCGTGGCAAACTGCATTCCCATCAGAGGCGCACACGTGACAAGTGTTATGTAGCCAGGTTCTCTCGGTAAATCGATGCGTGCACCACGCCTATTTTCATCACTGAATTCCACGCAACGCATGCAACCGTCACGTGCATTTCGCACGTATGTTCGAATCACCACGCGAAGTTGGACATGTCAGTGTGGCCAGTGATTGAATTCGATCTCGATCAAAAGTGGCCCAGCATCCACCAGACTCGAAAACAGAGGGATCGCACGATCCATGCATGTTTCATGCGGGTGGCTCTCGTTATTTCGAGCATTCTCGAAAGCCCCTCTAGGAATTCTACGAATTAAACGACTCCAAGTTCTTCCAACCCCTCGGGTCATCGTCCCACTCCTCTGTCACGTTACCGGCGCGGATACCGCTCTTTTCACTACCACGCACGCACTTTACTGTGCACTCCAGCTCTTCCAGTTCTCCATAGAATTTCGGCTCGCCTGTCTTGCGAAGAATTTTACGATGAAATTCTGCCGAGAATGCTCCCGGCAGTCTCGCATTACGTGCAGTAGAATTTTTCGTTTGTGAAAATACGATTGAGAGGCTTCTGGGAAACTTCAAAACTTTTTGACTGAAAGTTATAAACTTAATTCACTATTTGGTATAAAAAAATATTGGCAAGCGAACAATGGCATTGTTACCGTTTTAAGTTGCATATACTTCGAAAGATTAATTACGGATATATTATTGGCATTCACATTTAATTTTCGAGGGATTACTGGTTGTTCCTCTTCATCTCTCTCCAACGCAGCCGATATATGAACGTATGTGTTTACAGAATACGGTTCGGGTGGAGTATGCTGATTGTACTCAGTGTACCATTTTCCGATATCGACTGCGAGTCCTTTCTCCGAGATGAGTACATCTACTCTCCGCATCAGACGCTTTTCTCCCCGATTATTTGAGTGCGCTCTCGCATTGTCCCGGCAGACGTTATTCTTCGAGCATTTGTGATAAAAGGATCCCGTCTACACACGGAATAACAGTGCCGAAATTACTTCTGCGCGAGTACCACCTCTCGACGTTCTTGACGTCATCAAGAGTAAAGCTCCTGATTTGTCATCGTTCTGAAACGATAGCTGTTGGGGAACCATTTTCACACTCATCGATCTCACTCGGCAAGAGTGGCAGAGAAGGAAAAAATTCATTTGAACGCAAAAACAATTTCGGGTGATAACAGTGACTGAAAAATATTTGCGAATGGCCAATGCATCCAATGGTTTCACAGGCTCCCCGAATGGCAAGTGGGAGGCTGTTCGGCCCACGGTGGGTTATTGGATCATTTTTCCGTGCACGTACATGCAAACATATCGATATATGTTCTGTTCATCCACAAAGCCTTCCATGGAAATGCTACTCGTCGATAAAGCATATAACAGTAGAATCACCAAAACATGGAGAGGGGATGTCAGGGAAAATATGTCGAAATTCGAATGCCCATAAATAGCTATCCTCGCTACCGCCTGCTAATTATCATAACCAGTTTATAACGAACGAGGAATTATTTTTCTCTCACGAAAAAAGTTTTGTGCCTTAATCTTCAGAGTCTAGACAGATGAACTCATTTTAACACATCTTACACAAAACTCCTTGTCGTACTGTGTATGTATTAAATTTTAGCAAACATAATCTGATGAATCATGGAGTGCGTGACGAACGCCAAAAATACAAACTCATAGAGGCGAACACATTTATCAGCGCGAAAATTAAAATTGGAGTTGGGGACCGCTGGCAGTTACGGGATATTAATGCTCTTAGTTCGGAGCGATAACGTTCCAGTTACGAATTCAAGAGAAATTTATGGTTCGTTCTGGTTAGCTCGTTAAACATTCGCAGGCAATCTCAATTGTTGGCTAGTAAAGGAATTGCGATATTGTGATAAATCTAGTTTCAGCCAATGATGGGGAACATTGCCACACGTATAACAGATGCCATGCAAGAAATATCGTATTAGACGGCTATAGAAACGAGTTGTAGCACGATGTTGGCCGACACCGTAACGATCGAGAAAATGACTCCGTCGATTTTCCCCCGACACACAAGGAACAAGAAGGCCATAAGTCGGAGGCTAAAACGTAACACGCGACGATCAGTATTCCACAAAGGGTCGGACCTATATACGATAAGGGAATATTGCCGACAGTGAAATGGGCAAAAGGTAATGATGTTAGTAGGACCAATTCCACACTCGAGGTCCTACACGAAGGTCGACTTACAAGCATATATCTCACCGCATGGAACAAAACCTTAGTACTTGTTCTAGAATGGAGCAACAGGGTTTGCGAGTGCGGGCGACAGAATGAGTTAGAAGTAATGATGTAAGGGGATTAAGGGGAGAAATCAACTTGACTGAATTCTACCTCGGATTACTCGCTCGTAGTAGAGTAATCTCATCGCAATCAGACTCCTCGAGCGTCCACTTAGAATTTTCCATTTGTTTTTCTAGTCTTTGCATAATCATCCTAAACCTGCTTTAATACACCTGTCGGGAACACCGTCGCGTAGAAATTCTCAGCTCGGCAAACAGTGAGGTGTTAAAAACCGTCGTGACATTAGACAAGCACTCGGCTCGACGGTCAATAATAGAAGCATGTCAGACTAGGACACCGAGCAAGAGACATAAAAGTGAGAACCTTGACATAACATATAATAATTAGATAAGCGTTTCCTGCTGTCAAAAAGCGCATGAGCAGCACGCATGTTGAGTGGAATAGGGTCGCGCCGAGTGTGTATTTATTCTTTGATCTGCTGCCTCTTTGTATTTGGTAGCTAATATTTAACGAGCAGCTCGTTTGTGCCTGCCGACTGGCGCACGTAGAAATTCCCGCAACTTTCTGTTGCCATCGTTTGGCTCTGGATTCCGAAAATAGTGTCCGTCAACATCGAGCTCCTCTGAACGATGATATTCATTGAGCAGTTTCTAGTGCGAGATTTAAAACTGCCCGCTCAAATCCATCTCGGCGAGATAGCGCACTTTCGAGCGGCACTCTTTCGAAAAATCGCTATTTTCCTTCCACTTCTCGGCAGATGTTTTTTCATTGAGTGCCAGCACTGAATTTATGCTGTGTATGCGCCTGCGAGGCCTCACACGGCTGTGATAGTCGAGGAGAATAGAGGGAATATTTGCCGGAGGATGCATCTGCTATGTACAGGGGAGAAACTGAGACCTCGGCATTAAGCTCGGTGCCGTTGCAGAGGATTTGATGAAAATTACACTACACGAGTGCTATTAAAGCCTTGTTATCAACTCGAATCATTAGACAGCATTTAATGCCGAGTATAATACTTCTAATGAGTGTGATATACATGGTTTCAGCTTTATTCAATTAATTTCAATTAGTTTAGACGCATTACCTTTAAGTAATTAAATGAATTTTTATTATCAAAAGGATAGTATCAAATTTTCGAAAAAGGATCATTTGCTGACGCGATCACAATTATCCTCGACACCCGAAGTGTTACATGAAATTCTGGCGACACAGCGGTTACCCGAATGAACGTTCGAAAGCGGCTTTTTGGGCAGGGTCGTGATTACATCGGTGGCAATTAGTTTTGACGGCTAGCTGGCTGGTTAATACGGATCGTGCAGTACCCGCTCGTGTTTGGCAACTCGAATGCTTTCAGCCTAAAATCGATAAGCCAGCAGCGAGGGTGTGCTTTGAAACCTTAACATCGCTTCTAGTGACAGAAGCGAGGAATTATTTTAAGATAGTCTGACATCAAATTCTCATCCGATGCCGGTTTTTAAGCCGGTGATGTACACAGTTCCAAGTGCAACGGGCGACAGTGCGGCTGCTGACCCGAATTCGAAGACAATGACACTCGAGACAGCGACGCGAGAAAAGGGAATTCCTTTCGATGCCGACTTCACGCGCATAATGCCTGACATACATTTGAACGCAGGAGACAATACGAGGTGGCTAGCATAGTACCTGCAGAGATATCCTGGCGTCGAAAATTCACAATTGTCAAGCTAAACTGATACCCTATTTCGACAGCTTGATGTAATATCCTGAACCGCCGCAGAAATCACTCGAGTTTATCTCGAAGCTACCTCGCAAATCCCTCATCTCGTTGAAGATCCACCGATCTAATAAACTGCGCGCTTAAGCATATATGGCAAAGTCACATAGTCAAACAAAGACGGGCCGAAGTATTAAAGTTCCGCATTTTCCCTAAGAACGAGCGGAGTATTTCGAGTCACGCGCCACTTACTTGCTGTTGCGTGTCCTAAGTCTATATAAATTATTTATAAATCTATATGCAACGCGATTGCGACTACCACCAACTCCTTCAACGCTTCAGGGAAACGGGCGTGTGTTTTTATGGGGTACGCATAATCTTATGGGATATGTCACTATAAGCTCAATTTATATACAATATTGAAAACACTACCCTATTTCCCGATATTGATGTATGGCGAAGATATTGCCGGGTAGAAAAGATCGTCTTGGAAAATCGAACGGTCTGTATACGCAGATTGGAATAGTTCTTGGAAGTTTGATGAGAAGCCTCAGGACTATTCGGAGTTATTGCGCACTTGGAAGTCGAAGTGCCATTGTCACGAGCATCAGATCCCCTCTCACTAAATCGTAGTCCATGACCAAAGCCCCTGGAATAATGGGATGAACGAATAGATCCACTTGATCATTCCATCATGAATTCTAGTGAAATCCGCTTCCCACTGAGAACTATTGTCGCTTTAAAGATCAAGGAATACTTGCGGTTGATTATGAACTACGAATCATATGATAACTTTAACTATACTCGTACTAGATGGAAAAAGACATATTAAGGACAAACTTATTAACACATGAGTGTCGTTGTCACAAATATGCGGACGGCATATACATATTCATCATGCTGCGATGTGATTGCGTGGTGGATTTTCGTGTTCTCGTGAACCGAAGGAGCTCTCGAAAATACCAGCGAACCGAGTGTACACGCTCGGCTGCATTCTTTGGATTACAATTTCCACACACAGTGGTTGGCAACACTGAGTGCGATAGTTGAAATCACAGTTACTCAAAAATTCGTATATTCGGGCGACAAGCAATGTGCTCATTAAATGAATTAATCCCCATTTTGACAGCCGCGCTAAAAGAACGTAGAGTGGATTTATACGCCATACTGAACACAGTTGGATTTATACTCCAACAAAAATAACATGTCGTTCTTTTACGACCCTTTTACCATTGTTCCTTTGAAAAATTCATCCTACAATTCATCCTCGCTATTTTTGAATCCGTTGCTTTTGCTTTGCCCGAATACGCAGTATCTGCTGGAATACATTAAACCGCTGTTGAAAACTATGAATAGGTAATATTCTTCGAACCACTTCTCGGCGGACACGATTGAAAAAGATGCAGTAGGAATTTTTAAAAGAATTCCGTGGACGCGCAAAAATCATCTATCATTAAATAAGAATCCGAAGCCATGGCTCGTATTGGAATAAGATTAGAGAGTGCTTCGGAAGTCTTGTTCATTAACTACAGTTTAGAAGTATCGGATATAGTCGGCGGACTCAACCGATCGAGATAGTTAAGGAACTTATCCAATATACGATTAATCGACTCATACGCCTAATTGACCACCCAAGTTCTGTTACAGTAAAGTTCATCATTTACTAGCCGTTTTCCTAATTAAAAGTATAACTAATACATAATCCGAAGGAGAATGCGATGCGTGCCGAGGGTATTAACGTTTCTTCTTTATTACAACTTTTTAGGAGACCTCTTTGTAGTGGTGTTCAGCATGGATTGCCGAGAGTCCTTCGAGGAAGCCATCAGGCTGCGAGAAGCAATTCTAGAAACTAAAGTGAGCGCGACTCAAAGTGCCACGAAGAGCAGGAGCAAGAGCCACTTCAGCCTGAAGGTGCCCATGGTTATCGTCGGGAACAAATGTGATAAAGACACGAAGTACGTGAGATGCCGGGTCAAACTAATCATGAGCACCTGCCCCGAAAACCAACTATTCCATTATCCTCTCTCAGATTTCACGTTTATTTTCTAAACGAATCTCGTACTAGCGAAGCGACTAGTGTAAACGCAATTCGTTAGATTCACGCATGACATAAATTACCAAAATCCCTTATCGCCTGTGACACATGGTATGTAACTTTCATTGGGGAGTGAGTCAATTTGTCGCAGCTGCCCTTTAATTAAGTGTTTAGTCGCGCATATAGCAGCAGGTGCAGTGTGCTTCCGGTTTATTACAGAACAGTGACGGTGGAAGAAGCGAACCAGTACTGTGCGAACCAGGACGATTGCTGCGTCTTTGTGGAGGCATCGGCTAAGAGGAATTACAACGTCGACGAGCTTTTTTACCAACTATTCACAGTGGCGGGACTGCCGTTGGAAATGGCGCCGAACCGGCACAGGAAAGTCCCACTCACGTTTGGTTCACCGACCATGCTACCACCCTCACAGGTGGGTGACATAATTACAGTTTCATCTCCCGCTATCCATTACCGAGCGCTATTCGAGAGATAGCCCGATTACATGTTCGTCTAACAGCTGGCATACGTTCGATTAGTGTTTCCTTTCGTTTGACAATTGGCTTTGCCAGTAATGTCTGGGAAGAGTAAGGGGTAGAATTAGTGATTTCCGGGCCGCTAGCTATCAGCGAGAGGGTAAGAAGTCCAATTGTGAGTAAAGCTTTTTCGGAGACAGAACACAAAGGGCAACTATCGAGCGGTGCTTTCCTTTGTCGACGCGGGGGTAAAGGCGGAAGAGGAAGGGCGAGTACTTCTCGGAGGGTAGGCCTGAAAGTGCGACCTTCTGTTTGCAGCCAAAGCACAAAGCAACCCTTAGCATAAAGCGTCGACTGAGCGATGCCTGTGGCGTCGTGGCGCCAAATGTACGCCGGCCGAGCATCAGGACGGATCTGATGATCATGAGGACGAAAACGTGTTCCCTGGCCGCCGGCATTGAGAACAACACACCCGGCTCCCGGATCACCCTGAGGTCATCGGAAGCAGGGAAGGCCTGCTCCATACAGTGATATCTCTCGTGGAACTATCTCGGTTCAACCCTAGACACTCGACTCTAAATTTTAGGACGATCCCCGTCAGCGGACTCCACAATCATTCTAACACACTCCTCGAATTTTAACGGCTGGCAATTGAAAAGTGAACAAGTGGAAAAGTGCCAATTGAATTAAAGCTGTCGGCCGATCGACGATAAAGATCGACAGGAGTATAAATAGTCAGCGAGGGGAGGAAAATCGCAATCGGGGATCGTCGGAAGAGGAGAATCTTCAAATCGACCACGCTGCTCGCCTTAATTAATTAAAGAGGTAGCACTAGCATAGTGTCCCAGGGGAAAAGTATATCACAGAAGTAAGCCACAATCAAGGATCAGCTGTTAAGCTAATTAGTGACACGCGATCGAAACGCGTTGCGAATCTTGCGAGTATAAAATGCGATGCGTGGAAAGTCTGCTCCGCAGCAGGAAGAGAGCAAGGATTAGCAGAAATTATAACAAGAGTAGCGAGAGAGATTTTAATAATTTATAAGGGGAATTAGAATTTCAGTGATCCCGCTGGCAATCGGAATATTCAAAGATTATTTTCGAACATCCTATTTTCGCAGCCGCCGATTGGAGTCCCTGTTTGTCAACAATAGACAAATAGTCCCAGGATTAGAGCGCCAGACAAGAATCCACCGGTTGTCGGAAGACGTCACTTTTTCTGAGAGCCTGAAAGAGCCTCGATCCTGATAAATAGTTGTTCTGCGCTGGTTGCTTTTTTTCTCATGAGTTTGAACGCCGCAGGGCACAAGTCGGAAAAGCCTCGGATTTAGTTGCAACACGTCCGTCAAGCTGACATGTACCAATTACCTGTATACGTGTACATAGTTAATTTACGAATTTAATGAGAAAGTACTGCACACGCACACTCTGCGTAGTCGTTGAACGAGCGAACCGTAAATTGGGCCACTCCATTGAATTTCACGTCTCGCCAACTTCAAAGCGTCGTATACATCGTGAACTTCATGAGTACGGTCGCTCTGCGCGTTTGATATTGGATGTGAAAAGTAGACCGGATTCGCAAGAGCAGTCGAAGTAATTGGACGTCTATCCATCGAGGGGGCGCGATTGTATAAAGGTTTTACCGAGTACTAGGGAAAATGAAGTGCGAGTGAACTCTCACTTGAGCACATCCGAAGGACGAGAGAACAAGGAGTAATTCATCAATGGTAGATTTCGTTTCTCCGATCGTCAAGTACTCTACGGCGAGTGGGAATTACAGGACATTCTCGATATATTGCGATATGTCATTTTAACAATCACTTATTTTGCGATCCGATTTCACGCAGAATGAGATCAGGGCTGGATATCTATTCGGTTTGTATGAAATACTAGGAACCTAGTTATTTAAGTGCCCCTACCGCATGAGTTTGCCTTTCGAACTTCAAAATATATAAGGTTTTTTATACCGAATTCAAGATCATCCCTCAAGAGGATAACGTTCGAAACACCTATTTTCTTAAAGATATTTCACGAGTCCATAAAGTAAGGCGAATCGTACCTCTTATGTTAGTCATAGACTCGAATACCTAAGGAGTAAGTGGATCGTCATCCGGGAGGCCAGGAATTTCGCGGGATTAAAAGGTTCGCAACGGGTCAAATGTTTCATGGTGCGGGAGCATGCATTACTGGGTCGCAGGGATATCGCGTTGATCAATGATTCACAATACCGATGGAGGGAAAATTGTCTGTGCAAAGAGGAGTTGCGTTACGGTCAGTGACCTTAAAATAAAAGCAGTGGAAAAGGGCAAATAGTGGAAACGCGTGTTTGTAGTATTCCCCGGACGGATTAATTAGTCCGTCCGGTGTGTGACTGCGGGATGAAACTTCCTGGTTTCCCAAGGGGCCCTAACCCAAGACCAATTACTCGATTAATACGTTAATTAATTTTATAAGCGTCACCTCTTTCCTCCGGTTTGCTATTAAAAATGAAAAGACGAATAGCCAAGAGACGAGCCCGTTCTTTGCAATCCTGCTGATGCCGATTTTTATTAGAGCGATTTATTGTAAATCCTGCCCGTAAGTGTGTATAATACTTAATTATGTTTATTATTAAAAATAGATTGTCCGTACTGCGTGTCCGTGTGAAATTTACAATTACCCTCATCAGAAGATGCGACACATGATGGAAGAAAAACCTGATAGGAAGTTTCCCTCTTAAAAGGCGCCGCGTTTCTTACCACCGTGGTAAACAGCGTCAGTAATATAGGGGGAAGAATATCCTCCGAAGGAAGGGTTGCGGGTTTATGCTTCCATCATGTATCGACTAAATAACATTTTCCTTCGACAGGTGCGCTTTCTTGTACCGAGAAAGACAAGTAAATACGTCTCCTTGTATCGCGTGAAATCGATGCATCGAACCAACCTAGGAAGAATCCCAGCTGTCTAATACCGTATCTATTCTACTTGCACTAGTCACACCCTGTGTTTCCTTGAAAATAGGATACGCTTACTCACGATTTGTATCAATTTTCACAACTGCGAAGCTTATAGGTTTCTACCGGTGTAAATACCCATTCGGATCCTTGGTAACATTGTTATGGGGGCTTCGAGACTCGGCACCGAGCATTTGCTCTCGATGTTCTCTCCCTTTGTCTGCGATATTCCACGGTTCCTATTACCAATAACACAGGCTGCACAGCAGGAAATCACTTACGGAAGTATCGATTGAAATTTATTTAAATCAAGACCTGATTCTCTCCCGACCCATTTCTCTTCTCCGTTTTCATACCTTCAGCGATATTGCTACTGTTCTTGCAGTCTTAAACCCGATTCATATTATAGATATGCTCGCGTTTCGCTAGCAATACTTTTCCTCTTTTTTCTCCACTGCTGTTCCTTTTCGTTTACAATTGTATTTTGAGGGGAATTAATTCCCCCGCGCGTTCACTTCGAAAAGAAGCAAGTTATTACGAACTGTCGAAATTGGAGGAAGATTAATGACTATGCTACTGGGATAAGAAGTTGCCCGCTCATTTCTTCTAGAAGTTTTGGTGAAATAATGAGTAAGGATGTCAATGGCTGCGTCCTTCACCCCTTTCTCCTAGTGAGCCCGGTAAACTCGATCTAAGCAGCTTAATCAAGTCTCAGGTAAAGAAATCTCCAGACGAGATATGGCTGACACGATAATTTACTTAGTTTCGCTCTCCTTTTTTCACGCGAATAGCTACGTTCTTCGCGAGGTCGAGTTCCAGTTCTTTGCTTCGGGACAAGGATTTCAATATCAGTCACTCAATAGAGTGCGAAGAAGCAATCGTTCGATTGAGATTCGGTGCGAAAGGATGTCTTTAATCTTGTTAAGAGCTATGCACTTTTATTATCTAGGAGAGTCACGTTGATAATGGAGAAGCTTCAATTAGAGCCTTATTAATCGCGATGAGTAATGTCTAGCTGGTGGTCCGATGAGTTTAAGTTAATGGAGTTTGCGTTAATAGGTTGAAGCAGGATTCTATTTCCCAGAAAGAAATCTTGGTCTAACAGGATGGGTCAAGTCCTTGGCAGTCCCGTTTCAACTTGTACTTGCCAAGTGCAAATCTTAATTGAAACCCACGTTAATTACGCCCGCGTGCTGCACTTACCATCAATTAAAAAGTACTGTCGGACTTAGCCGACCAAGATTCTCTAAGAAAGACTTTGGCTCGAGTTCGCTCCAAGCATCCCATAGAGATTTATGATATTACCCGGCGGCCTTTACTCTCAATTTTCCAGTTTCTACCGACAGAAAACCGAAGTCTCTGGGGATGGCTCGACTAGCGACGGCATATTGCGTTACATATAAATTCCTTACGTCGACTGACACTTGCGTCCGGGATTACGTTAAAAATATATAGCGTACCACGCTCGAGTGAACCCATCATTGGTCGGCTGGAAGACGAAATCGATAATCAAGAATATTTCTGAAGCAGGTCGTTTGCCGGGATAGAAACTTCATCAACACTTCAGGCCGAGCATGAAAAAGCGTGTCACAAGAGAGCTATCGTTCCAGCCCCTGGTCAATAGACATCCGATAGATTTTCACTATCCACTATGGCCCTTGGGGCACCTTCCACTACAAGGCACGCTTGCCGTCGATGTTAATTGTTCCGGGAAATCCAACCGGTAGAACCTTATAATCTTGAATATAAATGAGAAACTTTTGCCGCTGTCCTGATATAGGTCGTAGACTACGAGAGGGCAGAGAAAAGTTCTACAGCCGAGCCTGGCATGAAAAGCTCACGAGAGAAATTTCCCGCCGTTCTGGCACGCCCGATGAAAGCGTATAATGAGTTTCTCCGTTTTCGATGTGACAGCTGTACTCCGTAAAGTTAGTACGAAATAATCATGAGTAAACTGCGTGTGTTTATGCAATACTTTTTCCTTTATCTGTTACAAAATTTACTGTACGTCTTGGCTTATATGTTTATAAGAAACTTGTTAAACATAGACAGCTTCTGTTGTACGTATTGCACAACATTGGGAAGGCAAGTATGTTTGATTTTGTGTAAACTTGTACGTTCTAGTCATGAGCGTGACTCGAAAAACCCGGCGATTTAATAAAGTTGAATTGCAGTGTGTATCGAAGCCTTGAAACCGCAGGGAACAGTGCCGGAAGGGATTTCAATATAGAGGCATGCGCGATTCGAAAATTCCCGAGCGCCTGGAATGTTTAATTAAAGCCTAACAGGAACCCGGAGAATTTCGAACGAACCGTCACAAAGATCGTACATCATGCGCCATTGTTATTTACGTGGCACATCCTCTTTGCGGCACATATACCTTTTACTGGACAATTTATCCCCCAAGAAATTCTTTTCCTCCCTCTCCCGATGGACCATCGGAATACAGCTAATGTTGAACATTTTATCGCTTCATTAAAACTAAATTACTAATTTCTCCCACCCATTTGCTGAAACTAATGAGAACAGCGTTGCCTCTGGCTACAGATAATTTCAGTTCATTCTGCTTCCGTGCCGAAACCCGATAACTGATCGTCGATACAGAATGTTCATCGAGCGAGTGTGTAAATTCCCGAGGAATGCGCATTGCCAAATATAATTAATACCTGTGTCGGACATTCAGGTGAAAGAATATCAAACTCTATTTGCCGGTAGTTTATGCTATCGAAACTTGATGCCATATTTCCAGTCGATTATTATCCAAACAAGCAAACATGAAACTCTGCAGGGACTTAGTTCAAGCGTTCGTAACTAACATCGAAGGAAGCTTCGTTTTCCAGGAAAAAGCAGTAGTGGAAACAGCTGCTACTGAATTTACAATTGCAAAGCCGCTGGAAGAATTGAAAATCATTCTTCTTGCAGCCGCCGCTACCAACTACACCGACTAAAGCTCTTGGGAAGTCTCTTCCGGCCTCCAGCTGGGGATTCGCATGAAACAAAAGGAAGAAGGGCGTACTTCCATTCGGGCAGACAATTCCGCTTGCCCAAGAGCAACCCAACACGTATACGTCGTAGCTTGTAGTGGTCACCCTTGGAGAAATAAATGGGGACCGGTGTCGGTCAGTACATTGATAAAGTGCTGTCCTTGCCGAATTCTCGTTTTCCTTAAATATATAGGCCTCTTTGCTTGCCAATCATACAGGAGACATGATCGACGAGTGTTTGACGAAAAGAAAGCACCATGAAAGGAACCGAGTGATCGAATCGATCCTCGGTTTCGCTCGTGGATTAATTCTGAACGTCTTTCTGCTAGCTAACTTGACGATCCATTTTTCTTAGCTTTTTTTACCAGAAACCCTTATCGCGCGCCAACTCGTAAAAGTTTGTGGCGTGACTGGTCTGACGTCGAATAAGTAGATTTCTCAGCCGAACTCTTTCTGATCGTGCAATTGAAGAGTAAGACCTCGGGTCAGGTTTCTTGTTGCATCTATCGCAACTTGTCCAGTCGATAACATTATTCGTTCAGTTCACCCCGCATCTGCCTCTTTCCACTCAGCCCCCCCCCCCCCCCGCCCCCTTCATTCTATCTCATCTCGACACTGATGCGAATTGATTGAAGTGTCGTTCAGAGTACCAGTTCATTCCATTACCTGTACTCGATCGAAACTATTCCATCCGCCCTCGCAACAGATGGGTCTCGTATGACAATCCACCGTCAGGCTCGTTTTTCTTCAGATATCCATGGCTACTCTTTATATTGCTCAGTAATCTCACCAGATAATAATTATGCGTCTATCGATAAATGAAAAAAAGATATTAATATAACACGATTAATTAAACTTCGAACCATCGAGATAACCATGCAACAAGTCACTTCTATCCTGCCCCGGAAATATGCCAGGGTAGTTTTTAGAGTGTCATGTCAGTGACATAGCATCGTAAACCACGTGCATTAAAGCGGCCGTAATTACATTAGCCTCGAGCGCAGAGAATGCGTGCGCGTGTATATGCGCGCGCTCACTTAGCGCACAGTAAGAGAGATGGATTCAATCAAGGGGCGCATGTACGATCTGCACAGGTCGACCGCATCGACCGCACCGTACCATCCTCGCATCCAAGCGCAACAATGCAATCGCGCAAGCGTGCGCCCCGCTTACTACCTACCTCTCCGCCATGTCCGAGATAATTTTATCGGGCGTAGCTCGTTCCGCGGCTGGTCCGCTGAGAAAGCCACATTTACAGAGAGACGTGCAGACACGCGCGACGCCGTTGCGTCCAGCCGCGTCGGTACACTAAACGTGCCAACTAGAGTTTTCAACTGCACGGAAAAACGGCGACCATACTCTGGTTGCGAGCGCCGGTATTGCATGTTACTACTCATTACTACGTACTACGAAGAAGCCGAACGGTGACAAGCACCTTTGAAGGCCATTCTCGCCGTGGCTCTACACGATGCGGATAGTCGAGGACTTCTCGGCTGACAGCACGTGGGTTTCCCTTATATAAGACGGCCGGCGCGGCGACCGCTCGCCGACAGTTCTCTCGCCCGTCGCCTCGAGCAGAACCGCCGGCGAGAAGCGCGCGGTGTATCCACCAAGTGAAGCAGATTTCAAGTGTGAAAAGCGGCCGATTGCCTCTCGAGTGAAACCGCGCGTATGCGTCTTCCACAAACGAGCGAGAGAGTTATTGCTTGAATAGAGAAAGCATTTCGAGAAGGTGTAGTGATTGGGGATCAAGGTGGGTGAGGGACGCTTTTTGCGAGAGTGCAAAGGGAGCACACACCCTCTAAGAATATAGGTCGGTCTTCCGGGAGAACAGTGTGTATCAAAGCTTCGGTGATGTTTGTTTTGTATTGACGGGTACAGTGACCGCGTCGCGAATGATATGTTTCTGCAATTCATTCATTTCGGCTCATTGATAACGACCCAGTGAATTGGCAGTGCACTTGCGGTACTTCCATCCCTCGTACTTCGACGGTTGCGTGACTCTGGTGTATCATTGGGATCATTACGTGAGACTATAAGATTGACTCGTTATCGCCGTCGATTCAGATATCGCGCATATTAATAGGTGAGACCGATTGCAAGTCTTGGAAGCGATAGATCGAGCAAAGTTAAATTAATGGCTCTTATGGAGTGTGTCAAGGACTGGTCATAGAGCTTGGTCTGTAGTTCTGTACTTCTCTATACTTCCAAGACCGTGGGACTTCCAGTGCTGCAAAGATGGGCGGTGGAGGCCAGAACAATGGTATACTGTCTTATGACACGTTGGTGCACGCTATTTCTGGTGCAGCGGTAAGTATTTACTCATTGTAATCAAAGTTCTCCGTTAGCCCTTTTGTAGAAGTACACTGGTGCTCTTCGTTTGCGTTTCAGGGTAGCGTCGTCGCTATGGCAACATTCTTTCCACTGGACACAGTGCGCAGCCGATTGCAGTGTGAGTGCACCGATTTCTCATCCTTGAATTTAAATACATAGCATTGAATCATCTCTCTCTCTCTTTTTCTGTCACGCTGTCTGCCAGTGTGACACGTTCCTATGGATATGTAATTATAACGATTCATAAATCTTTATTCACTTATGGATAACGGTGATAGGTGTAAAAATCGACATCTACCTGTCGATACGTAAATGATGGCCAAGGCCCGGATGCAACCTTGCACCGCGGTGAAATTTATATCGAATAAATATGCATGTTTGGATGATTTCTAAAAATAATCACAGCTATAAAAAATACACCATTCGACATTTCAATATAAACGTCCAGATTGACGTTGTCTTTAGTATTAATATTCATCCCGGCATAAGCAGGGCAGAAGACCTTTACCAATTAGCAAGTCGATTCAATCAATGCTTAATTTCCTTCGTATTCTGAATTTACGGCAGCGCGACTTAATAAAGATGCGCATTACTAATGTGCAAAAATCGTAAAACAATTTAGTAAGGAAGTGAGGACATCCGTTCTCCTTCCCCTACCATTTCCTCATCACTTTGACGAGCAACGCGTGATGCATAACGCGATTGTGGAAAAGAGCACTTTCGATAGAGCTTTACAAACTAACTACTAACTCCTTATTTATGGCCTTCTCATTATCGTATGTTGATCGTTATACTGACCTTTTCTATGCAGTGGAAGAAGGCCGAGAATCGAAAAATACACTGGCTACTATTCGCGAGCTCGCCGCAAAAGAAGGACTGTAAGTTTCTCCGATGTATATGTTGGTTGAATGCAAATTCCATCATTGTTTCACGACCTCCAAGAAATTCATTTTGCACCATGTCTTTTTTACCCTTGCCGGAGGCTACTATTCCATCATAAAAATGTCCTTGCCAGCAACGAAATCCCCCATCCCTTACGCTCGATCTTTTATTTGCTTTCTTTGAGAAAAGCTGATTCAGATTCTCAAATCTACAGAGGCACCTTATACAGAGGTGTAGTGCCCGTCCTCCAAAGTCTTTGTGCCAGCAACTTCGTCTACTTCTATACATTCCACGGTTTGAAAACATTAAGAAGCCGAGCAAATCAAACAGCAGGAAACGACCTCTTGGTCGCATCAATTGCAGGTAGCAATCATAAGAAATTGATAATAGTTGAGCATTCCTAAGCAATGTAAATCTACTGATAAAGAGTATCAGCATATCGGATTTTATCAAAACAACGAACGTTTAGCATACTATTTCAAGCCGCATATGATTTTACTCTCGAACGCGGAACTTCGTTCTTAAAATGTCACGAGTAGGTGTGGTAACAACTTTTTAGATTCTCGGAACAAATTTCATAGGAATGGTAAAATAAAAATTAACACTTTTTGAGAAACTGACGCCAATAAGTTTTTCTTACTTTAGGCGTGATTAACGTCCTGACAACAACACCACTGTGGGTAGTGAATACGCGCTTAAAAATGAGAGGCATCGGTCAAGCTCCCGAGAAGAACAACAACGAGTATACCACCTTGTATGGTATGTCCACACTTATCTTCTGCAAATCGGTCAGTACAGGCAATGTGAAAAAACTGATGATGCCATAGCAGACAGGTCGATATTACGATAACGAACATCCTTAGAGCTGACAGCGATGCAGCGGCGTTTAGCGTTAACACACGATTTCCATGACAAACAGCGGTTGCATACTATTTACTGACGCAACGAAACTACTATTCAATGCAGTAGTCATCTTTATCGCTTCCACAAAGCATTCATTTACCAGTACAAGCAAAAAGGGCTTGTGTATAGCAGCATTAAGTAATCTTCACAAATAGTAAAAATTATGTTGGTCTTTCGGCCGAAGCAGTGAAAGAACGCCATTCGTGATTAGCATAATTGTTCGAATCTCATTAGACAGTACGCAACAGATGGTGCAATTCTATTTAAAATTCACTTGTCAGTGCATATTTTTCATTAGACCTTGGAACTTTTTCTGTCACGTGGTCATTAATAATGGAACTATACTTTACAGACGGACTAGTCCACATAGCGAAGTATGAGGGAGTGGAGAAACTGTGGGCAGGAACACTGCCGAGTTTGATGCTGGTCGTAAACCCGGCCATCCAATTCATGACGTATGAGGGTATCAAAAGAAATATTACGGCATCCCTGCATGGCGCACAACCACCAGCCTGGATTTTCTTTGCGATCGGTGCGATAGCAAAAACGATCGCGACAGCCTTAACTTATCCCTTACAATTGATTCAGTCGAAGCTGAGGGTACGTCTCATATATTATCCCTAGCATCGGACAGTATAAGCCCAATGGTAGTTTATAAACCATGTTGAAATTCCACACTCTATTCGACGTAAATCGTATTTTCAGCATGGACACAAATACCCAAACCTTCCACCCAACGCTGGCACCCTACAGCTTTTATTCCACATACTGAAGTAAGTATGCCGCATACGAGCCACTTTTAGACTGGAACAAATACAGAGTAATGAGAGTGATTGACATTTTGCAGGAAACAAGGGATCCTCGGTTTATACAAGGGGTTGGAAGCAAAACTCCTTCAGACCGTGCTTACCGCGGCACTCATGTTCTTAGCTTACGAGAAAATTTCGAGATTTGTCTTTCGGATACTGCTCCACAGGCCAATACTTAGATAATGATTGGCCCAGTGAAACAGTGTCACGAGATGAACAATATGTTTCTCGTTAAAGAAATTCTTGTTACTTTGGAACAGTCAGAAGCATCTGACCTCGACTGCGTTGGTGCTGTGTTTGATCAGAATTTTTGATAGAATTTGTTATACGAAGTTGAACTTGAACATCTGGTTCATCGACTCAATGAGCAATAGAATCGTAAAATACGTTTTGTTACATGTGTAATTCATAGGAAGGTGTTACCAAGCCTTCGAACCCAGGGGATATTATCTCAAGGATATTATTAATAGGTGTTTTCAGAAAGCCTTTTACTTAGAGAATTAAATGGTCAAAATAAAATCAACGGGAGCGTGGAAGATGCGCACCTACTACCACTCATCATTATCGACTCAATATCCCGCTTTCTATGGTATCGAACAATAATTTTTATGGACTATATATATGGACTCTTTTCCGAATGGCCAATTACGGAAACTTCAGACCGTATTCTCAGGCCAAGTTGATGCTCATGAGGGGTTATATAACCCACTGCAAAAAGCTATGCACCGTGACTATCAGGAATACTGGCGGATATAAAGAATAATCACTCTTCATTTAAATCCCACTTTTGGCTCAAATCACACTGTGTGCAATCACCTCGACTGCAGATTGGAGAGATAGAAACTTCGCGGGAGCATGAGAAATTTCGGTTGACAAACCATAATAGGGAACATTTTTCCTTAACAAAGATCGGAAAGAAGTGCCCGAAGTCGGTTTTGAAAATTTGGAAAAAATTAAAAAACCATAAACATTCAAAGAAGCAGTTAAGGTCCGGTAAACGAAAGTAAGGGCACCTTGTTCGGTAGGAGTACATACAAATTCTATGATGATCGCTTCAATTCTCAGTCATGCTGGAACAACGATGAGTGGAAAATCACAGCGTAAAAGCCAAGTCACACCAAAGACTGTCCTCAGTCCCCGTATTACAGGAAGAATTGCACGCTACAAAAAACCGATTTCTGTATCTTACGATTACCATGCAGCTATCAGTCAACCGGATTTATCGGACTTCATTGACTTTGGAAAGAACAATTCCACCCCTACGGCGATAAATGTTGGTCTTCGTATTAAATGGACAGGATACGTGTGCTGCAAGTTTGGTAATCAAACGCTGAAACCTTTTTAGATCGAATCCAAATCGGAAATTGACAAGAGTTCTACCGAACTACAGTCTTCGAAAAATGGAGTCAATGTTGATGAAAGTAACTTTGAAGTAATCCTATTAACTGAGAGAAATGATGTGCATGAAAAGGAAAACACACCTCTTGCTGAACCTTCTATTCTCAATATTCTGCCCGTCAAAAAAAAGGTCTCCCTTTTGTTCCATCAAAATTTTGAAATATTTCATTATCCAAAGTGAAAAATCGAATAGCATTCGAATACCAATTTTCTCAAAAGGATCCTGCCCATAAACTTCCACTTCCCGCCAAAAATAATGAACAACCCGCGCTTTTATCATTAAATGCGATTCCGAGTGAAACTACTGTAACAAAGTCATCATCAGTCCGTATCAACACAAGTAGGATTCCGCGAGCTAAATCATCGGTTCACGTAACGAGGAGCTCCATCCTTCACATGTCGCATTCTCAAAATGCAAAATCGTGCGTGTCGCAATGCAGACTCGAAAAGTTAGTTAGTTATGCCCAATTCTTAATTTAAAAAAATACAAATTATCATTTCATCTTTTAAAACCAATTTACAGTAATACATGCAAAATAATACCAGATCCATCATGTGGGAGTTATAACGATCAGAGTATTTCAAAAGAAGAAATGCCGAAATTCATGCAGCAACTTCAAAATAGCTCCAAGTCAGTGGTATCAGTGTGCTCATCCATTCAAGGATTGCAATTCATTCAACTCCAACATATTTAGATTCGAAACGAATATAGAAGTGGAATGTGGTATCGCATCGATGGACGAGTCTCCGGCAATATTGAGCATTACCGAAGATTCACTACAGGAGACCACTCTACCTAATCTCAAATTAAATTGCATGTGTCGGTCGTGCACAAACCATAATCCAGCCAAGAATATTCCGAATACAGACGATACTTGGAGCGACTTCATAAGTTCCTCACGGCTGAAAACAAAACGGAAGAGACACTCCAAGTAGTTCACAATCTCCGAAAATATTCATATTACCATTTATATCCCTATTCAAATAATCCTGGTTAAACTAGGCTCTTGAAGCATCGAAAATATTTCGATTCTACCTCTGATGAAACGGAAAGTTCCTCCGTATACGCCAACGATGATTTTAAGCACCGAGCGAAACATCGGAATGGTATCATCGAGCCGAGATATTCAGTTGCAAAATCTGGCCTAACAACGAGTAGTCCACTGAAGAAATCTACTGAACGAACTATAACCTTTTCTTTTCTAAATGCCCTTTTTGATATCGTCTTCTGGCCATATCTCTTACTGAAGCCCAATCCTTGATCAAAAGTAGCATTTGATACTGATCATTCCACAATTATGTATTCCGCCTTTAAAACGTTCCGACGAAATTGAACCATTCAACTTATTGTCCCACCGTTTACCCAACTTAATATAAAAGTTTTATTTTGCTTAAAAAAAGTTTCACTTTGAGTTTAATTATATACAATGCAAGAACAATCGATTTAATGGATCTGTGTTTATAAAAGCTGAATGATGGTACTGCATATGAAGAATTAGAGTAACTGATCACAGTCGGTGTCGGATTACGATAAACGATTGCCAATAATCAATGTAGCCACGATAAAATTTCGATGTCGTTACAACACTCCGATACCTGTAAAGAGATAAAACATTTATCTCATCACTCATCGGTTACTTTTGATTGGTGTATGGAACTTGGTACAGAATTGCATACCATTTTTCATGGGTGTTGCGTTGCTATGAAACTTTCTTGACAATGATGTCAGAGTCAATCTATCGTAAAGATTGTCAATCTCGTGAACAGTGTTTTCCAATATTTCGGTAAGCAGTTTTTCATCTTTTACAAGCGCCTTGTCGGCTACGAGCGACAGATGCAGATATCCCCGATAACTCAACATAGAGCATCCGATTCCCGTATGACTTCTGCGAGAAATCATAATGCATATATAATAACGTATTAAAACATAATGAAATTATATATATATTACGCGCACAAATTTTAGTATACCTGTTAGGAATCCAGAATGCGATATTCTTCAGTGTATGTCCCAGAATCTGAATTTCTTGTGGTCCAGGCAGATGGCTAAAGACCATAGTACTGTGGCTCTCCAAGAACGGTTTCAAAAGGTCCTCCGGCAGAAGGGCACATAGATACTTCATTGTCAAATAGTTCACCGTGTAATCCCGATCCTGTTTCAATTTGTCGTTCGCGGTCTTTATATCCTCCAGACGTTCGAATATCTTTGAATCCTCGCTAGGATCAGTGAGCGATATCCCATTTATCTCGGAGATGCAAAGGGGTAGTAAGCCGATCGAGAAATTGTTCTTCAGAGACAAAGTATCATCTACCTCTTCTATTCTCCGTGGCACGACAACTGTCAGCCTGCTCGGAGCATCGCCGTCCATCTATCATTAAATAATACACATTAAACAATCGTGCTAGACTTACTCTGAGAAATTCAAGTCGGCCTTATGCAAACATACATACGCGTAGGAAAGTTTTATGCAAGCTCGCGGACAATGCTGCTAAGAACACATCAGTGAATTTAGCACCAGTGATGTATTTGATATTCTGTATCTTCGTCAAGAGCTTCTGCTCGTCCGAATTCCGGAGATCATCTTCCATCCAGTAGGATATAACTTTCTGCCCCGACAATGAGGGTCCGTGGAGAGCACTGGAATCATCTCCCGATTAGAGCGATTCAACTACTTGATACAACAAAATCAAAGACAAACCTGTTATCACGCATACTCCGAAGTGCCTGTCGCATTAAGTACATTGGCAGAAGTATTATAATCATCAGCATGTTAAATATTTCTTTCCCTTTCGCGTAGAGATTGCACAAAGAGTCAGCCGACTCTTTCCAGTGACTACGCAGAAACGATAACACCTCGTACCTGAGTTGCTCCTTCGACAAGTTGCTCAGATACTTCGATGCAATTAGCATGTAATTTTGGAGAAGCCTGCCGATGCTCGTGAAAGTAGCTAAGTAAGTGAAGGGCATAGATGCCCTCAAAAGGTCTTTCTGATAAGCATAGGTCGTACTGTGATTACTTGTGTGAGAACGCGTGTCCGAACGATGTAGTTGGGGCACGGTGACAGTGATAGTGTCGAAATCTTCCCCATTGCGCATTTTAATACTCAAATTCGCAATTCTCGGAAGCGTCACGCGAGTAACATGCTTATCTGCCACAACGTCCAGCAGAAGTTTCAGCAGCGATGTGCCATCGGCCAGCGAGTGATGAATTCGGAACAAGATGGGTATCCTGATCTTGCCATTCTTCAGTCGCTCTTCCATCCTTCGGAGATAATGGTACCGCGACCTTGGGCAACTCTTTCCCACAAGGATCTCCCAGGAGGCTGTGTGCCCGTCGGGAAGAGGCTGATTACAGACATTTCGTAGGATCCTTTTTAAGTGGCCATTGTAAACATTATCGCAGGAACCGTCGCAACTGCTGCGCTCGTACTCGAGCCATCGCACCCGATTCTCGAAATCGATGTCGTCACTCCTCTCCCAGAAGAAATAGCCGAACTTCTTTTGTCTCTTGTAAAGCAACTTTTCATGCCGCGAATGGACTATCCGCTCTTTCACCATACTCCGGAAACTCTCGAGGAAGCTGGTGTTCGAGTGACGAGCATCCTTCTCCAAAATGATAAGCACATTGATGACCGACAGGGCGGTGGGTTCCTCAACCGACCAGACTGTGTCCTCTCCGCTTAGGAGACCAGCAAATTTCTCCTTGTACTGAGCCTTCAACCGCAGGTGTACGATGAAACGATAAATATTCAGGAGTACTAAACCAATCGCTATCAATGGGGCCAGAAGGAAGGAGTACACTACGAGTAATACATCGTACATCTTGCTTTCGGTTTTGATCTTCTATTAAGTATGTGTACACCTGTGAACATTACACTCGATTAGAAGATTAGAATGAAACTCTCAACTTCACTGCACCCACTTACATTATCATCGTTTCGCTTACTAAGGTGTCAATCACTGCCCTCGGCGTGCGCTGAGCACCGAGTGAAACGACATTCGACAGTTTTGCCCCTGATATAGTGAAGCACCTGGCAGTGGTCGATGCTGATCCAATTTCCAGCGATCTCTTAATCTACTTACTCTTTAGTGACATAATTATTATCTTGAGAAGGATAAGGAAATGGATACGAAAATGCCTGTCTCTTCTTGTCATTGACTAGAACGACGGTCTACAAAATTTGAGAATGCGGGTTGTGATTTATGAAATTTTATTTGAGAAAGTTACATTATTCTTGGCTATCTTTGCTTCTTATAAGAGGCCTCACAAGCGAGCATTTTCGAATGTTAGTTGTCGAATCTCGCGTTTCAAAAGTGGGTCCCTATGTCAAGTAATTATAATTAAGTTCCGTTTTCGTTTTGCTTGTTCCAAGGTGGTTTAAAATGTCAACTATTCCTTTGTAGCGTAGAAGACGCGAAATGCTACATTTGCGCTGAACCCACATATCTTAATACCTGCGGTAAACTGGAACAGTGTCTCAATAAGGCGTCGTGTTCTTTCTGATTCTTCACACTAATATATTTTCTCGCTACATCTTTAATCGCTGTATCCCGCTCATTAATGTTCTCCGCGAAGCATAACAGCTTATTTTGCAGTTCGTCAATCTTTAATGAAAAACGAGTGGCTGATAAAATTATTCACTTTTTGGTCGCGCTCGAAAGTTAAATTGAATGAAACCTCTCGATCTTTCTTTTCGAGCAATAGTTGCATGACAAGCGCCTCCTTCCTAAACTGGTCATTTTTGGCCAATAACGCGTCGTACCTGACGAACAATTGGATTACAGATCTTGAAGAAACGATATTAGGAGTAATACGGTTACGCGACGTTACTTCTCGTGCCAAGTCCGTTGCACTTCTCTGTTCAAAGGCTCCGGTAAAGTCGTGTCGATTCCCAGTCGAGTATTCGTCACACTCTCGCGAAACAAATCTGCAGAGCGAATTTTCGAAACTTTCACTTGTTGCGCGGGACAACATACACATAGACTAATTTGTACGAGAATGGGACTCCAGCTATTAACTTAACATATTCCTGTTCCGCTTGTTCGCCCTTCTCAAGTCATCTATCATAGTCCTGTTCTTCGACTTGGCGATTAAATAGCGGAGCCATTGCTCCGCCTCTAAGTTCCGCGACACTATTAGACTGTCCTCCAATGATCGAACTGTACTCCAAATATCACTTATCTTAAGAACGTATTCATTCAAATTCCAAGATGGTACGGACATACTGGGGTTAAAAGCTTCCTGTTAACCACAAGCCCTACGATACAAGACGATTTTCATAAATGATAAGCGAGCAAATTCATCGATTTCTTGTACTACGACGATACCCCCTATGCCATTATACTGCGTTATGACGATAAATCATCATAACGTTGTTGTCATCGAATAGAATTGATAATTATGTTGACGCGTGTTTTAACAGCTTGAGCAGTGCGAAGTACGAAGTCTATTAAACTTAGAAAAAGGGATCGTAACGTTCGCGCCTGTTTAGCCCACACGAAAGTCAATGAACTCCTATTTATATCTTGCATGTCCCCATAGAACTTTCTAGCTCAAGCGACGTAAATCAGACACGTCAGGCATTAGCTCGATACAGTTGTCCTACGGGGGACGTTCAGTTTTATACATATACAACAACCTATAAACGCTATAGACTATCAGAAGAAGCGGCAAGGGGGAGGGATGGACAATCCTTCCACGCTTCATGAGAGTTACATATTTATACCACACATTCTATGCTTCAACGTATGGATGCAACTGGGAGTGCTCCAAAATTTTATAACGCAAACTAGAAGTTCTTCCCACGGCGGACATGTCCATGGGCCTTAACGGACTATGGTCCGCATTATATTTTAACAACATAGATCCTGTGGCAGATAGCAAAAATTTAGTGCCTGTTCTTACACTGCGTTGAGTACAAGCAGCTTTAACTATAGTTTCACCTAGAAGTTCGAAGGATAGTACATTCCCGTGGGATCCTTATGGGCATGTAGTACCTTTCAAGGATCTGGACAAATGTTAAATGCAATACTCGTGGTGTCTACCGGCTAACAATTGTTGATACGGTCCTGGTGTGGCCAGTAAGGAGTCACAGCACATGCGTTTGGTTCGACGTATGAAATATATCCCACGAGTTCGGTAGGCCCACATTGGCCCATAGCAGCCCATAGCAGCCCACAGCAGTGGGTAAGTCTGGCTGGCGGGATACGACGGCCAGTTGACAGTGGTTCGACGTGGTGCGCTGGGCACACTTGTGCTAATCGCAACACGCTGTTATAGTACGCTACAGTACGCAGAGGATAATGCGCGCGATAGTAGAGTGAGCTGGCGAAGGCGGGCGACTCAAAGTATAGAAAGGGTACGCGTACCGGATCACAAAAGCCTCGGAGGAAAGCTCCCGCTATTCAACAGTACACCGTGGCACCAGTATAACGGGCTAGTATGCGAAGGCTCAGCATGAAGAACAAGCGTAAGTTCGACGCGGCAAGCGATAGCGAAGCCGAGGAAAATGGCGTCGCGCGGGCCGCCTCAGCCGACAACACCGATGAAGTAAGGAAGGAAGACAACAACGAAGACGGCGAATCAATGTCCGCCGAGAAGCCAATGAACACACGAAAAAACGCCTCGAAGCGGCGGCTTTCGCGCGGTCGTCTGAGTCAGAAAGTGACACCACCGGATGATCGCATTGTCCACGAAGAATCCGACAAAAATGAAGCGGAATCAGCGTCGGACAGTGAGGAAGAAAACGGTGTTGGAAAGGGTGGAGCGAATAAACGGCGTAAAAGGGAAAGCCAGAAAGCATCCACCTCGACTAATGACGGGAGCGAAAAGGAATATGAGGTACGGTTACGTTTCTATACATGAATTCGAAGTAAATATCGCAGTCTAGTTACACTGTGGTTGGACGCACACACAGCGGCACGATTGTGTAGTCACGATGTAACATATATGGACGCCGTCATATGCGCCTTTTGGCGCGTAGTTCGGCATACCGGGTTCCCATCATCGCGGTGAACAATTCTCATCGATGATTATAGTGAGATCTAAAAGCAATGTGTAAACATTAATTAAGATTCAGTGAACATTCGCATTTTCACTTTTTTTACAATGAAATGCCGCCTAAATACTTTTAGTTGTAAAAATATTTGTTATTCAAGTTATTCAATAATGTTTCAATGTAAACACTTACCTTTCATACGGGCCGAGTAATGCCGCTGTCTTTTTCAATGAGTAGTGCGTGAACTGGGATCTAATCAAACCTCTGAATAGAATAAATTATTGTTCGTTAGGTCGAGAAAATTGTCGGTCAACGAACGATCAAAGGTCGACGTCAATTTTTGGTCAGATGGAAAGGATATGGAGAAGATGCTGACACATGGGAACAAGAAACCAGTTTAAATTGTTTTGAACTCATTGAAAACTATTTGGGTGACTTAGAAGATCAAATGGAACATAATGATGCTAAATCCGAACTGTCAGGAAAAATGACTAAAACAAGAACACCTAAGAAAGAGGAAAAGAAAACCAAAAAGTCTAAAGCCCATTCTAAAAAGCAATTGGAAAATGGTATGCCCGCTTGTGTAAATTCTGAAATTATTTGAAAGTGTAGTCTACATTTCAAATAACCGTGTTTTGTTTTAGACAAAGAATCGTCCAAGCATGATGATGAAGATGAAAAAGAAAGTCAAAAGGAGTTTGAAGTAGAGAAAATAATTGAAGTTCATTTCAAAAAGAATAAAACAAGAGACTTTCTAATTCGTTGGAAAGGATTCACATCAGCCGATGATACATGGGAACCAGAGAAGAATTTGAATTGTCCTGATCTCATTGACAAGTTTATGCAAAAAGTAGAGAAAGCAAGAACAACAGACATGCGAGAACTCAGAACAAATCGTGCACATACAAAACGATATACCCTAGCTACACATGAAACGGGAAGAAGATTATCAAGGCGCAATATGGATAAGCAAAGGTACCCTATTTATTTTTTAAAGCATGAATTGATTCTGTTATTATTACACTTCACTAGCAATGATTCATTATATACATTCCAGAGCAACATACCATGAGTGCGACGATTAAATGGTATACAAGATATCAGAATAACTTGTAAGATTTACTTACATAAGATGTAGGTCCACTGATAAAAATATCTATATCTTGAAGAAATAAAACACTGAACAGAATAGCTAATAAGAAGATCCTAGAGTAAGATAGTGTAAGAGAAGTTAAATACATAATGACTGTGTGCTATTAATGGAAAATTAATATTTTATTTGTTATTATTTTTTTTATTTTGTAATTTTAAAAGATTATTAAGAAACAGGAATATAGAGTACATATTTAAAAATGGAAATTATAAAAACTTTTTATACAATTTTAATGGATTGATGAGGATTTTTTAAATCTGAATGCAATGGGTGCAAGTTTTAGGCAGTGCCCAACAAACACTTTAATAAAGTTGGCAATTTATTTTATTTTTATATTCGTTAATATTGCGACTCTGAGAACAGCAAATGTGATCACAGTCATTATCAACAGCGTAGGCTACATCATGCTTATCGTTCAGATATAATTGTAATCATCACTGTAACCACCACACACATTTTATTTTGCACTATTTTCATCTTACTCACCAAATGTTGTTCATTACACACAAACGTTGTTCATCAGAATCGAAAACGTGTGATACGGCAATTCCTACACGAATTTGTTGGAAAACAAAAGAGGACAGAGGTAGGCATTCATTACAAATGCCACAACACGTCTTTATCAGTTTGAATTATTTCTATAATATACGCAAATCAAAGTATATTTATCAATATTGAATCATCATTGTAAATCTTGTCTGTTTAGTACCGGGAAGATACTATGAGCGATGTGCATAAATGGTGAGGATGTAAATGGTGGTGTTTGTATGGATGTCAGACAAGTTACGTGCTTGTCGAGGTGAAAGATTATAAAATAAAAACTTTTAGAAGAAAGACATTATGTATTTGACACAACGCCTTTCCTACTCTCTTAAAAAACGATAGAAATTCATTCACTATAATCGTAATAGTCCAACTGTAATTTTTGGGGGAGAATCTCAGGACTAAACAAATCGGACAAATAAACCTCGCCCGTTGGTTTCGTACCAAACCCATCAATCGGATATGATCGATGATACAAGGAATCATCAATTTGAAGATTTGGAGTACGTTATAATAAGTGGTAAATCTTAAAATGTTTAGAAGAATCTTAGTATATAAAATATTTTATATACCAAACTACAGGTACAAATGATTTATTATTAACACCTTTCCAGTAAAAAGCACGTATTAACAATAGATGAGACTGTTCTTAAGAGCAGGAATTTACGTGATGGCACTTATAGAAGCTCGAGCCATGTTACCCAGTTTTTGATCATTCTTATTGTATCCTTTACCCTTCTTCTCGTAGCAGCGATGTGTGTATGCTGGTATCGGCATATTTACGGTAAAATACATGAAACATATAAAAAGTTTCGTAATCCCACTACACTATCCCTATCATTTTGGATCTTTCGAGACAATAAGTAATAATTAGTGTATCAATAAAGGTATATGAAATGCCGAGACTCTGGAAAGGCGGCAATGAAAGAATGTGAAAATTTAGAAATAAACGATAATAGTCATATTTCCGAGCAAAAATGTTTACACAATACCCGCAATTTATCAAAGGATAAGGCATTCTGCAATAGAGGAAAAAATGAATACTGTGATAAAATGAGATATTGCAAGTTGCAAGCGTTCTTGCAGGTAGGTGATATATAATTGCGTAAAGGGTAAGATATGATGTGTAATCTATTCAATTCCAAAAAGGAGAGGAAGAAATTACTAGCTTCGAATAGTACACGAAATACCAAGATTGTAAATTATGAGAGTAACAAGGAATTGAAGGGGAAACTATCTCCGAACTTATTATTTTTACCTAGTGGTCAAAGTATCAGATCATTACCGTGCCAGCTTGAATTTGAGGAAAGAAGAACAGGCAGTGCATATCGAAATCAAAATATAGATTCATCCAAACTTGACATGGTTAACATTGTTACAACTTTTCAACGGGAGTATAATGCATATATCAAATCATTAAGACCGGTGCTGAAGAAGTCAGATGTTTCGAAGGAACCTCTAACAAAAGGAATAGTCCAACATTTACAACCAATTCGTTCATGTTACTGTTTATCAGACTCGACTTTTGATGCAATCAAGAAATCTTCCAGTCACTCCGCAAATAATGTGAAATTGGAAACATGCATCAGGTTGTCACAAAACAAGGAATCATGTGAACATAAATTAAACACAAATTCGACAAATGTACCAAGAATTGATGACATAAAGCTTGACCAAAAATGTCAGTATTTAGAGCATTCATCTCTACAAGAACAATCAGTACCGAAGGCGAGGAACATACAGAATCAATCAGCTGTCTACGATTCAGATATAAGCGAAAATTATGATGAACTCGGTATGGTGTTTTCCTATTACATGAAGTTACAAGCACGTCCATGCCATAGAACGTACTGCCCGCTATCACGGCACTTGAGAACTAAAAATAAACACGATGAAAAGCACTGCCAAATGAGATGTAAACATTATCGCATATATCCATATGATCAGCGCCCAGCTTGTAGCAGTGGAAATGTCTGCGAAGATACGTATGACGAGTTTAAACTCATGTGGGCATCAGTAGTGGAACGTCAGTGTCTCTACATTAGAATATTCAGACGGAGAAGTCAGTTTTTGAGGCAGCCATGCCTGTCAAGCTGAGACACATCACTTTTCAATGGTTAATAAACAAAGCTGTATAATACTCCATATTGGTGTTTTATTTCAGAAGCTTTATAAATAAAAAAATTTAATTGCTTGAATCTCCATCATCAGTTATCCTACAACATAGTAAGAAGAAATAGTGTTATTAATCAACTAATATGAATTTGTCCAGTAAAATGCAGTTAAGTTATTACATACGTTCACTTCTCTTCACTTCCTTTACTTGGAGACCTGCACACATGAAAAAATAGCAATGAGTTCCCATTCGATGCAATGATTAAACACAATTTAAGATCATAATTTCAAGCACCTGGTGGCAAGGATTGTTTCAACTTCTCAGCCTTTTCTTTGTCGGTAATGACCAAGGTGTACAAAAACCTGGAGCACCTTACTTTGAACTTAACATTTTCGGCGTTCTTCTTTATCTTTACAGCTGAAAACCAAATTTTAAATGAATGTCAGTAAAAACAGGACTGAAAACAACTTCATAATGAGATGCAGTACTCACATTTGGCATCTTTCCTTCTGGCCTTCAGAAGAAAGTCCTTAATTTCTTTGATTTCTTGGGGCTGTAAAAATTATACTGTAAGTTTGGTGCATCATAACATTCAACAATCAGAGTAATACTATTAATGAGGCATAGAATATTGCAATCTAAATTAATTCTAATGATATTACAGGTAATTAATTATACGTTGGCATTAAAGTGTAGGTTGTAGATGACACGTATAAGAATGAAAACAAATATCAATGCAAGTAATTGCAAGATAGATAGGTTACTTACCATTGTGACGTGTGCCGAGAATGAGCAAGGCTGCCTGTAACAAACGAGATATTCCTGTTATTTTCGTTTAATTATAAAACGATTCTCACATAATTCACAATTAACACCTTCTGCAAGCGTGGATATTAACACGTATTGAAAATCTACCGCGATTCCTTAGTAGAAAATGGATTTTATTCAACTTAGTTGAAAATTACAACTTACCACAACAAGTTTAACCGGAAAAAGAACCTTCACCCGCCTGCCGTGCGACACACTCAAATCAGCAACAAACACCCAATCAACAAAACTGACGAAATAAATCCTGACGGGTTATACAATAATCTGTGAAACTACTATTTTCCCATTTAAAACTGTATTGGCTTAGAAGAGTAAGGTACAGCTTTTATAACATAAAATTTATCGTTATATCTACGTAGTAATAAAGTAGTGTTTCCTGCTTTAATGGTGGCTGTGGCGGGAATTTTCAATTTGTAGCTGTGGAATCGAACGTTACTTCATAACTTTGTCTTAACAATATGAATGCATGATTCATAATTAATATATCTAAAAGCAAATAATTTATATAAAGGGGATGATTATTCATTTCGGTTGTATACATGCCGCAGAGCGTAATAACTATATTTCGTAGTTTCCGTTGGCTTTCTAGTTCAATCCAGAAATTTCCAGATACTTCAAAGTCAAGGTGACAGTAGGTTATAAAACAGCTAGTGAATATGATTAATTCTACGAGTCTTGCTAATCAGTGCCGCTAATATAAATACTTTACAACGCAATGTTATTGTGTCGTATTCTTTGGAGAGATAAATAAATATATCCCGCATGGAATGCCCCGACAGCAAACACTCCAATTCCCTTCAAACGTAGCGCCAGCTATCGAAACAAACCGGTCGTCAGCTGATAGATTTTGCCAGTCAGCTTTTTGCACCGGATCGGAGTCATCGGAATTGCACGATTAGTGCATGAAACACGATTGAACGTAAAGTTTTCGTCCGCGGGACGCATCTGCAATCCATTCCGGCAGACGAAGACATATATATTTCAATTGTATTCATAGTTGCCTCGCGAAAACGCAACTTTTGCGTGAAACAAGATTTGGTCGGAATGGAAAGCCCATTGCCGCATATCATAGAAAGCGCAGATTGCGATGGTACGACTCAGGTGAAGAACAGGTTAGTGAGTCTTCTCGACCAGCTTGAAGTACATGTAGAGCAGCTTCGAAGGGATGCTTGGAGACTCGAGGAAGAGAAAGATACCTTACTGACAACGCTAGACACCTTGAGGAATAATGAAGTACTGTGCACATTGGAAGAGAGTAAGTTTACATTTCTCATAATTTGCCGACTATGAGGTCAGTGTAGATGGAAACGTCATTGGCTGATAAATCCCGGCGTTCTTGAAATACTTTTCTAATCTAGTCAAAAATTGGAATGCTACATTCTGTTGGTCTAATAATAAACACTAATGCATGATCATAGAGGTTGGCAGATTTCTTTGCCTTACACAAGATAGGAACTTTATTAACATTGAAGTATGAGAGCATAGGTGTTGTACAATATTTATACCATTATATATTTATATTTACAGCTGACAAAGATGATGTTTTGAGATATGCAGAAAGGCTGTCCATGCGTTGTTTGACTGTTGATGTATTAGTGAAGGTCCATCGAGATCATATTCAGCAAGAAGCTTTACACCAGGTAATTGTACTTTAGATATGTCGATGAGTCATCAGACATTTTAATCTTGCTAAAGGAAGATTATTTATTTCAGTCGGTTTAGGGTTATTAACAGTGCGAGATATATTCTTTATTCCAGGTAAATGGCCTTATTGATAGCCTGATCGTCGGCCTCCGTGATGATCCAAGTGGCACTCGGGAACGTTGTACTGAATTTATGAATGCATGTTCTTCTCAACCTCTGGGCCATTCCGATAAGAGTTTTGAAACAGCTATTCTCGGATGTACTCTAGATGATCAAAAGAGGGTAAAGAAACGGTTGCAAGGCTTACTAGATTACATTGATAAAATGCGCACTATTCAGCTGGATTAATTTTATTACCCTAAAGTGAATGCGCTAAAACAAAATCAATGGGGATTGTATTTTGTTATATTCTCCTTTTTCCCCAATCAAGAAGGAGAAGTGCAGGAAATAAATGAAATGATAAATGAAGTGAGGATAGGTGCTCTATGAAACATGTTCATAGAATGCATAGAGAAGATACAAGTATATCGTGTTATTGGCATTTCGGCACTTCTTCATGGAGTTGCCATGCACTACATTTTCATATACTTGTGTTAATAGCAATAAATGATAATCAGGTCCATTGCAACATATAGTCGAAAAGCACGCATGATTCTCTATGAATAACACCTATAATGCAATTATAAAAATTTGGAACTTGCGTGGCTAATACTTTTACTGAAATCATGGAAGAGAATTTTATGATTCTCTTTGAATGAGAAATTTTAATGAAATGTGAAGAAAATATCAATGGAGCTTTAGTCGCGATGCATTTGTTTCTTGACATTAGTGATTGATGTGATTCATCAATTTTTATTTTCAAATCGAATGCTATACAGTGACTCACTGTAGCTTTATCTAACACTGATAAAACTTATCTAAGTGTGGCGTTTCTCAGGAGTCTTGCTATCTGGGCTGATAGTTATCTTGCTAGCTTGTTATTGGTTTGTTTTTAAGACCGCGAAGTATGACTTTTTCATAATATACAGATTATGTGTATTAAGTTTACACAAGGTGTTTGTGGGAAAGCCTTTGTTCTTCCAGTATGCTTTATCCACTCTGTTTATTCTTTTTTAAGTATTCAGAGGATCCATCCATATTAAGGCTTCATTGCAGTCAAGCTGTGTTCTCAAACTTGCTTCTATTTCAAACCATACCGAATGTATGTAACACAAGTACCTATTGTAATATTATAGATGTAACTATTCGATTACTGAATTAAGATTGAACAATTTATTATGTTCCACAATCTTTACAAACTGAATACACTTAGGAGGGTTCTATGCCACTTTTTCATTAGATTTATGGTAATGGTCCAAGTAATTTTGCAGCCAGTAACTTTTTTATTTTCAATTTTTTACTTATTTGTTGTATTACTAGCGTTATACAGAAATACTGTAGTTTACTGACATGTTAGAGATATACAACCTTTATCTATTTTGATTTGCATAGATCTAATATCTGTCTTGATACTATGATTTAATGCAATGGTTTTTTTGCAAACCCACCACACTTAATTCCTGTGTAAATAATAAATTGAAAGATCTTGTTTCTTTTCTGTGATATAACTAATTGGAATAAAATATATACTTCCAAAAACGAATTCCGACTTATTTCTAAGATCTTTCAAAGTATTTGCGTGTTTCCTCAGTGGGGATTGTTTCCAAATAAATGTTATTAGAAATCAATTTTTATGTAAGACTATAATTGAATTTATTAATGTTGCGATATCCTTACAAATAAGTCTTGCAAACACATCAATTTCATCAATAAAGTATACTTTCCTTAGAATGTAGAATATTTGGTTAGCGATGGTAGTTATAATTATCTCTATATAAATTAATCTATATAACAAACTCAGATGGCTTTGATAGTTGAAAAATCAATGTTGAGTGCTTGCCTAAAGGAAATTATACATATTTACTCCTTGTGGAAATGAATGACTGATTATATATTTACAAAATGCGAATAAAAGGCACTCTTAGTTTTTTACATCCACTATAAAAAGGTACCGAGTATGCAAAACTAATACATTTGTATAAGACCATCTACACAAGAGTGCTGGTGATAAAGGCACTCAGCCAAACAATAGAAATATTTACAGTGCTTAAAGGTATACACCATCTTTAGTACTCCACGTCCTATAAAAATTAATAAAAAAAACAACGAATTAAAGAAACCATCAAGCATACAGACACTCCGACTTCACACAATATTATTATTATTCAGCTGGTTTGACTCGTAAAGTCATATTTACTTGGTAATGTGAAGTCTACTAATACACTCTTCATTATTTGTGCATTAAAATACAGTGCCAGTAATTTCTTAAGGAAAAAGAACTGTATAGAGAATGCTCTAATCTATATAAATAGAAACATCAGTCTGTACATAGTCACAATCGTACCTACACCGCGGTCTTCCGAAAATTACTCTTGATAGCCGTTATAATAGCATGCAGGCGTTCTTCACGAAATTTTTCTTCTTGTGGTGTCGAGACTTCGTACCTGGTCGTAGAACAATTGTGCCGTTCCCTGTATTCCGACCACACATCGATCCGTTCGGACTAAATGCGCCTGTAGTTAACATTCAAAAAATTCCAGCACGGTCAATTTCATGCTTTGCGTGACAGAAACTGTGAAGGTATTTAAATTTGGCCTCTTTCGCACGCTTGTTCTACGTTTGTGAAAATGTGTTTTATACATAAATATGATATAGTAAAGTCACACGCAAATAAAAAAATCCTCTGTAAAATATCTGTTCACCTCATGAAACTGAAATGTACATGTTATTCAAGAATTAAGATTTATGATAGCAATCACGCAATATCAAGATACATATATTAACTCCCAACAAAGTCCCTAATTTATAGAGGTGCGTGACTCGTGGTCAAATACTGACCAGACCACCTGCCAAATCTAGGACAGAGCTCACGCTAGCTCAGGCCTCCCTTCGTTCCAGAAATCTTTTGGAATATCTATTATCTTACGACATAATAAAATGTCACGTATATTCATCACACTTGTGTCTTTCTTTTACAAGGTTCTTAAACTTCAAGGCATTCGTGATTAATAAAAATGCTTTCAGCTAAAAATTACGACTCAGCAATCAAGTAACAAGGTCAAAAGCAGTTTCTAAGGTCATACTAAATATAATCGAAAACAGTAGGGTCTTGACCAGCCGTCAAACGTGTAAAGGTAGTGTGGAAAGGATCGAGCGCTTTCTTAGAAACACCACACGGATGCATAATGTATTAACTGCACCGGATACGCAGAACTTGTGTGCACGGAGTTGATCCTGCAACTTTTTCGCTTCGGCAAATACATAGATCACGAATGCAAGCATTCGCTCCTTAAAATTCTAGATCTTTATACTCACTTATTACTGAGGGAGACCTAGGACCAGTTGAGTATAATCTCAGATCGTCCTGATAGTCATCGTCACATCGTCGCATCTCATGGAGACACCGCGTCGCCAAGTGTCGGAAGACGCTCATGACACCAACGTCCTCCTTTACCGAAGTTCGTAGAAGCTTACAGCCTAAGGCTCGACCTAATCTCTCAGCCTCGTCTCTAAAAACAGTACTCTGATTAACATCACCTGCAAGAATTCCACCAATTTAAAAAAGTACTATAATGCTCACGGATCAATGACACACTGATCGATAAGGTCCATCTTGTTTTGTACTAGAACTGTGGGAATTTCACCGCACTCGTTTTCGACCTACGAAAAAAATAGAGAACTCCGTGCTTAATAGTGTTAAAGGATAAGTCCAGATATTATAGAGCTAGTATTTGACGGGATAGTTTTCTACGTAATAAAGTCGGTATAAGTCATCGATTGAGGGTTCCATTTAGATAATCCTATGCTAGTATTTTCCCGTCGCTTTCGTAGCGAAGGGGACAAATGATGTGTCATTCGTAATAATTCTCCCCTTGACTTCCGCCTTACCCTAATTATGTTCGCCCCAACAGCAAAAACATCAAGCGAGGCGCATAAGCCCATTATACATTAAGTGAACGGTTTTGTCATCACGCGGAAATCTCGCGACGACGAAGAACTCGAAATCAGCCCTTCTTTTAATGGCACCTTCACTTTCACATTCCGCCATCAATCGTGACTACCTATGTACGGCTCGTGGTTACACCGGTTCCGCGCTGAGTCCACGATTCCCGTACATATAGCAGTAGAAACGCTGTCCCATCGAACAAATACTTGCAACACAAAGGCGACAAAGTGCCAAGTTTTCCTTTAAGCCACCTTTCACACCTTTACTTGTAAAACTGCTTGATCACCGCAATGTAATATCAGTGGAATTACTTGAAATAGTACTTCAAAGTGTGACTGGTGTGAAGAATGGATTTTCTGTGCCGCACTCCGATCAATTAAAAAGCAAACATGTCTGCCAAGTGTTGTGAATTAATAGAGGTGACATATAAACCGTACCTTCAGTTTCCACGAAGGAATCGCATCGAAGGAATCCCTGTCAGTGGCAGAGTAAGCGAGGACGCAGGCATGGGCACCGCGGTAATAAGCCGCAGTGATCGCGTCGAATTCCTCTTGGCCCGCGGTATCCCACAGCATCAGTCTTACGTCTTCGCCGTCCACTCTGTGGAGCAAAAAGGAGTCGGCTATAAAGCGCTACTGCTGAACGTGTTCCACGAGAAACGCGGACATGCCTTCGAACAATTATCCGCTTAAAGTTGGTATCTTTCGTAACTCCCTCATCAACAATCGTACAAAGAACTTGCACTCTCTATCTAACATGATTGATCGGTTGCTATTGGTTGATCCGGGCTTATAGTGCATCTTTAGTTCTTATTGAAATCGGCATTGACTGTTGCTAGTTTAGAAAGTCGTTGACAGAGATCATCTCCAGGGTATAGACAGGAATGGATGCTAGGCAGAACTTGCAGACACCCAAAAGGAAATCTCGGAGTTGAGGCTGAAGCCGCGTTGTACCAGGCCAATTTTATTGTATCTAATTAGGAAGCGTGAAACGGGGGAAAGAGAAAGCGTTCCTGGCGCATTCCTTGCCAATGAATTTGATTTATTTGCCATGCCCCAACACTAACGCATTCCGTTATTTAATTTGATGGACTAACTGTAGCGTTTATTTCACACGAAATAACTATAATAGGCATTACAATTTCCCGTATTATTTTATAACGAGTTGAGTGTTCGCCCGCCGGGGAAAAAAAGTGCAAAAACGGTCTTCTTTCCTTAAAAAGATGCAACCAGCACAGGGGCAAAAGTGCACAAGGAAGTATCCCACGATAGCTGGTGTCGAGACGAATAAGACGTGCATTTCTCAGGGACGTGCGCTCACTGCAGGAGCGAAGACTGTATGCAGATTGTACGTCTTCGCGAAAGGAAGGACGACCGTGTTAAATATCCCAAGCTAGTGAGGACTACATTATGCATATGATTAACTGTGTTCCGAAAGCTTAATAGCATAGACAGAAAATTAATTAAACATACATAATAATGTGCGGGTCTTAATAAGCTTTCGAGCCTCAGAGATGAACGCATGAAAAAAGGGATTATAAAAACCTCCGTGCACCTACGGCGATATTCCAGAAAATTGTGGAACGATAATCACGTCGACTACTGTACTTGAAGGAATGCAATTAACTCTGAGAGTGTTGTGTTACATGTCCATACACTCATATGCGTGACCAACACAAGCCTATTGTGCACTTCGTCTTTCTACGCGCTTTTAATACAAGACACTTTCATTATCAACCGCTATTATCATTTCTACTCCGCTTCTAGGGTACATAAAGAAACTTCTTCGTTCCAGATAATAATATTGTCAAGGTTTTTGCAGTATATTTTTAAGAAAAGGCCAAGATGAAAATATGGATGGGCGAACCATCAGCAGCGTCACATCACTATCTAGTCAATTTTCTCGCTGCTTTCATTTTGTGTCGTGCAAACTAAGGAGAGAGTGTTATGAAATTCCGAAAGCGGCACGAGTTGTTTTCGGATCGTTTATTTGTCAATGAAAGAAGCAAACAGAATTCTACCTAATAAGAACGAATATACTCACTCTATCTCTCGTTCCAAGAAGTCGACGCCGATGGTCTTCTTGTAGTCTCTTGTGTAAGTGCCCTTGCAAAACCTTTGGATCATCGAGGACTTGCCGACAGCACCGTTGCCCACTATCACCACCTACGATATATTAAGGAAAGGTTTTCATTAACATTGGAAGAAAAAAAATAAGAATTAGAACATCAGTTGAAGGGAAGGTGCCGTAGTGAGGTATTTGCCCCGTCCTGCCTATGGAGTAATGCCCTTTAATATAAAGAGAAGGAAACGAGCACTACAGGAAAGACTGCCTTGCGATCAAAGAAAGGAAAGAGAGTTAAACATGTTCATTCAATCGGTGCATCTGGAGTGACACGTCCGGGCGCTTTCATTAAGCCAACTTAGGTTGCTTCAATGTGGCGCGCGTACGCACACGCAGACGCATGCAGATGCAAAAGATTTATCTTGAAGACGGACTTTCTAAAATCCTGGCACGCCACCACCAGGTAGGAGAGGCCAGGCCAGCCCCCCCGAGTTAATTCCTCCGCGCATCGCTTTCCTGTCGGATGATTATCGGGCGGCCGTCCGGTGGCAACCAGCTGTTCGTCCACTGACACGAATATCGAACCAGGATCAAGACGACCTGCTGGGCGCTAGACTACACCGCTATCCCATGCTACTCGATACTCTAACACAAACTATTTCAACTGGAATGAAAAGCTCATGAAATTTGAAATATATGTACGAACTATCATGGCATGGTATATACCTAGCCAAATTATGTAGAGGGTAGAAGCAGTTCGCCGTAAACAGTTATCGATTAATGGTCTACCAAAAAAACACTTAATTATGTATTCAGCGACACGAATTTTAAAGACAATGTTCTTTCGTTTAACAATTCTACAAGCACTCGTCTCAAGGAATAGCATTGGATACCCATAAATTCTCTACGTGTATCTGAATTAGTTCTACCCAGACAGGCCTATCTCCGCGCAATCTTGTCTCTCTGTCGATCATTAGTATTCACTATCCAAGATCATACGTCTATCCAGTGAGTGGCTATTAGCTAACTCAGATATCTCTGAAGCTGCGAAGCTACCTGAGGCATCGCGCTTTAAATAATTCTGCCAAATTCGAGATAACGGTGCGCCTAAGGCGGTAAGTGGGTTAAGTCGATAAGGGACCATGTCCAGGAAAACCGGTCCTCCTCGATTCAGTGTACACGTACAACTATATGCACGAGCCAATACACCCGCACGAATTGATTGTATCTGCCGAAACCCGACCGCCCGTAAATTTTGGACGCTTTTTGGCGAAGCGTTGACACCTTTACTTTAGCAATGCGGAACCATATTTTGAGGAGTGTCTCAGAAGACCGGCACTAGTTATTAATCATGATTACTCGTCCCGACAACCTTCTGGATGAACCGGCATAAACTGCACCTAGCATATCTGCATGCATTTAATGATTCTATCCGTGGGGTTTCTCACAGACGAAATCTGCGGTAAAATCGAAGTTGACTGTGGCAACCCCGTTGGGGGTTTGATGGAACTTAATGTTCCAGTCCACTGCATACCTTTATAACGATAAATAGGCGTTCGATAACTAGATGTAAATTGACGAATGCTATAGTCAATCATAAATTGCCCCATTCCTTGGAGTTCAAGGAACGGGATTAGATTTTGTATGCATAAAAACTGAAATTCTAGAGAAAAATTGCTGTAATTTAAAGGTATGCTTAATTTGCTTGCAGAGGCCGCCTGCTTTTGACACGGCTAATTAGAAAATACAGCTCAGCAATGGTTATTGAGAATGTGCGGTACACTAATTACTCTCCGACGGGAGTACATGCTAATTATGTGAACTTTCCAAACAGGATGATTCCCCCATATTTGATACTGAATCTATAAAGCATTCTTCCGGTCTACGTTCAGCACTATATTGCGTGACAAGGCACTTAATAATTATTAATGCTCTTCCTTTTTTCTTTTGCTACTACCTGCAATCCGAGAAATTTACAAACACGAAGAACGTCATAGCCCTTTGACCCGTAAGACCGACAACATTCCACTACACCTAGACGTATACCTATCGCTATGCAATAGAATAAGATGTAGTCATGTGCATAGGCATGTTAAGCTCGCGCATATAATACCACCAATAAGACCAGTAAAAGTAATGCGTGGTTTCAGACAAGCACATGCCTATGAAAACGTCAGTTAGTACCGTTACGGCAATCGAAAGATGAGCAGCGATCATTGGAGCAGGACCACATGATGTTACGCGAGTTATTCGACCCTGAGAATTCTGACACTGATATCCTCTATAAAGCCTGCGGCCTGTAATGGACTGAATCCATAAACCGAACAGTGGGGAAAAAATACACTCGAGCAGAAAGATTTATAGACACAGAGTTCTAAGTATAAATCATTTATTGTCATAATTCGTAAAATGGGAATTTGCGATAGAATTACTGAAAGCAGAGGGGAAGATGGAATTTCGAAATGCACGTGAAGCGTTCTATAGGATTTCCAGCATAAGTTAGTGCGTCAGAAGGGAACGTTGTTTCACGTCTTTCCTCCAGGCACTATCATTTCCCGCGGAGGAAAAGTTTGCTTTCTACGGGAGTTGCTATGCTATGCCCGGCGCAAGTAAACACCTGGGTAATTTCTTCGTTCCAGCGGAAACGTTTCGGCTTAAAAGTCGAAATCCTATTGGGCCAGGCCGAGGATCCGAAAATGCCACAGGAGTGCGTAGTATAGAGTGGCCCCACGGTACACGTATAATGGGAATGCACTTTTTGATTACCTTGAGTGATATCTCGAGCTCTTCCTCCCGCATTCTGAGCGTAACGTCATTAGCATAATATCCAGCTAGAATATAGCCCGCGTTGCCTAGCTGGCGGTGATCCTCTCACGTGTGAGAATTCTTCCTTCCTCGAGATGATCACCTTTCGCGGTACTTCGAATCGATCAGCTCGCGCCACGATCGTGCCATTATTGGGCTTTTCGTACGCAGACCGCGCGCGTAGCCCTGCGCTCCTTCGATCAACGCCGAGAGGATGCCCGGAGCCGCGGAGATGACATGCACGCACCAAGCACAGACGGCTATACGCGCCACAAGCCGACTGAAGCCGACTGAACGCTTCAACTGAACACCTGTAGGAGACACCTGCCGCTGAGCCAGGACCTGGTGCCCCTGGTGCCTGCTGCCACCACTTCTAGAGACTTTTCGATCGCCGGTCAATGGAATCGACTGCCAACCACGCTCCATGTATAGGGTTTATTGTATTTACGGCGCAGTTCAATGATCGCCGCGAGAAATAACTGACTGTGTATGTACATAGAACGGTCTCTTGCACAGTATACTACTTCGGTGTGGCCTCTATTGTTTGCAAAATCATATGTACAGCGATTATTGCGGATTGATATAACACAACACGGTTTTGTTCTTTTCGCCTGCGATGCACGCTGGCCAAATATATAATACATGGATTGTATGGAGCTCGGGTTTAAGCTTAAACCCGATAGCAGAGGGAATAAAAAAATGCGTGAGTTAAAATTATTATTCCTTAATATAATATTTATCAACATGTTATATATGCAAATATAATGCGTATTTATAATGTAATTACACAATACTACAGTAATACGTGCGTTGTATAGTCGAATGTATAAATATAAAATTATAAACTCATGTATAACGCAATTGCCGTTAAGTATGTATATTGGAATTACACGTGACATACAATTTTATATACCATTGCTATTCATCCGTCGTAAACTCTGTTTTACGAGTTTTTCAATTGCAGCAATGCAATTATACACACACGCACGCGTGGAGTACACGCGTGTTCTTGGTCTCTTTCGTGGCTATTACTGTCGCGATAAATTGAAGTCGTAAAAGCTATATTCAGTTGTTATCCATTGATGAAGCCTATACATTACAAAATGCCATCGCCACACGTCCAAATCAAACTGTACAGAATTTATATGTATACTTGTATCAAAATTTGGTTCTGTACAAAATCGTTCTACATATTCCACGCAAATAATCCTTGAGAATTATGTTTCAAGTTACACTTAATTGCTCGTTCGTTGAATAACAATATTGGCTGCTTATGTAAACAACCCTCTGGATATTTCGTGTCAATTTAATTGTAATGTAATAGATTAGAATATTTATTAGGTGACCACGAAAATTTGCAAGTAGTACCTATATGAGAATAATATTTAAAATCAGTGTACAATACCATAAACTGGTTTCAGAATTGTAATATAATTGGCACACTTATGAGCAACCTTATTTTGTTGTCTGTGTACACGTATTACCACAAAAGAATTTTGCTATAAAGGAATTATTATCGATTAGACAGATATCTCGCATTTTGCCTAAAGTGGAACAGGAACTACCTGCATGAAAGTGTGATGGTACCAAACGATTTTCCGCCTGCGTCGGTTAGCGATATACACAATATCATGTGGGATACTTACAAATTTCATTCAAGAAAGTCATAAGTATAACATTAAATACAAATTTATAAAACTCTCGGCCATATAGCTCTACACAAATACCAAGCTAAAGCATGTACAACAAATTTATTTGGTTTACTCTACAGGCATTCATCATAATTCAAAAATGACGCTTACCTAAGATTGCAATATTTCCGAATGTCACTGACATTCAGATAAATCTTTTATGACTCGATTATTACCGTCTTCAAGTGTCGCCTATTCCAAACGCTTGACAGAGACAATGATAGAGGATTATAAAAATATATAAAAATGAAATATTTAGAGACGAATATAAGCGGTACACAAATGATCCTTATGAAATTGTGATTGTGTCGTGGTTCAGTAGTAACTAATACTAATTTTTTCGGAATCTAGAGCTATATGTATAATATCTCTTAAGATAGAGCCAGTAATTCAGGCATCAACAGTTTACATAGTTTTAGTACATTGACATCCAAGATATACTCTTGTATACTTTCTTGATAGACTTATACAATGACTACTTTTAATATGAACACTTAAGAATTGGTTTGTGGCTAAAGAAATTAGCCCTAGGTGTTGTATAGTACAGTTTATGGAGGGCCAAGAACTTAACTTATTCAATATGAAGTTTAACGGATAAAATTTTTCTTTTACATTGTCGTAAAAAACATTCTAGTACTTATTAACGTTTATAATTTATAAGTTAAACCATTGTTTTATACTGAAAAAGAACAGAGGAAGGAATGATGTGTCATGGATGTGGTCCATATTATTACAACCTCACACGACATAATTTTTTGCAAGCTATGAGTATAAGAAGAGATAATGGAGCATACATATAGTGAGTGACAGAGCATGAGTTGAATACTTGCCAATCAGTTTTCAATATTATGCAATAATGATTTTGTGAATTATGTTTCTGTTTCACAAGACGAAAATTGTCAAACCACCGATTCATGACTCTGTGGCCATTAGAGTGACACTGTCTGAGGCGATTATTATCTACATTTACACATTCTTATCCTCTCTCTGGTAAAGTAACATTTCGTAATTAAACTAAGTATGACATTGCTTTCCTTGAACTTACAAAAGTAGTAGTGTCTGTCTGTGTAAAAGAATTCTCAAACTGACAAACGTCCCCTACAATTTTATGGCAGCGAGCATATATAAAAAAAGCAACAGTGTAATCACATTGCTAAAAAAATAAACGATACCATACATCTTTAATATAAAGAACACTACCGTTCACTGTAAAATGTACTCTCAAATATCACGATCGACTGTATTTGGAGTAAATCATTGCTAAAATAATGCTACGCTTCCCCCATTTCACGCTAAAAGAGTCGTGTATTCCGTCTGATTAGGTATTTACTGCCTTGATAGAGCACTCAAGAATCATAAGCTATGATTCGCTTCACTGTACTTCAATATGCAGATGCTTCTTTATACTCAGAACCCTCCATAGTGAAGAAATCTTCAAGCTTCCATTGCAGTGTCTCAAAAGTTGGTCTCTTTACTGGATCTTTATTCCAGCATTCTAACATAATCTCATACAGAGCATTCGGACAGCCAGGTGGACATGGCATGCGATAACCATGTTCGACTTGATGAAGTACTTCAGCATTGGTCATACCTAAGCCCAAGATAACAACATTTAAAACGTAAATATAACAATATAAAGTGTTCAGCAGAATAACATGACATGAATGTTAATCACCTGGGTATGGTATTCTACCATATGTAACTAACTCTGTGAGAAGGATACCGAAAGACCAGACATCTGATTTAATACTGAATTTACTATAGTTAGCAGCTTCAGGTGCAGTCCACTTAATTGGAAATCGTGCTCCTATGCGAGCTTCATACTCGTCTTCTCTGATCAGTCTGGCTAGGCCGAAATCCGCAATTTTTACAACATTACCTTCTGCTACTAGAACATTACGAGCAGCAAGATCTCTATGAATATAATTTTGTGACTCAAGATATGCCATTCCTGCTGCAATCTGTGCAGCCATGTCTATTAATTGTTGCAATTTTAAGTTTCTGCCTTTTCCTGCAATAGAAATATGTCACAATTGTTGTGTACGTAATAAAAAATGATTACCATAATGTAAAGTATATGACTTACCTTGTAAGAATTCTAGCAAACTGCCGTTTCTCATGAGTTCTGTAATGATGTAAATAGGCTCTTCCATAGTACAAACTGCATATAGTTGAATCAATTTTGCATGGCGCAATTTTTTCATAATTTGTGCTTCTGCCAAGAAGTCTTTCGCATCCATAGTTCCAGTCTTTAATGTCTTTATCGCGACTGGAGTAGTATTATTCCATAATCCTTCCCATACTTCACCAAACTGTCCTTGACCCAATTTTCTCAAAAATTTGAGAGACGATCGATCAATTTCCCATTGGTCGCGCGTACGGTGACTTAGGCCCTCAGTTACGGGTTTCTCCACCTGCCAACAAACCCAAATGTAGGCCAGTCAATGACCGATAAACCCAAAACATAATTTGATATGAATATATGATCTTGGTATTAATCCGCCACTTTGATTTTTATTCTCTCTAAAATCAAAGCAGGATGAAAATGTAAAATGGCGGTATTGACATAGGCTTCAGAGAAAACGTGAAGCAGCGAATTGGTTTTCCCTTCATACAAACCTACTCAGAAGCCTTTTTATGTCGACGCTTTGCCTGCATACTTCTCATTAACTTTGTAAGGATTCCATTACATAGGGATAAGAAACAGTGAATATTTATAAATTAATTTTATTCTATCTAGTTCAAATGCAACAATGAATAATGAAGAAAGTATAATTATGCATCATACAACTGATAATAAGCACCTAAAAATTTATTTTGCGGTCATGCCTTTTGAAGCAGTAATTGCCTTTCCAAAATAAACTGCATCTATTTCCAACACAAAACGTAATTTTTCAAAAATATATGTATATATTAGACTAAACAGCTAAATTATCATCCAGATGAAGACAGATCTTTCTTTATTTTCGCATATTACAATTGGTGTGGAATGTTAGCAATTTTTGTGGTGATAAAATACACAAAATTTATCCCAGGGTGCCATAGTCACTACAAAGTTAATATCCCAATTATCAGGAACTTAATACATTTGTTATAGAGAATCAGTCCATTATAGAATGTGTAGTGTGAAGAGAAAAATAGGTCGATATATAAAATTCAGTAATAGTATACACCATACGTCCACAGGCTTCAAAAGTAATGTTGAATAAATAGACAAAGCTAAACTTGTTTGAAGAATGTGGAGGAAGCCTGTAGAGTATCACTTATGAACAGTACAACATTGTATAATTTTGACACACAAACCCTATTATCAGTCTCATAAACTCTCTGTGCAATATTTCAGGTAAAATTCTTCAGAAAATATATCAATCACACATGGTGACATAGAAAACTGTTTTAAAATTCTTATGTGGACATAAAATACTTGCAAGAATTCTAAAACACATCTAAAAACAGATGAAGTCAGACATGGAGCATAGGTGCAGGCTGTCTCCAATGTGATACAAAAGTAAATCACCCAAAAAATATAATATAAGCCTTATCTCTGCTGGTAGTATTCACTAACAATAAATACCTTGATCCTATTGCGACAAAGGACTAAATTTATATTTTTCGGAGACATCCTGTGCAGTAAAAAGATTTTAAGCACACTGTTTCATATTTATCACGGAAATTAGTTTTTTCGTTACGTGCAGCTGTTTTTTTATATGGCAGAATAATCATGCTCGAATTATAATTCTAAACAACCAATTGGCTGTGAAAGTGTGCTTTCAGTCATACGTCTCTAGAATTAGTAATGTACGAGATCCTGTCTAAAACATATATGTTATATGAAATGGTGGGTGGGTAATGGGTTTTGTGTACACTAAATGAACAGTGATAGTAATCTAATGTCTTTGAAACATAATTCCATATAGAACAGGCTTATGCTGCAATGAGAAGCCAGAGATGGAAAGCATCCATGGTATAATAGAAATTAATGTGTTAATGTCATATTGGGACATTCAATTTACCAAGAAAATCCAGCGGGAGGTAGGGCAAGCAATAACAGAGAAACAAACACAGTCTATTCAGAGATCAAACTTTCCACGACCTTTTCCGTCAAAATAAAAGTAGTTTTGGATTTCATTATAGTCGACAAAATAAATTGCTACCAAATTTTTAAACAAATTGTGGCTCATTATATCTACATGTTCAGATTTTTCACCTTTGATAAATAGTATACCAATTATTCTATGCCAATAGAGTTACCCTAAACTTTTTACCACTTTCATTATCATGCATACAATTTGCAATATCCTATTAGTACCGAATATCAAGTTATGTGACCAATAACATTCAATAAAAGTCACTGCGTCTCAAAAAGTTTCTCCCAACACATTTTTCAGGAATAATTTTTCTTTGTAAGTATCAACTTTGTAATTAGTTACACTAATTGTATTAATAAACAACAATTCTATCACATGTGTCTTAAGCAAAGTCCAACTGGAGTTTAGACAGTGCTAGAGATTTTATATGAACCAATGTTATACAAAATTACCATCAGAAAATATACTTAGCGTCTTGTATTTATCTTGTATGTTTATGACAATTCTTTCCATAAAAGTCATATAAGAAAACCCAATAATTTCATGCATTCAGGTTGTACGTGAATTGTTTTATTTAACATCTTATTTTTCACTCACATTCAATATCAAGGGATTTCTACAAATAATGTGGCAAATAATAACAAAAAATATAGGAAACCCTTCGTTTCAGTCACTGTGTTGAAGAAATCCCTCAAATTGCATCATCAATGACAAGAATTGTGTAATTAAGCAATAAATAATATTTTTTGTAATAATAATTACTGTAGAAAATAATTTTCACGCATGCAGCAAGCTGTCTAAACTCCGTTTATATCACAAAGAATCACCAGGGGGAATGATAATATTATGGAACTGTCCTATCTTACCTGTACACATGGCTTGCATAGATTTACACACAACCCATCAGCATCCTTGCTGTAGTGTTCAACCAGATCTTGCAGATTTCTGAATGTAGTTCTTCTAGCTATAAAGAACCCGCCCTCATCCAATTGTCTAATACGATAGTGTTTTACAGTGTCGCCATCACGAACTGTAAACAGAATTTAATAACAACTGTATTGCAAAATAAAACTATTAATTAGTTGCACAATTCACAGAACTTATTAATAATACCAATGAATAAAAAATGGTTTTGACATTTTGAGAAAGTGAGTAGAAAAATATATCATAATAAATTACCTGAAAGAGAATAATCATTGTGCCTGCTCTCAGAATCTCTAATTAAAAATGCACCATGATCATTCTCCGGTAATAACAATTTTTTCTCAGCCTCAATTCGTTTAATTTTCCTAAAATACCATCTAAAAAAATCATAAACATTATATTAGTACTTTCATGTCCTTGACAATATAAACAATAACTTGTCAATATGTGTTAGAGTTACACTGATTTCATATGCATATTAAGGAGGGTGAAAAGGGAAACGTTACTATCTAATCTATGTTGATTGATAGCCAGAGGTGCTCAACCAAACTATTAAAAGCCAGAATATACAGGAGCACCAATGGTGAAAGCAAGGTCACATTAACAAGCTATTGCATGAACAGATATGCATTATATGGAAATATAATAAAAAAAACAATCTCCCAAGGAGTACATTACATTCTCTCATATAATAAATGACTGTTTTTATTGCATGACTCATATACACATAATAACCAGAGGCATTTGCTTCTTTAAGAATCTAACTGTAAATCAATATGTGATATGCATCCTAAGCACAATATACTGTATATAAAATCCTATAGCATGGTGTCATTCAATCCATATTTGCCAGAGTATGAGACTGTTTTATATACGTATAAAATGTAGAAGTACTTAAAAAGATTCTACACTTACGGCTCTGCTTCTATGGATTTTAATGGAGCAACATAATTGCTTGGAATATAGCCTTCCTGTCTGGTTCTTTTACTTCTAGCCAGCCACCAATCTCCCTGAGTATCATTGAGAATCTCTAAATGCTCCCCTTTTCTGAAGCTTAAATCTTCATCTGTACGGGCGTCGTAGTCGTAGAGCGCAACAAATATTTTGGCAGTGGATGCATCTGTGTCAGGGATTTGTGGCATAGGCCTTATAGGGTCCGGTGGAGGCGTTGCTACCGGACTAACTTGAGATGTGACTGCCTCTATGCTAGGATTGCCTATCCTATCAGGCTTCTCTTTTTCTGTGTCTGTCGGACTGCTGAAACAGTTACCCATTTTGACTTGTAGTATCCACTCTTCGAGCCTCTACTTCGATGGGTGGTGTGTCATGGACTTTTCAAGCACTGATTAATTTCCGCACATCCTTCCTGAGGTCTCACGTTTTATCGTTTTGAATGTCGATGTAAATCCAATAGTAAAAATGAAAAATTAGCATAGTACACGTATTCTCGTCGAGAAAGGTTTAACGACACAAATGAAACTTGTTGAAGCAGACAGCCTATCAATCGAAACTGTATGGTGGCAGAGAACTGCCAGATGCTTCTTTGGCACCCAAAATGTTTGTGCGCAGACCACTAATCAAATCGAACACTCGACGAGTATCGTATATTACAACGAATCGCCACCGATTTATTCCCAAAGGTCATAGAAGGTCCGAGCAGATATCAACGGACACACACTTTCGTTTTAATTTTCCACCACAGCATCACCCGCACAATGTGTACCATGAATAATCGAAGGTACCACTCGGGAGAGTGACAGTTTCCGTTCACGTTGTTACACAACAAAGCAAGAAGCACCTTGCAAGGAACAGAGGAAGACTCCAAAGAACAATATGAGGAATGCGATAAAAGGAATCCCGTAGGAATGAGGAGGAAAATTGGGCACAAAATCTGCTCTACTTTGACGAGGATGCCCGCTCGATTTGAACTCGCTCTATGGGCCGGTCCATCCTAGGATCAGGAACGAAAGGATGGCCTTCGATCGAGCTTGTGGAATCTGCCTTTAACGTCACAACCGTATATCACTGCGACCGCATAATTATAAGGCGGCACCGGAAGGTATCGGAAAGAGAATGGCAAGCCCGCAAGTGCTAACTCAACGTAGTGGAAAGTGGCAGCCAAGCTTCGTCGCCATTATATCAGATCAGATCCGTCAAAACTCTGATTTCACATGCGCCTGTCGAAAAATTAGCAGCTCCAACGAAGCGGCCAATTTTCTTGTACAATCTCGTTTCAGGAGCACGTCAGTCCATACGGAAGCTCACGATCACGGTACGATTGCTTTATTCATGGTTTGCGCGAACGTGAAAAACGATAAAACATTTCACGAGAAACCGATTCAGAGGTGAAAACACCCATGGTGAAGGTAACCAGCGGAATGTAGCTTTCGGAAGGCTTCGTGCGCAAACCCGAACTCAACCGAGCCTTTACTACTCTGTGCGCTCTCTGCTACTCTCCAGTTCCCAGCAAGCACTCTCCAAATCCAAAGCCCACAATTCAAGATACCATACGCTTTCATACATATGTATACACACATACATTTATGAACCTACGAATTATTTCAGCTTCGATAAGCCTTCTAAAACTTTAAAGCAGTAGTTTGCAGATGCAGGGAAGACACTATCATTTTACTAACCCTACGGAATCACATATGCTTATATGTAATAATAGAATGTTCAAGCAATTGTGGATAATTTATCCTAATAGTTGCAGCGATTGTCTAAATTACTTCCAATGAACCAGATCTCACACTCTACTTAGATATTGAGAGCAGATGAATTCGTATGGGATACATTGAAATGAATTGATCTCATGTGCAAACCATTGATAGAAGGTTGCCACGCGTTGCGCCGTTTTCTATAATATAGTGTTGTAATTTTACCTGAAAAACCGTTCGAAGAGATGTCGAAATGTTTTACTGCGAAATGGTTTCGGGTACATTATTATGTTGGAGTGCCTTGATCTCACGGGAACCCGTCCCTATAGCTGCACACTCACGCAACACCTTACGCTTTTTAATAAATTACACGATAGAAACATTCACCATCACTATTATTTACGATTGTAGATGTTACCGTTCTATTATTTTAGAACGACTACCTCGTATGTTCTGTTATCAAATAGGAGCCTATACATACTATGTCGTCGTGCACCTTTATGTGTTATATTATCGGGATGCGATATAGACTATTATCTGTTACGTTCATATCATCCAGCTACCTTCCAGATATATAATACAGCAGTATATAAAACATATATGTGTAACACAGTCATCATTAGGCGATTTATTAGACATTTTCTAGACAGATAGGAAAAGTTCCTCTGAATCTTGGGAGAGAGCTTGGTATACATTTTTTCGCAGTAGAATTCCGGTTTTAGCTTTGCGCCCGATTCCGAGAACAATATTGCAGGTGTGGAAAGTGCCTGTGCAGCTGTTGCTGAATGGACCGTTCTTTATGTGCCTCTACCTGAATAAGGCAACGTGACTGAGCTCATGTTAGAGCACAATGGGTCCAAAAACTTTTCATCCTTTACCGTATCGACCTATTCCTCTCGTCTTTGATCGCGTAAGCATAAAAGATAGATTTTGGAGAATGTCCAGCAGAACCTATTCATTTTTTTCGGATTTATTTATGGATTAGGATAACAAGGAGTTTAAACTAATAGTAATTTTATTGCAATATTACAAAAGAACACATTTATAATACAATATTAATCCAATAGCGTTCATCTGTAAAAATGAATGACCTCCGTTCTTTGCATAAGCATGCGAATCAATGAATTTGCAGTAACCATTGCATTAAACATGCACATGTAATATATCTGATTATCTTGCCATTGAGTCTTATATAGACGGTATTCTGCTTTGAAACCCTGTGTTCACTTTTGAAATCACAGTTTGATAGTACTGTAGGCTTAAACAATATTTCTTCGGGCACAGGTAGTACTTTGCATTTTAACCGTTTGGTATTCAACAACTTTTCCATAATCATATGCTTCGATTGTGGTAATTAATTAGCAGTTGAATCATTGGTGCTTTCAATATCCGGTATTTCAAGAATCCTTGGTCCATACAAAAGAACATATGCACAATGCCAGTCTCCTCCTCCACTAAGTTTCAGTACCTCCTCGCTAGTAACCGAGCTAACTGTGTCGTCATCACACTTTATCCATGTCTCATTTTTCTGTCTCACCCACGCTACATAATGTCCGCTACTACTTGATCGACCTCTATGAGTTAGAACAGCTTGCAATGTATAGTAACCACTATTGTTGGAACCCAAATCTGCAACAGTATCCAGTTAAGTAGAGAGAGTTGGCTACACTTATATCTAATGGTAGGTTGATTATTTTACCATCAGGAAACCAAAAAGGTTCTTCCTTCATTTTCTTCTTATTACTGTCATCCTTATCTTTTTTATCTTTCACATTCCGTGACTCCTCAACTGCAGCATCCTCATTCTCTTTAAATTTTTCTCGCATTGGTGTGAGTTTATTTTGCAATTCAGTACTACATAGCTCAAATGCATCAAATTCAAGAGGAAACTTCACATCTTTTAAGATTTTTGCATTGATAGACTCTTTTTCTTTGTAAAAAAAACGAACAAACTGAATTGTCAAATATGCTGGTAACCTACTAATTTTCGACTGCAAAAAATTAATGTTTATCCTAACTGAATTTCAATTATGAAAACTTTAATGAAATACTTACTGTTTTTGTATAAACAGCATCTCTTCCTAATGTTGATGACATTTTCGTTATTTGTTCTTGCATTTTATTTCTGAGCCCAGAATGCATATACCTAACTTCAGTCGAAATAAAGCAACTTAATTGCAAAAAGTCTTCTTTTCCCTTTGTTGGTGTTTCATCTTCAGATTCCACACATTTCAATTCGGTATCAAATGTTCCTCCAAAATACTGCTCTATCAGTGATCTTGGTTTGGATGCTTGGGTATCATCTCCTGTTACAGCAGGATGTTCCTATTGTCATAGCATATCCATTAACATACCAAAACAAGAAACATCTAGACACTACAATTAACAACTAACCTTTGCTGGTAACTTCTGTTGTAACATCCTTACTAACTCGGTCCAGCATTCGTTAGCATCTTGTTGCTGAAAGCCACCATGTTGCGATTTCTCTGCAAACCTTGGGAATGCAAAATGCATCATTTGCACAAGAACAACCGGGGGAAGCGATGAACCTTTATCCATGCTCTCATAAAGATCCCTCAGAGCTGCTGTGATACTTTGTGCAGGGACCAATGATGTGCTACCAGTAGCAGTTAAGCCACCATTAAATTTTTTTAGGGCATCCCTTAATTCCGGGACAGTTTTTAGACACTGCACTGTAGCATTTAAGTAACAGGTATTTCCTAGATTAGTCAATCCAGCAGGTAAATCTAAAGCTGTAGCCAGCTCGGATTCATTCATGTCCTCCAAAAACAAAGGTTTCTCAGGAGGTTCCATGGGAACATCTTCCTCTTTAGAACCCATCATGAGTACTGTTATACCCTACCAAGAAAAACGGAAAATGTCTGGTAAGTGTTGATTAATTTCTCATAATCATTGCAACATAACAATAAGATATCTCACGTCTTTTAATTTAATATTGCCCCAATCATCATCCTTTAGTGTCATTCCTTTCAACATGACTTTTTGTCTTTCAGGTTGAACCCCGGTCAACGTGAACAATTGTGCTTTAAAGAGCATTGGCTCCTCATCGGTGTTCACCTCGACATTAGGGAAAAGTTCCTTACCCCACTTGACTTTAACTGCAATTACAAATTGCATTTTAGTCGAGTATCAAAAAATGCCGAAAAGTGTCTCTAGCGGCTTAGGTTAGTATATGAAACTATCTAAGTTTTAAGGCGATTTACCCGAATACTGCGGCATCTTTCTTTGATCTACACGTGCCGCACTCTAATGAGTTTATTCTTTGAACACGAACTTCTTCTTATAGGGTTGTTCACTTGGTTTTGGAAATGTGCACAAACTGCAAAGTCAGATTCGCAATATGCAAAATCGGCACAATCGGTTGTGTGGAACTTGGGAACTTTCTGTTGCAGCTGATAGGTGGCTATGGGTAGCTACAGGACAGCTGATGCTGCTGATCGAAAAGGTTGAACTAGGTTAAACTGAGTTGAACACGTATAACTGGATCAAAAAAAATGTTATTTTATTCCACCATGTAATTAATGGATCAATATAAGATCTCTATTCATGTAAGATTGCGTTTTTAACATAGACGTATATCAACAATTTGTACTGCATAAGCTGACACAAATTTCACAATTAAAATACAAAGAAACAAGATACTTCAAGTATTCGCGGTAAACATTAACATTCTAACATTATCTATGAAGAACAGTAAATTAGTTTGTACGATTAACACACTGTTTCCAGACTCTCATTAAATTAGGACCAGCCTAACACAATGACATAAATAGCATTCTATCACATAAATATAATCGTGGTACTGTACCACGATTTCTCTAACCCCCCTTATTCTCTACATTTATGTATTCCCTACAGCAGTGAAGCAGTGACAGGCTTCATATGTCACACACTATGCTTACAAGTATTTTACGTGAAAGTAAAAGAGCGATTTTATCTTTGCATCTGTTTGCATTACATTCGCGGTCGAAGAACACAGGATCGTTCCCTAATTTCGTCAATCTCTTCATGTTCCAGTTTAAGCCCATACTCTCAAAGTCCAATCCCAGCTGCCAGTTGATAGTGCTGTCCCATCGGGAGATACACGCAAGCAGGATACCCGGTTTTCGTGGCCATATAAAAGGACGACTCGTTGACATTTTAAAGTATCCCATATATTTACTGTATAGTCATTATACCCGGCGAAGAGTAGACGACCGCTAATACTTAGATCAATTGCATTAGCCCCGAAAATAATACTTTCTTTAGCGTACACCGCGATTTCTCGATCGGCGCGTAAATCGAAAAGTCGGCAAGTTGCGTCGTCAGAACCCGTAGCAACTGCGTCTCCGGCAGGGTGAAATCGTACCTAAAACACACGAGATCGAAAGTTTAATAGATTGATTCAGTACTACCGCAGCTGTCTATTACTTAATCTTGTAATACCGAATTAACATCAGATTGATGTCCTTCAAAACTTTGGACACATTGACCACTGCGCATATCCCATATTAACACCATCTTATCACAACTTCCCGAAACAAAGGTATTCCCTGTTTCACTTGGTGCCAAATCAATTGACATGACATCGCTTGAGTGTCCATGAAAACTCTGCAGCAATTGACCACTTTCTACATCCCAGAGAGCACATGTACTGTCGCCGCTACCTGTTAGAATTTGTTGGTCGCTATTTGGGAATGCACAGCAAGACATGTAAGATGTATGCGTGCCAACAGTTTTCTTCCGCATTGAAACATCATCTTCCAAACTTAATGGATACACAGTAACTTTATTATCTAGTCCTCTGCAAAAGGTTATTAGATATATTATAGTGTATTCTTGTCACGATGGCATGATGTAGATGTCCAGCTCCCTCAATACTTACCCACAGGCAACAAGGGCTCCGCTGGGGGCATAGGCACAAGCCATAACCCAAGTAGTTGGCATTGTGACTGCATGTTCTTTATTTGTAGTGAAAGCATCCCATATTATCATTTTCCCATCCTAAAATCTTTGTCGTTAATATCTGTTCTCATCCAAATGCCATTGAAATATAACAAATTCTTACTTGCGAAGAAGAGACTATATGACGTTTATCAGGTGACCAGTCAGAGCATAATACTTTTGCCTGATGACCTTTTAATACACGGCGGGGCTTTACATTGATACAGGTAATTGTCTGGAGTCTGCCTGCTACACTATCCACTGAAAGAAAGTAATAAGTAATAGGGATCTTTGTGGAAGCTCTGTTTAATTGTCACTCTTCTTAATTTTGCCATAAAGAGGTATACACACGTGTAACATCGTTCAGCTTTTGCCTTTCATCCTCCAACTTGATTTTCAAACTCTTTGCTTCCTTTTCCAAAGTCTCAATGTGTTCTAATTCGGTAGCTGAATCCATGGTACCTTATTCCAACTTAGTAACTGTTGTTCCACAATAAACAGTTGCCCTCAATATGTTGGGTTCCATACACTTTTCACAGATTACATCAGCTTTGATTTACCTGTAAAATAATTCGTAATGTAAAAACGGGAAGCAAATACCTTCACGAAAGCTGATGATGAAATATACACGTTTGCCTTGGTTTTAACTGAAACACGTCGAAAATACAATAATTTTGTAAAGAATTAAGGTTTTCGATCATGTACAACAATGTTTTGCAGTTCTTCGTACGTTTGCGTATATTTCTCATTTGTTTAACTCAAAATTGTATACGGAATTCCTTTAAAACGCGGTCAACGCCGATAATCAATACCAAATGATAATAACAAACCTTAGCGCCGGTGCAATGACGCTTTCTTTTCGCCCAAGTCTAACCTGAGCATTTTTATACTACACAAAACGAAAAAAAATTATTAACATGAATCTAAAGTTTACGCAAATCGACATGAAATCATTTGTCATTATTATGAAGAAATTCGAAATAGTCGCTCTCATACATCCGAGACCTGTTTATGGAGTGTTCGAACTACTGTGCCGAGCCATGTTGAAATCGAACAATGAACTACATCCTCCCTTATATTTAATCAAGCTTTCCGCCTTTCATTATTAATCTTTGCTACTGCCAACATAAACTACAATCACAGTAAACAGAAGTAGTGGATAATACATATGATTTAGTACATCTAAAATTATAGTGAAATAATAAGATTATGTCACAGCACTTTACTGCATGCGCTCAATATCCCTTACAGAGAAGGGGCGTATACCTCCATATAATTTTATGTAGCAGTATCTAAAATATGTTACACAGTCCAATTAGATATTCTCATTATTATTTTAAAGCAGCGGTATTGACCTAATATATAATTCCCCTATGCAGTTTTTCTTTCCTCAAGGTGTTATTCGATCTAAAATTATTACAAGTTTCAAATTCAAGATTGGCGCTGGTTGGCACACAGCGGCCGCGCAACTGCGTGCCAGCTGGGTGGTGAGCCTACTTTATAAAAATCGTAAATTATCTTGTATATTTAATTAAATTAGGACTTTCAAAAATACTAATTTTATAGGGGGAAAGTCCGTGTCATGTTAAACAGCATAGTGTAAAAGGAATAAGGAAAACCTTGGCGTCTATATGATCTTGAATAGAAGGCCAGAGCGCAGGCCGACGGCAATCGACTTCCTGCATTTGGAGCAGGGAGTGGGGCTGTACGGGACGTTCTTCTGCTCGTCCCTATCTTGACCGTTCTTCGTCTGTGAATTCGTGGTCCGGTTGACGGGCTTTAAACACTCCAAAATGGCCCTTCTGTCCCTCCGTCTGGCTTCCTCCATCGCGAGGCAACTGCCTAACGCTACTATTCAGGTAATTATTGCGTAAAGTTTCTGTTATAATGAAGATTCTTCAGAAATTCATCGAATGGAACACGCCGACATTTTGCACTTTGCAACCACCACACTGTCCCATGCTTGGTACCCTCGCTAATCTTGCAAACGATTAATAATTGAATCTCTTTTTCAACCTATTGCCCGTAGTTTTAATTTCTTGTAAGTGTATGTTATCCCACTTCTGTTAGAATTCTGCTCTTCTCTATCGCGTATTACATAAACAGTATAGGTACGAAGTTATGTAATAAGGATTTGGCTCATATTTTTCATGTGGCACGGCTAGCACTCTCTTAATTTCTATTACAGATCAAGTGGCCTGCAGCAACGATCGCATCTCGCAAATACCATGTCTCCTGCAGTCGCCGTTCTGCCGAAATCTCTGCCATCTTGGAGGAACGTATACTTGGTGCAAGCCCAAAGGTACAAATGAATTTTTTTGACAGGGACATTTTTTGTCATCGTCTGCTATCAATTTTATTTGAAAAATGTTATACTTCATTATGCTGCTATTTAAAAAATCAATGACTTTTAGGCCAACTTGGAGGAAACTGGCAGAGTACTCAGCATTGGTGATGGTATCGCTCGTGTCTATGGGCTCAAAAATATCCAGGCCGACGAGATGGTGGAATTCAGTTCAGGGCTGAAGGGTATGGCTTTGAACTTGGAGCCCGACAATGTGGGTGTTGTCGTCTTCGGTAATGACAGGCACATCAAGGAAGGAGACATTGTAAAACGTACCGGAGCTATTGTCGATGTCCCTGTCGGAGACGAATTGCTGGGACGTGTGGTTGATGCATTGGGTAACCCCATTGATGGTAAGGGACCTTTGAACAGCAAACTGAGGTTCCGTATTGGTACCAAAGCTCCTGGTATCATTCCAAGGTATGTGAATGTCAAGTATGACTATAATTCTTAGATTTTTAATAGTCAAATTACTTCAATACTAATCTTTTTTTAAAGAATGTCAGTAAGGGAACCTATGCAGACTGGTATTAAGGCTGTAGATTCACTTGTACCCATTGGTCGAGGTCAACGTGAGTTGATCATTGGAGACAGACAGACAGGAAAAACTGCCCTTGCCATTGATACCATCATCAACCAAAAGCGTTTCAACGATGCTGGCGAAGAAAAGAAGAAGTTGTACTGTATCTATGTTGCCATTGGTCAGAAGAGATCCACTGTCGCCCAGATTGTAAAGCGTCTTACCGACAGTGGAGCTATTAACTACACCATCATTGTGTCTGCCACTGCCTCTGATGCTGCTCCCTTGCAGTACTTGGCCCCATACTCTGGGTGTGCCATGGGAGAATTCTTCAGGTACTTACAATCATGATTCCAAATTATTTTCATGATCCAAACCATCATAATTATTAAAATTCGCGCTTTTATAGGGATAACGGCAAACACGCTCTCATTATTTATGACGATTTGTCGAAACAAGCTGTTGCATACCGTCAAATGTCTCTACTGTTGAGACGTCCACCAGGTCGTGAGGCCTACCCTGGTGATGTCTTCTACCTCCACTCTCGTCTTTTGGAGAGAGCTGCCAAAATGAACGAAACTTTGGGAGGTGGATCATTGACAGCCTTGCCAATTATTGAAACACAGGCTGGTGATGTATCTGCTTATATTCCAACCAATGTCATCTCCATCACTGACGGACAGATCTTCTTGGAAACTGAGTTGTTCTACAAAGGTATCCGCCCCGCTATCAACGTAGGTCTCTCAGTATCCCGTGTAGGATCTGCTGCTCAAACCAAGGCCATGAAGCAGGTATATTTTCATTTATCAGTCTTATCATGATTTCGTCTGTGGGACAATATTATATCAAAAATATTTATAATGCAAAGGTCGCCGGTTCCATGAAACTGGAATTGGCTCAGTATCGTGAAGTAGCTGCCTTCGCCCAGTTCGGTTCGGACTTGGATGCTGCAACTCAACAATTGTTGAACCGTGGTGTCAGATTGACTGAATTGTTGAAACAGGGACAATATGGTAATTACTCTTAATTTAGAAGCTATAAATATTGACTAATAGCATGCTAACACACGCGTTTACTCTTTCAGTACCAATGGCCATTGAAGAACAGGTTGCCGTTATCTACTGCGGTGTCCGTGGATACCTCGACAAGATGGATCCCGCTAAAATTACTGCCTTCGAAAAAGAATTCCTCGCTCACATTAGGTATGTGTGTTATTTATTTATCACTGTAAACTATTTCAAACAACGCTGCAATTTAACTTTTATTTTTAGGTCTACCCAGAAGGACCTCCTTGCAACCATCGCAAAGGAAAACACCATCAGTGAAGCATCCGACACGAAAATGAAGAAAATTGTTACCGACTTCCTCGCGTCATTCTCCGGTTAAATTATCAGTATAGATAAATAAGTGAAACATTTCTCTGCTGTGCAAGAGCCAATGCACAAATGACATATACTACTCTAAAAGATTGTAATGTATGTCATTTGAGTGTTAAAAATGTGTCATTAAAAAAACATTCAAGACGCTAAACACGATAGTCATCAACTGCTTCAACATTACTACGTTGACCTTTAATAAGTATACAAGTCTTATTGTTCCGGCTGTTGTAATCACGAACTTCTCCCGAGGGAAATTTTTACCATAGCAGAAGTGGGAGAAGTTTTTGAGGAAACTGAGTAATAAAGTTATAGAATTTTTACAATCGTTATTTATTATCATTTCACCTAAACTTCAAACCAATCAATTTAAAGCTGCCACAGTTTGAAGATCAGGTATCACAACCTGATTTAACTTCTTCGCAACATGTATCCTCTTTAAAATTTTGGTTATTCTTCCTGTAGCAATCGTGAGACCACGTTCACGAACTGTAAAAATCTGCCCAATAGTCATCGGCATGTCGTTTAACAATACCAATCTAGTTGCTGTGTGTTCACCTGGCATTAGCATGCCTGTGTTAGGTGGTAGCAATAAATCGAAACGACTATACATGTTCCATGTAGAACTGTAAATAGATGTACAGTAACCCATTTTCTGAAATAAGGTGTTCATATAATAATCAGTTTATTATCAGAGGAAACATTTTAATAAATTTAATTAACCTTCAGTGAAGCATTGCGGCCGCCTTCATGTTCCGTCAATAAATACAGTTGGGCTTCAAAATGGTTAGTGATTTCACCTGACCCAGGTTTGCAAAGAAACATTCCAGATCGAACTGATGTAACTTTAACACCTCTTATTAATATTCCAACATTTTCACCAGCACGCACTTCAGGTACACTTTTCTGGAAAATCTACAGAAACAAAATTGCATTTCCCCAAGTAAAAACTGCTACAAACATTATATCTTGTTCTCACCTGAATATCTGAAACGCTAGTATTAATTGTTTGACCGAAACCAATCAAATCTGCGTGTGCATTTTTCTTAACTATACCCTGCTGTAGTGTACCAACAACTACAGTACCTCTTCCAGGTACTGAAAAACAGTTATCAATTGGCAATAAAAATGGAGATGTGTAATTCCTTTCTGGCGTTGGAATATAGTTATCCACAGCATCCAATAATTTTTGTATCGATGGCATACCATATTCTGAGGTATCATCTTTTAATGCTAACAATGCTGAGCCAGATACTACTGGATTCTTTTCACTATCAAAACCGTAAAAATCCAATAATTCTCTCACTTCTAGTTCTACTAATTCAAGAACTTCCTTGTCAGCCTTGTCAGCCTAAAAATAATTAACAAATCTTTAATTGATACTACGAACATTTGCTATTGTAACTCACATAGCATAAGATTATTTACCTACTTTGTTGATATAGACCACTATTTTATCAACACCAATTTGTTTTGCTAATAATAAATGTTCTTTGGTTTGTGGCATAGGACCGTCATCTGCAGCAACTACTAAAATTGCACCATCCATTTGTGATGCACCACTGATCATGTTTTTAATAAAATCAGCATGACCTGGGCAATCTACATGAGCATAACGTCTTTTTGCTGTGGAATAACCCACATGAGCAATATTGATAGTAATCCCTCGAGCTTTTTCTTCTGGTGCTTTGTCAATTTCATCATAGGATACATATTTACAACTCTTATTCAATGTTGCAACATATTTTGTTATGGCTGCAGTTAATGTTGTTTTGCCATGGTCAACATGACCAATCGTTCCTATGTTACAGATTGATTGATTTGTATTCTGTGCAGATGCACAGAAATTTCGAAAATATGTTGATCCTCCTGCATTTTGTTGACGCACAATTTTCAATAACAGGGAAGGATGCTTTGTATAAAATCCATATAAATGAAACAAAGTAGCCTTCATAGTGTTTCTCTTTTATTCACTTGAGTTCAGGAATCATTCATGTTCAGCCGCTATGCTCCATCATTCTGGAGAACATTAGTTGTCACAGTTGATAGAATCAATACAAAATATATGAAATTGGCTAAGAAATCAAATTTATAATACATACCATATTCTTTAATTTTAATATATTTGAAAAAACTTTTAGCTTCTACCAAATTTGTAGATTTGTAAAGTATTGATCAGCCAATTCCTACTTCATTACATCGTTACATAACTTTATTCGTTCACACGTGTGATCTGTTGTGAAAGTCAAGTTTTTCACTTTATGAGTATATCTTTCGTACGTGACAATCAATTGATAAAATTAATTATGTAGGACATGAGGATAAGTAACAACTTGCGTGACAGTGCAATGACTTCAACACAATCATTGAGGTTTGTTGTTCGTAATTTTTGTCATTAGTACCGGTACGTGGTAGCAGTACTTTGGTCACCAATTCAAATTCATACCGCTAGGTGCCACCTAGTGTATGTTCAAGTTTTAACTGTATTATTTCGATTCCGTGAATAAAGGAAATACTCTGCGCTCACGACAACTGCAGCATTCATCCATCATGGCGATTTTCTGTAGCCACACGCAGTGTAAATAATGTTGTTAGAGTAGTGATAATCTTACAAATTTTAACGTAACTAGTATAATTTATTGCGTATTGTAAGTGAATAATACTAGAAAAATGGGGCGACGTTCGATAAACACCACGAAAAGTGGGAAATATATGAATCCCACTGATCAAGCACGTTAGTATTAACTCACTTAACCAAGTACATCTTATCGTATATTCCAATTTTGACGCATTGTGTTTTTGATTAACATAGGAAAGGAAGCTCGAAAGAAAGAACTTAAAAAGAATAAGAAACAAAGACAGTTAGTTCGGGCCGCCGTTTTAAAGGGCAAAGACCCTGCACAGATCATTGAAGAAATGGAAAAAATAGATCAAATGGGTTGGTACACTCTTTATGTTTAACATGCATGTCATTTGATTTTTCATGCACGTATATTATACAACGAAGTGTTTTTGCAGAGTACAATGTAATGCAACCACCACCCTTGAATGAGAAAGTACTGAAGGATAAAAGGAAGAAGCTAAAGGAGACTTTAGACCGCGTTTTAAAAATGTATGTAAGTATGCATTATTTAATCGCTACTAAATTTCTGAAAGTACTTTTGGTAAGAATTTATGACTTTTTAAATGTCGCGATGACCTATATTAATGGGACTATTGTATCGAATTGGCAGGCCAAGGATGACCAGGAAAAGTGGACAGAACTTAAGGAACAGTTAATACAATATGAGAGGAGAAGGATAGATTTAGTAAATTATTTCGAAGCTGTAAGGCATGCACAGCAAGTGCAAGTAGATGAGATCCCATTGCCTTCTGCAGGCAGTGACATATCTAGGATGTACTCAGGCTCCTTAACTTCGCAAATACCTTTACCAGATATGCCACAACCACCGACGCATATGTATCCACCTCATCCTCATTACATACCACAACACCATCCATTAATCAATATACCAATACCACCCAGTATTTTAAAAAAGACAAGTGCATATGCAACATCTTCATCTGTTGCTACTTTGGCGCCAAATAAAGAGCCACCTGGCGTTCCCCCTTTTCCTCCTCCAGAACTTTCAAGTGATGAGGAAGATGGTTCGGATAAGGTGAGAACTAATTATAAGATTCTTTAATGTTAAATTAAGAAGTACCTGCAAGTTTACATGCAATCTTCTACTGTTTATCATAGTCGAAGGATCCCCCACCAAAATCTCGAACTATTCGTTTTGCTGATGATAAGGATAACAATAAGCAGGATTCAGAGTCTAAAGACAAGGAAACAGAAAAGGAAAAGGAAAAAGAACGAGACATGTCCAAGGTGAAACCCACAACACTACAACAAAAAATGTTGGCCATGGCAGGACAAGACATAGATCAGTTCATGCGAGAAATGGAAGTCGTACATAAGAAACGGGAAAGCGAGCGTGCTCAAGATCTCAGCAATAGATTATCCTTACTTGAAGCGGAAAATGACTCGAATGCCAAATCGAACAACAAATCAAATAACAAAGGGGATGAGGAAGATATTGAACCCCCAGGAGCATCAGATCATACTTTGGGGCATAATCAACAGACTTCCGCACCGTCTCATGCGCAACATGCGCAGGCACACGCAATGCCTCCTATGGGTCTTCCACCACCACCTTTGCTTTATAGACCACCACCACCACCCCTCCATCTTCGAATGCCACCACCACCGCCGCCGCGTATTGGACTTCGATTACCGCCAGGTTAATAAAGTTTTATATCACCAGAATTGGAATTAGGAAAGTCTCATGTAAAAATCTTATGCCGTCACAATATGTTATTTCAGGTCCTCCACCAGGCATACCGAGAATGTTGAGGCCAGGCCCACCCAGTATACCAAGAATGCCACCACCCCAAATGCAAATGCCCAATCTTTCAAACATATCGAATATTGGAAATCCACAAATGCAAACACAGGCGGGAACAGGGGCGCAGCCAAAGACACCTAATGTACTTTCTGCTGCACCTCAACTAATCAACAGGAAAGATAAGGATGGCAAGAGTTCGACGACCATTGAGGCGAAGCCGCAAATAAGAAATTTGGCAGCTGACGTGACGAGATTTTTGCCAACGTCGCTAAGAGTAAAAAGGGATGATAAGAAGAAACCTAGTACTTTGTCCAGGTTGACAGAGAGAATTCCTGAAGCCCAACCAATTAGGGCACCACAGCCGAAGACGAAAGACGACGCGTATATGCAGTTTATGCAAGAGATGGAAGGATTACTTTGAACTTATATTGTTAATTTTACTTTCTAAAAATAGAAAATGAATTTTGTAAAATATAGCACCACCATACTGAAATAAATAATATGGATTTGTGAAATCTACGACTTGGTTTGTCTTTCTCTCAAAGTATAGACAGGCAAACACACTGCAGATTTTAGCTTATTATATGGAGTTGCTAATTGACTGTAGAAACATATTAGACTGTAGGTTTCTCATTTCTCATTATTTATATAAATATTACATGTGAAAATGTATGGGTGAGTATATATTGTAAATCTTGGCAGTATTGCTAGAGATGAATCAGGAATGGGATAGCTGGTATTGTTTTATATGTTTAGATACAGTATGTACAACTTTTTGAATTTGTAGTAGAGAAGTGTTAGCGATTCACCGCCACTTCGATGTTTCAAAAGACTCCACGCCTTCTGCCTTTAGACGGCTGAGAATCGGTCGGTAAATGTCTGGGGTGAAAGGAAGTACCATTCCTCTCTGTTGAATTTCACCTATTAATTAAATAATAATATTATAGAATTTCAAAAGTTTTGTATGCAAATACACAATATAAAGCATCTTCAAAACCTACCATCCAGAAGCATTTTGACAGCAATAGCTGCTGGGTAGCCGACCGTGCGTGCCATAGCTGAATGTCCCTTAGGATCACCGTATAATACTAAATTAATTCCACGCGATTCTCGTCTACTATCGGGCCACAATATTCCAACATCGTGTCGTAAGATAACAAGATCACGCTCGTTGGATTCGTAGGAAAGTTTCCTCGACAGATAATGGGTAAGCGTATCTAGCGGTGTGTTTAGTTTTAGAACCAAAACTTCTTCTAACAATCCCAACTCCTCAATCGATTGCATTCTTTCCTCTGAAGTCACCCTCTCGGCTAACTTGTGCTTCAAGTTCTCGTAGAAAATGTTATCGTCCGCCAACCCAAGTAAATTACATATAAGTGCTCTCTACGAAGAAAAATTTCCAAAATAAGATTTGCACACAGTAATATAGTCATATTTATATATATGCGGATTATGTACCCAGGTAATCTCGGGTCCACTTGGATGTAAGATTGGGTGCGGGTTTGGATCAATCAATCCCAAATACTGTAAAGCTTGAATAGTATCCGAGAAGCCCTTGAATCTTAGTGTACCTCGGAGTATTGTATGGGCTGTGTGAATACCATAGAGATCCCTATAACTCGTGCTATCACGATTTGGAAATCCCTCTAGAGCAAAACCAGGTAAAAAGTCTAAGTCGTGAACGGCTGACATCAAATCTCCGCCTCCTGCTATTTCAACTTCCTAAACAGAATTTTGTCGGTATTCAGAATGTGAGAACGATGAAATGCATAATGAAAATATATACACAAAGAGATGAATAGTTACTTGTCCCTCGTGATGATACTTTGCCGGCGATAATGTATTCAATAGTGCGCCTCTTGGCGACCAGCTAAATTTGTATCGAAGAGGATTTGATGAACATTCTGGAGCAGGGAGACCACCGCACCAGGAGACGAAGGATTCGATCTTGCCACCTGCTTGTTTCACATCATCGAAGCACTCCAGTGCTAATAAATGGTCAATGCCTGGGTCCAAGCCCACTTCATTCAGTATAGTAACGCCGGCAGCTTCGGCTCTGATAAAAACAACGATTTCGAAATGCAATCTAAAATAAGCTTTCGGACTTCAATCCCATGGGATTGAGCATGCATTACTTACTCTGCGTGCAATGCTTTCACATCATCGTTCATGTAGCTGGCAGTTACGAGATGAGTCTTCGTTTCAATGCAAGCTTTGGCGATAACGTGGTGAAGAGAGTATGGTAGCAAAGAAACCACGACATCTGCCGATGTGACAAACTCCTCCAAGGTGTCTGGTCTTTCCAGAACATTTAGGAAAACAGGCTCTACTCCTGGGAATCGACTCGCCAGTGCATCGGCTTCGTCTTTCAATTGGGATGCAACGATTATACGCACATTTCCGTCTCTGTGCAAATACTCAACAAGTGGTGCGGACACATATCCCGCGCCAAGTACAACGACCTATAGTAACATAGACCAATTAACTAGTCCGATCTCCCCTTCTGTGACAAGAATAGATTCAACTTACTGTTTTGTGTTGCATATCGCCGCAATCAGCTTTATGCCTGCTACGGAGATTTAATTGTCTTAAATCGTGAATGTACTGGAAATTCGGCGTCAGTCTTCCGTTTGAAGCAATAATAGCACTATGCACGTCGGGAGTAAAATTATGTTCCTCCAGTTGCTTCTTCGCATCCGACTTAATAATCTCTAATGCGTATGGGTATAGCAAATTACCGAAGAAGTCGGTCGCTTCCTTTGGAAGCTGAGTTGGCATGTTGTCGATCGAGCAGACCAGTACTCCTGGTCCTTTGAAAGACTTTGTGTCTTTATTGCGATCGGCATCGTACAGACAGAACGGGGTATCGATTGTGGTGCACTCATTCATAAACCTTCAATGAATCACAGAGATAAAATTGCATTAGAATGCTGAGGCCAAAGTCCTAACGCCGCAATGGGTAAATCTGGATTCGAGTGGATGGAAAAGTTTTGGGGTGTAGAGAATAGATAGCTACGGTGTGATAAGAAGAGTCATGATGTTTTCCCCCGAAACGATTGTCTTATGTTAAATGCTAAATAGCCGATAGGGAATCACAATCGCTAATGTTTGCCGAAGCATAACAATATTGCGTCACGGTATCTTCTTACACATTCAATTAATGATGGCACGCTTTATCGAGAGTTGGTTAATTCTTCTCGCATCAGTAAATTCTTATCTCCCAACGTTACGTTACTCACACGACTAAACATAAAACTGGCACGAGAACATATTTGGAATGCAGTTGCAGCTAATAAAATGTACACATCCGAGGCATGCTTGCCGCTTTTTGTGTGGACCGCGTTCAAATAAGCATCGTTTATTCGTTCCTCAAATAATCGCTGCTTCCAGATTTTAATATACAACTGATTTCTCAACGTAGTGTTTGTTTGACATTTTCAACCGAAACCATTAGTCATTGTAAATAGTGAGATTTAGCAACGAATCGTGACAGTCGGAGCGAAAACAAATTATTCGTCGTGCATTCATGTGAATAATACAGATAAACTAACTCACTCGATGCTACCACCCGGATCTGCCGAAATATCACAGATTGCCAGCATCCGATGTGGTAAAGCAGGGGCGCCGACACTTATGGGTAGCCAAGGTGTGTGGGCTGGTCGTAGTAAGTACTTTGCGTCTGGTATCGTTAATAATTTAGGAGAATCCACTGCCCAATATATGCCGTTAACGATCACCGATGCGTACGGCGCTATCTTTTTACTAAATGTAGAAATGTATCGCTCGGGGTGCTTATCGTATTCCTCGGGATCAAATCCTCCGCCCTCCTTTCTCTCGAGGTGATGCCGCCTTCGAACCTCGCAGCCATATATCTTCGTTGTATCTGGAGGATATACAAATTGTTTTCCATCCTCTTGTTTGTAAGATTCAAACACAAGAACACCTACCACCGTGTTCGGCAACCTTTCTAAGCATTTCTGGGGGTACGTATTCGTGGGGTAATTCTTGGAAAACCTCTTGCCCACCTTGGCTAACATTTCCACTACCAGAGAAAATAAAAGTCAAGGGCCCGATAGATTTTGGCATGGAGCCAAGTGCTATCTCGTATCCTGCACCCCTTATTGCTTGACGAGCCATTGCCGAATCTCTGTAGTTATGGGCTGGCCCAATATGCTAGCAGAAGTAAAACATTCATGTTTTCATGCAACTTTCAAGATAGTCGCACAATAAGTGTTTTTGTGATTCTCATAATAATTATTATAGTAGAGGCTCATCGTTTAGCCAGAGAGTAAGTATATCAAATATGTAATCTTCATTTAAATGAATGACCCCTTTTTCGTTGATTAAGCATTACGAAATAGTTGCCTTGGTGCCGTATCTCAATGTTATTTTGCGCGCAATCATTCAGATAGAATCAACCGACCTATCTGGGCCACTCGCTTTTATTATCGGAATCAAATACTTTTTATTATTATATAAATAATAATTATTATGTCAAAATAAATGTAAGTAAATTATAATTATAATAATACGCAGATTTTGTATTATTTGGGCGATTCAAATTCCTCTTACCATGAAAGGTGTATGGTGACCGAGAGCCAGTAATCTTAGGCCGAGTCCATGCAGAATATTCACCATACCAGCCACTCCTGCATACTTGCCAAATGCAACCACCCTGTGTCCATTACTGTCAGTCAACTTTTCATAATCCAGCAGACGTATATTTTTCTCTAATATAGCGTCGAGAAGGGGCATATTGCCCTCTTGGGCTTTTATGGTGTGAGAGAAGAAACAATACGTCTTATTGGATATAAGTTGATCGACGGGTACTTGCTTCACTCCGAAAATCACGGATGCAGAACTTATATCTTCTTGGAGAATGGCACCTGCTGCTTGGTAAGCTTGTGCAGGGTATGCTCGCCTATTACTCGGTTGCACAATAACTTTCACACCAGCCCTTATTAAACGTCGCACGTTCGCCGGTGCAAGGGGTGCCCTTCTCTCCCATACTGATTGATCCTCTCGCCTAATAGCGATCACCTTACCTTTCAAACTCTGAAAGATGCCCAGATGTTAGTTAACTTCTGCGTAACGGCATAAAAAACACTTAAAGTTTGATAAATAATGCTTACACTGACACTATGGGTACCCGCGGCAGAAGTACGAATCCCGAATCTGGGAAGTAAAAGTCGGGTGTCCCGTTCAAGTTTTAATAATCGCAACTTCCACATGGTAATTCAAAGAATACCACGTTGTTACGAACGACTGAAAGTAAAGCGTGCGACTCGTAAAGAGTTATGATCTACATTTACGTTTGGCACAAAAATCACGGGAACAGCCGTTTTCCGCCGTGTCCACCGTATTACTGTGCTGACACTGCGCGGGTCAGGGAGGTCGTTGCAGAAGGCAGAAAATATTACAACATCATTGATAAGCTTGGAGTCTCATCCTTATCAGCGTCGGTTGCCTTTCTCTCGCACACGCGACGTGGTATCGCCCATTTCACACCCCTAAGGAATATTCATCCCTTTGTATAGTCTTATCTCCTATTATTTACTAACCGTTGTCTAATCAGCTGTAATGTACACTAAGATTGCGCACTAATGCATCAGTTATTCGCTCCGTTCAGAAATTTAGCAGATTTGAAAGAGCGCATAATTAGTCGTTCATTCGCACTTTTACACGGAGTACAGAAAATAGGACGGCATTCCGTTGAAGTATTGTTTATTGGGATATAAAATAATTCATTCTTATAATCTGCCATGGTGCTATAAATACTATACAACATATAATTGTCTCGTAACACTATAATACTTAGTGTCAATTTGCTTGTGCCTTGATCGATAAATACATTTTATTTTTAATAGTTTGCTTGGTGGGATTAATTTTCTTAAGTATCTGCGTCATTATATTTACAAGTTGTTCGGATGTAAGGCCCGTTTTCTTTGATTTGAATTTCTGCAGAAGCTCTGTTGTTGTCATTGGCTTGCGCATTAGGTATCGCCTAACTGCGTCTTCTGTGATGCCAGATTCGCTAGAAAGAGAAACGAATGTTATACCTCAATTGGTCATTTAAATATCTTCGAAATCGTCAAATATTGCTAAAATTTACCTTGCGCCTGGAATATAGGATGTTACAGGCACTAAATTAAAGTTATCAAGCTTAAGCTTCTTTGCTTGTGATAAGTCGGGTGATCCAGATTGTTTTCTCTTCAGCGCGTCGGAAATTCCCGCGGCCGCTGGTGTTGGTGTTGCCGATCGAGAACTGTGCGCACTATTCGACTTTTTATTATCTTTCTCTTTTGCGGTGTCCGAATCCGATTCAGAGTCACTCGAGAACTCACTGGAAGAGTCTTTAGTTGCGCCAGATTTTTTGACATCCTTCTTCTTTGAATTCTTCTTCTTCTTCTTTTTGTCTTTTTTCTTATCTCCATCTTTATTCAGCTTATCCTTATCCTATATTGTAATGTTGTAATTAGTATTAATGAAAATCGAGCAATGTTATGATTTTAAGACCACTCACCTTATCATCCTTTTCTTTGCTTTCTTCATCTTCATCTTTGTCTTCATCGCCATCCTTTTTGTCCTGCTGTTCTTCATCTTCCTCTTCCTCATCCGATGCAAGTAATTTTCGAAGAGCATCCTCTTCCGCAACAGATTTAATTTCCTTCTGTTGCTCTAATTCAGTCTCAGAGTCGGATGAATCCGATATGTAATCACATTCTCTTCCCTCTTCATCACCATCATCACTTTCTTCGAAAGCCTCATCATCCGAAGCATTTTTCTTTTTCTTTTTCTTCTGCGCTTCAGCTGGGAAAAGAACATTAATCGTGTAATATGTGAATCTGAAATTATTAATCTTTTGCAGAACACAATTAACATTGTGTACCTTTTCCTTTCTTTTTCTTCTTGCTATCTTCTTCTGCATCAGACCCCTTTTTAGTTTCATCTTCATCACTGCCTGAGTCATCATCATCACTATCCATCCATTCATCCATCTCAGAAATTTTTAATTCTTTCTCTTTCTTCCCTGGCCTTTTGCCTTTGCCAACTTCCAATTCCTCTTCATCCGCACCTTCCTCGTCATTTCTTAGTCTCTTACGTAACATCAGCGAGAAGTAATTCATAACTTTATTCCTTCTGCTAAATTCTTGTTCCGCCTCTTCAGCACTTAGAGCTTTATACCTCTGGATGGGCTGAAAGTTATACCTAAGTGTGGAAATGTTATACTACTGAAAAGTGAAATTTTCATAAAGTCAGGAACTACGCCACTTACCATTCGTGTAGGGGAAATGCTTCTATAGCACCATCAGCTGCGTGTGTGAAAACATAGTATGCTGCATTTTCACTTATCCCTCCTTCACGTATCCCTTTGAACTTCTTTCCAGTTTTACCACCAGATTTTAAGATCCATGGTTGATCATCTGGTTTATACTTTCTACTTGTGATTCCAAACTTCTTTCTTCTCGCTTCTTCTCTGGCATCCCTGCCAAATTCTGAACCTGCTCCGAATTTTGGCATTTCTTCTTCCACACCCTTGTATTCCCTCATATTGTTCTCGCGCTCCATTTTCACTTGTGACCATTTTGAAAAGTCTACATTCAGTGTTGCATTGAACCGCATAACGTTGTGCTTCTTTTTACTGTTTCTAAAATAAGAATACAAGGTAGGAACTAAACATATTGTTAAAAAAACTAATTTTGTAAAAATTGATAAAGATGAATATTTTGGTTTCTCGTACTTTGGAACTCTGATGCTAAATTCTTGTATGGATGGGCCCACTGCAGGCTAGAAATAAGATTTTCGATTAATGGAGCTTATGGATGACATATTCTTCAATACACTAGGATTAACCTCCATAATGAAGAAAGATCTATCGAAATAATAGTGAACTGGTTTGTACCTTGGGAGCAGCAGTGGAAGTCATCTTCGTTCTCCACAATATTTGTATGTGCAATAAGTCAATAATAGAAACAATACTTGGCGTTTTAACAGAATGTCATATTCACCTAACAACTATGCAGCAGTGTGCAGCAAATGCACATGGCATCTGATCCTTATTCCTGCAACTGCTTGGTATTTGGGCAGTAGCGCCGTCTTCCAAATCTTTTCCGAATTGGGAATGCTTATTCGAATGGACCGGGAACAATTATCATCAAGTGCGGGTAGAGAATATCGCATCGGTGTTGACAAATAGATTATTATTCGACCAGAAGTTCCTGACATTTATTACTTTTATACAAAGTCAATAATTCTCTTAAAACGGTGAAATGTTCAGACATAAGAGCAGCCGCAGCTTTTATCCGAAAGTGCAGAATCATGCGCGTACATACACATAAAAGTAATCTTCTATGCATCGAAACCCTGTACATATTATAAATTGGCCGTCATAGAAATCACAATGCAAAACAATTGACACAACAATCCGAGAATTGCAGACTTATTCCACACTTTTCTCGTACTGATTCATTGTGATTCACGGTTGTTTAACCTCTAACGAATAGTCAAAAAGCTTTTTGCAAATTTGACGCCTAATTGTAATAGTCGAGATAGTGGGAGGTTGTGTGCGTGCGTGTGTGTGTTGTATGAAACGCACGCCGGTCAGTCGCGGCCGAGCCATTCGACTCGTTGGAACGTGCATGGAGGTTAGTCGCCGAATTCCCGGTCATTCAGCTGCCAAGAGAATAGAATTTCAAGCTGCCTCTGGAGCGGGGATTCGGCAGGGATGCTGGGCAGACGTGTCTTCTTCATTGAGACTGTTTGCGCGCGGCGAAGTCGTTGGCTAACATCATGGTAAAGAAGTTGGCAAGATCACGGATGCGATACTCCGTGCCGGACGACTTCTATTGACTGTCTTCCTTTCTGAGAAAGACAAACGCACAGCTGTTCTTCTCGCCGAGAAGAGAATCTCTCGCGTCACTCTCGACTTTGAAGCATCATCCTACTCTAGTCTGGTGATCTCAGCCGCTCGGCAATGAAAGTGGAATATGCTTGGAAAAACGAAGAAACTGAAAAATTGTTAAGGCCAGCCCGACAGGCGGAAGACGAGCGTTAACATCTCCGTGAATTCTGGATAGGCGTTACAGAAGGAGAAAGAGAGAGAAGAAAAGTACAGAAAGAAAGTCGCCGGACTCTAGCCGCACAACTAGAGGTGCACCAAGGATTGAGAAATCGGAACATTTAGACTTCAACGTTTAACCTCCTTCTAAACTTTTTCCTTTTGTCATGTGATAAAATTGCCATCCAGAATGAGAGACTCGACAATTATCACGCAGGCCGATGTTTATTCGGAAGACCTGCCCAGCACGTCTGACAAGTGAGTACTTCCTTCGACATTATACTTGCAAAGAGCATATCTGTCTCGCAGATATTGAACTTTATTCTCGATAATATTTTTAAGCCTCCAGTAGTACAACTGTCATAGTTTAATTTTTACCAACCAATTTGAAACATTGTTCGTACCGACTTGCCCTGCTTTCTCAATTAGGATGCCGAGATCTTTAATGCGAAAATTATTAGACTTATTGCAGTATGTCGTAATTATACACTTACACCTATAATTCCTCCTCTCGTACGGGAGCTACAATTTAAGGGCATAATCGGACAATCTATTAGCTCCGTAGCTCTCAATGAATAGCTCATTCACTTTAAGAAACCAGTTCCCCTGTGTACGAGAACGGTCTAGAGAAGGGTCACTTTCGCAACAGGCACAAAACGATGTCTTCTTCCCACCATAAATATTAGAAAAAATACATGACATTTGCACGGGCAATAAAGATAACATGAAAATATCGTTAGGTGATGAAATCAACATTATAATGTTTCTCGAAGTGTGCACTGTGTGCCAGTGAACGGCTCGTAGAATTCCTAAGTGTCGAACGTTTACCGTTACCGCCTTATTGATATCTGCCTTGTAATTCGTGGCCAGCTCTCTTTCACATAGCATTAATATCCCTCCACCCATCTTTCCTAACTATAAATTAATTATCTTTAAGTCGGGCCGAAAAATAAAATTCAAATTGTTAGCAAATCAACAGTATTAATATAAGTTACGAGCAGACAGCGTAATTTTTTCATAACTCTGACTTGTCGACGTTCCCATTGCATGGAAACGTTAAGTATTCTATTACTTGATCAAATAAAGCATTTTGTCCCTGACGCACAAGGGTATCGTGTGACGTCTACGAAGGTGAGGGAGTAATATAACTCCTCGCATTTGAAGGTAACCCAAATGAATGTCAGTTAAAAATTCGCGGTCGCATCTTTGCCATCGCATCAAATGTACGTGTCTGAATAAGATCAATATCTCACAAATATGTAATTACTAATATAAGCCGAAAATAAACGCTGCTTTACAAACGCGCATCGTTTGGGACAAGACTACGGGAGATCCCATTCTTTTCTTCACATACTCTCTCGCGCAGAAAAACCGGTTTTATATCGGACGCTTTTGCGTGTATGCCTTAAAAGAGCAAACTTAATTATGTCATGGAATCCCTGCATCTTCACATGAAGTGTTTCTCTCGGGTTCGCGAAGACAGGGTATTAGAACGGACAAACCACTTTATCGTTCCCTTGGTTGCATCTATTAATTAACTTGTAACATTCATAACGAGCGATCATAAGCTCATCGAGTCATTGACTCCGTAATACAGTTTCCTTTCGGACAAATGAATTAGAGAGTGCCGCCCAGAGTGGTGTGTACGGTTCAAAGCTGTTTTGGCAGCTGTCAAGCGGATCCAATATTATAATCATGCATCGGCAATAAGGCGGGTGTACTGCTGATGCTAAATCTGCATCCGGTCCTCGACGGCATTAAGTAATGGGAAGGTTTGCAGTTAGGCAGTGGCAAAAGAAGAAGGGTGAATTGGGGGAGAACAGATACTCATCGAGTATTACATGTATTATCCGTTTTCAGTACAAGCTTTGCAAATTCGTCTATGTGCATCTGGTATTCTGAATCAATGTCTTTTGCTTTTATTGCATACATTTACTCATCAACGAAATGTACAGCGGGCAGTTTGGTTGATGGACTCAATTGGAGGAAGGGTTCCAATCATCTTTGACTTACGTTAGATACAAAGTGTGATGCTAGGCTAGGTCTATAGTTGATGGAACTCAAGGAACTGCCTAGGTGCCGCTTCAGCTGACTCGCTTGGTCCTCTCCATCCAACCCCCACCCCCATAACGATTACTCTGTTGTCTCGGGTGCAGTGGCTCGCGCGTCCGCGTGCCGATCGGGATGTTTTCGTGTTATCGCGCGACTGCCATCTCGCCGGTCGCTCCTATTCGCGTACGAAAGCGAAACCCGTGGTGTCGTCTTGCTCCAGTTACTCCAGGCCGCGAACATGCGAATCAGAAATCCCTTGCCGCAGCGTGGCTCCTACAAGTGAGTACGATTCTTGACTTTACCACCGGCGTCTTCCCTTTTCGAGGTTACCTCGTCAAAGCGTCTCTACTTTTTTCTCTAAAACTGTGTATCGGACTCGCAGTATGGTGTGTGATGTTCTGGTAGCTCGTCGAAAGGTTCCCAGTGTCTAGAATTGTGTACATTATCAGGAACTGCTGATTCCTTAAGATCAAAAATGTTGTGATAGTTTAGGTTTGACTCGATCCATTTTCTTTACTTCGTCCAAATTCGTATTCCTTCGTCATTGGGACAAGTTGGATGCCTATCGGTGCCTATTCAGCTATGCCTGCTGAAACAAAGGCCCTCATAGTACAGAAGTGGAACATTTTCATTTTAACGCTACGTTGTCATTTAGCAGCGGCTCGTGACCGGACGATATTGAGTCACAGAAACGCAAAATCTTTGATCATTTATAGATTGTGATAACAGGCAGGGTAAGACAGCGAGCTCGATTTTTAAACGTACAGCTAACTGTCTGTGAAATACGCAATTCCCCTCTCTATCGACCCGTGACTTTTATATCTGCGTATTTGAAGCTCCCCTTGAATTCGCAATACGTATCGACTACGAACCACGACACGCGTATCAAACGCAGGGACATCGTTCCCATTAAAATTTCTGCCAGAGCGTAATTTAGTGATAAATTGATTGACTATGTGATTCGGCCTTCCTACCCGCGATGAGATAAGTGGCTACCAATTACGAATGATCAGAACGATGTGGTAGCAATGTCACGAATTTCATGGATTAAATCTCATTGCCATTTCTCTTTGACGCCATGATCATCCAAACGAACGATCGATTCCTGAAAGAAATGATTATTATATACAATACAATATTTAGTGTTTAAAATTAAATAGGTGCAAATGCACTTATGGAAACTGGGGCAAACCCGATAGGTGTCCCCGTAATATAGTCGTAAAAAGGAACAGCCGATCTATGAAATTGCGGTAAACTTCGATATAAAGTGATACGTGGTATACTTTTCTTGGGCTATTATGCATGTAACGCGAATACCGTAGGTACATATCGCTTTATTATTGAAGTTCTTTTTTTGGTGGGAACATTTCGATTTAGAAATTAATGAATATCGAGTCTGGGATGCAGAAGTGTCCTACCCTCCGCCGAATAAAGTGGCGGGACAAAAGGGACTGGCGCACGACTCTGAAACGCGAACTAATCACTAAAGGACTGCTTCCTGCTGGTAAAAAGGGTTGAAGGGTCGACAATAACTTGGGAGAAATGGGGGATTGTAGGGAGACGAAGCATAAGAAGTGCCTCGCCGCAGATGTGAAGTACCTTGCTACCGGCGCAATCATATTTTCGTTCCAGTTCACTACTTTCGCAATGAAAATTCATGCAAGAAATTAATTATTATTCATGTAGTGAGGAACGTCTAATATAAACGGTAACTGGAAAATCAGGAGACTCTGATATAACGCTCGATGAATATCACATAACAGAGTCGGAATATCCAATAACGGACTACAAGCGATCGAATATCTGCTTCCAGCGGTTGATCTCTCCAGTATCGAATAAATTTATTCGGCGTATAAACATGAGGTCTTACTATATTCAATAATAAGATTTCACCGCTGCATGTTTGTTCAAAGTACATTTTTTTCTGAATCTGCCGACAATCGCGAATATTAATATTAATTTTTGTGTAAGATACAATACATTTTGAAGATACAACTAATGGCCACAGAAATGAACGTCGGCCTTGAAATTCCATTAACAGTAAAATTTGGGTATGTCAATTAAGATAAAGTTTCACCGCTTACAAGTGCTCGGAGCGTTTTCCATCGACTGATTGGAAAAACCTCTCAGTCCCAAGATAAGAAGTGACGAGAACTACTTTCCCAGGTAAATCTTAAGGGGTAATATTAAGCATAGTGTCAGGGTAGGAATCTCCATCAGTTCTTTCGTTTCTTCGCCGATGCCCATGGGTATTAAATTTAACCGCAGTCTGTCGGGTGACTGCAAGCTTACGCTATGCGAGCAGACAGCTTTGTACGACCAAATCCTATGGAGATGCACTCATCACTCCGCGACTGGTATATAAAATGTTAATACAAATAGCAGTAACAAATAGCTCTTATAATTTGAATTCGTATTAGAAGACTTTTACTGCTAAAGTCAAATCATTTGGGGTTTGGGTTTCGAATGAGGAAAGGAATGTACTTTTAAATCGGCCCACGTAAATTGATAGGAATCAGTTAGTCACAGTCGCGGCTAACGGTTAACTGACCAAGTATTCCACATCCATCCAAAAGTGGACGATTTCTCTTGGTAAAAATAATGGTAAAAACCAAGACTCTAACGCGCGTCTGTTATTTGTCCAGTATCTTGGAAGCGGCGTCTTATTTCAAAAGAACTCGTTGTTCCGTGAAATAACTGTTCCCTTAACTGATTTTGCACGGAGACACAAGCTGAGAAGTACTTATAAAATTTCTCACATTCATTTTCCGGTTTCCCTGTGATCCTTGTGGCGTAGAGGTCACGCCCACATGTTAGGAAGCCGAGCCGGCTCTTCCTTTGCATACCCGGCCGACCTTTGGTCATTCACGAAATTCTTTCGAGCATAGGCTTGTACAAACAGCGTCCGAGCCCGGGCCTTATTTGCTTAAGGTTTCATTAGCCCTAAATCTCGGGGGAATTCAAATTCAAACCATATTAAACATATCATTATCTACAAGAATGCAGAAAATCTCTTTCAATCGTTAACTGAAGTAATAACAGCACTCTTGCAACAAGCCTTGTAGAATTGCATATACATTACAGCAAAATTGAAATTTACAATCTTCAGATAGGCAACAGATATTCAATATCATTTTTCTTTAAATTCCAATGATTTATTCGAGCAACTTCAAAATTTCAAAGTCACGATATGCGAAGAATAGCACTGGAAGGATTGCATTCAATGGCCATGGGTCGTCGTTCTGGTAACTAAGGGTACGTTCCCAGTGAAGTACAGCACTGCCGCCACGTGAAAAGCCTACGGACGGTGGGAGAGTAGTTTTAGGAGTGAGATCGAGCAGTTCAACACCGATCGCGGACACGCTTGCACTACTCGGTTGCATTTCGACTCACGCATACCGGGAACAACCGAGTCCGTCATGTGCAGATCCTGTGTGCTCTACTGCGATACGCACGTGATACCAGAGGCCAAAAGAAGCCTCCCTGCGAGTAAAGTACATTTGATTCGTTAGGACGTTGCCCTATCTCGAAATTGAAGACTCGCATCGGCCGGCGAATAGTGGGTGCAGTATTCAAACAAGCAAAATGCCACAACCATATCGCAACAGTGATAGGTCCTATCGAACGAGTGAACCGGTTTGGTAAATGTTGCTCCTCGATGGTATCGGAGATTTCTTCGCCAGAAATTGAGTGAAATGTACTACGGGCTATTCCTTTTGCGGTTTTCGTGCGAACAGTGCAATGGAATGTAATCTTTCCCACAAGGATCGCATGCAAGTAATGTTAAATAGTCGTGTCTATTATCAGAATCGTGCGAACACGATTACGCGCTCATCATAGACACGTCCAGGGATCTATTTTCACCATAACGAAATAAAAGCACCCTGATATCACAGTCCCGGCGTACATTCCCGCGCTGTAATATGAAAGATTTTGCGGTGTTCTATGTGAAGTTGATGGGGCATTCATGCTTCATTATAGACGCGCATTTCCTGACAGCGGTGAACACATACACAATTAAACCGGTTGTTCATTTCAGTATAAAAGTTCTTGTGGGAGTTTCAAACAACTTATTCTAGTGTGGTTCCACAAAGTTGACCTTGGGACGGTCCACTTTAAATATTTGATCTAACACTTGTAATAATTATTCGTTTTTCTGCAAGCCAAGTACGAAGCATTGAGCTACACAGTTTCCTTCTATTAATACGAACAAATCTAGCCTTCGTTTTGCGGCTTTATTGTAATTTGATTAATTCACGCGAGGCAAAGTCGACTCACGTGATTGGAAGATTCCGCGATATTTTTATGCCGTAATGTTTTGCCCGACTTGCACGTATGCTTTTCTGCATATGCAAATCAGTTAGCATAGGAAAACGATACTGCAGCAGCGATTTGAAGTGTGTCCTGGATCATCACCTAATGATCCATAAATTAAAGGAGAAAAGACGGAATAAAAGGATTTCAATGGATCTGCTCGACCTTGCTTGCAAACGATGTGACAAAAGGAGCCGCAATGCCGCCGGGTCTTTGATTCTAGGGTGCAACTACTCACTTGCTTTGAGTTCGAAGAGTAAACTAATTTAAAACGATTCGAGTAATTCATGCTTAAGCGGCTGCTGTTGTGTCTCGCGTTGTGCAATAAATTATTTGCTCGAGTTTCATATTTATCAAATAAACGTCGGGTTACGACTGTTACATAACATTCCATACGAAACTTCTGTACATCACACACAGTATTTATAACTTGTAGAGATTGTGCAATAATGCTGTAACGTGGCATGAATTACAATGTCAGATTGAGTACATCTGCATGAATATTCCCAGCGCTTGGTTGCTTCAATTGAAACAGAGATAGCATCGAGCTGTAATATCGGACTCCGATCTGATTCCTTCAAGCATTCAATACGCATCTAATAGACGGTTATTGTATTACCCCAATCGGTAGTATTGATTGATAGATGTCCTATTAATTCATAATAGACAGTTCGGAGTATATCGATATCGAGCAACCGCTTAATGCATTCCTTGTACTCAACCTTGCATGAAACTCACCGAAACACAACTTATATTAGGATTATATTAGGAGTCGAATCAAGTTTTCGAAGCACGGATCGCTACGTAAATAAAGGATTAGCTCGTCGTACATTTCATTCGTGGAATTGTACAAAGAATGGCGTCGAGCTTGATGAATTGTGCATTCACTGCGCAGAACTTATTAGTGCAAACGCGAGTTCATCTGGCGAATGCACGTCGCATAATCATCGAGAGGGAGCTTTGTTAATGTCGACTGGGAATGAAGCATTGGAATCGCTGACGAAAATGGCAAGACGTATCTCGTTCTATTCCACTTTGACCCCTGAAGAAATGACGAGGGCTGAACCCTGTAAGAAGGCCAGGTGGTACGTTCTATTTCTGACCTGGCAAAGATATATTAAATGCGAACAAGTAACGATAATATTAATAATTTCTTTCGGTTAAAAATATATAACACACAAATTACATTCGCCTTTTTTTATAGTCGGGATAATTAAGAGAAAAATGCGGCCATGTACGACAATAGAGAGCATATAATTACGAGAGTCGCAAAGCAACTCTGGCAAATGCCGCTATAAAAATGTCGTGTCCTGTAATAAAGACTGGGGGACACGTAGTTGAATGGGAATTTGCGAAAGCGTGCGCGGCGCGTCATAAATTATATTCGCCCTTCACTCGAAGGTATACTGCAGGGCATATGGCAGACCTTAAATACCAGGTGTACAACCACGAAGGTCCCCTCTTGTATGCCAGGGGAAAAGTCGAAGACTGATTTCTCGGGGCATTGGTAGAGGAACAGCTGGAAAGAAAAGCTTATGTTACTCTTAAAGATGAACCGTTAGCAGTGCGGAAAAACCTGGCGTTGATTTACCGCTTGTGCATCAGAGTTGCATTGTACAAATACTACTTTAATTCCACTGTAAATATGGTAGACGTTGATCCTCTACTATTCCTACTATTTGTAACTTGTATTTTTTACACTACGTTATACGTATAACAATGCACGTGAGCCTGTTAGTACGTATATCAAGCTATTTTGCGTTTGACATGCTTGGAAGATCTTTGCTCCGCTGTTTTAATTACCGACCTCAATATCTCGCCTCGAGCACGTGACGTAATTAATTCAATTAGCGTACAAAGTGTCCGTGGTTCCTCTCCCGGGAACATAAATAAAATTGAATAGAGTATATATATATACCCTTAATAGATTATATATAATAAAATATGCAGATAAAGAAGTCATATGAATTTTTCTTCTGACAAACAAAGTAAAAGATAAAGCTGTTAGAATTTTCTGAAAAATCTAACATCACCGTGGTATTGTCGCAGACTTGAGACAGGAAGTAGAAGGGCTATATTGTACCGTGAACGTGACTTTTCTCTCTCTTTGCAGTGTTATGGTCTCTGGTGACTCGCCGCCACCATTGCAGGCCTCGATGCCACTAATGAACTACGACGTCCCAGACGAGGCACGACCCGACAAGTCGAGTCCTAGCACGCCGATCACAACGAAGCTGCTTACTTCCGACAGCAGCGTCGAGGAGAATATTGAGAAGCCGGTGCATGTTTCGCAAACGGTCCTACCTGCGCCAGAACCCCAGCCGAAAATTCAAATGAACGGGTTGGACATCGAGCAAAGGGACGACACGAATAAGCCAGACGAAGACGCCTGTCTTGTCGACTGTATATATTTCATGCAGCAGTGCTGCGAATGCGCGATACTCTAGGAGTTGTAAGAGACTCACTCTCAATTTTTCACCATTTCAAGCGGAGCCATTCTTAATATCGTGGTAGTAGTCTTGAGTCGAGTTTGAGATTCTCCAGTTCAACGGCCGCCGGGTAAAATGATGTAGGTGTGGACAATAGTATACGTACATTGAATGGATTTACTATTGCCGCGCGTGTCATAGCACTCAGTGAGGCATGAAGGAGGCTTGACCCCTGACACGTGAAGCTTGAATAGTTTAGTTGATTGGGCGCTGGAGCTACTCCAGACATTATTTATTGCTCATACTTCATGATATTTAATAAATGCACGGTTTATCATGTTCATCCTTAACTTTGCGTTTCGTGCATCGTTACGACAACTACGGCGATATTGCAATGAGAACAGAACGAATTTCTGGCGCGACTCTAGATTAACTTAACCCGATACGACGGCTGAGAAACGTGTGCGCATTGAGTTTCAAAATTTCTTAGAAGAGGCTCTAGCTGTAAGCAATTCAAGGTGGGTGGTTGGTGCATCTGCGCCAGTTTCATAAGCATTGAAATTTCGCAATTGTGATTTATTCGAAGTATAGCTCCAACGATGAAAATCGTCTAGACGAAAGTTCGTAACAAATTTTAAAGACTGGGTTTAAAGTTGGAGTTTCAGAACTGGCACAATATTACAAACCTTCACGATTTATCATAACTATTTCTATTTGTGTTTAAATTCGAGAGTGCAGCGTGCACAATGCTGTTGACATGCATCGGCAATATTTAGGCAGCTATGTCTAGTTTAGTACGAGCCGGTAAAGCAAAGTAATCCTTGCTTTTTGAATAGTAATCTCGCTCTTTTAATGTATACTATATCATACATTTCATTCTTTCGTAACCCTCGCTTTGGTTAATATGGAGCAAATCTAGTAGTGACTGAAAGATTTGTGCCTTAAAAATTCCCAAATATGATATATACTTCCACAAGGAAAATCGGCTAAAGTCAATTGTATGAAGGATTTTTACACAAAATACGGGGTAAAACTATACATTTATATGGGTAAGCACAGTTGCCGACCAATGAACTGAGAATGATTAAGGAAATAATGGGTTCAGAAAATTCAGAGCAATAATTAATGCCTTCGATTGTTGCTTGCCGAGTTACTCGGAGATTGCAAATAATAACAGAATATTTTTTTACGCATGAATTTGTCTTCTGTACACGCGAAATGTTGTACGGGCGCAATAGCATAAATAAATAGTAAAAGCGAGCTTGTAAAGTGTAATATTACGATATATATAAATTAATGTGTACACATGAGCACATTGCGGGGACCACGAAAGACATCGTGTCTTTTGTAAAATTTCGCGATTTACTAATAATAATGTTTCAAAATCCTGTTTTGTAAAATATTTGTGTGTCTTCCAACAAGATCCCTTTTATAACTGTTATATTTAGTACGATGTAGTAATAAATATTTTATCCTACTTACAAGACGTACAAATAGCAAGTGACGGGATTTCTCCCTCGCTTAAATGTAATGCGATATTTTTCTAGTTATGAAAATATGATACAAAGTTTAAGAAAAGCACTCGTACAAGTAACCTTTTCTCTTTATTGTATGTATAACTCTTTTATTTTGTTATGGATAGTATTTCGACCGATGAATTGATTGTGGTAGAGTTTGTGAAGCGGTAGCTGGAAGGTTTTTTGGAAAAATTGTTCTGCTGCGATTTTGTATAACAATCAGTTCAACAAGAAATCTTGATGATACAGTATATTTTTATGTCACATTATCCTTTGATGTATACCTAATATCACTCACTTTGAGTTGAACGTTCGAGTTCATTAGAAGGATATGAAAGAACATTACTTCCTACAAGAAGAAAGCAATAGAAACTTTTAAAAAACCCACCTATTCTACATGTATTCGAAGTTGCCAACTATAGTCATAAGTTTTGCTTGATAAAATTTATATTACAATATTCGTCGTGTATAAAAGTGGTGTGGTCTGTGATAATATATTGGCAGTTCAATAATATTTAAGTGACTACATACAAATTGCACAGGCGTACGCGTTTGTGATATATAGTTGCATTTACGATGCACGCACTGGTAAGTTTATCGACGGACCACAAGTATACATATAATTACATATTTTGGTCTATTCCTTAAGTTACTGATTGCTTTCGTTTTCACAACTCTTCCTCAGTTGGTGATCACATATTGCCTCCTCCAAATATTTTATACACAAACGTACAATAAACTAAAATGCCAACTACATGGTGTTTTGCATTTGAAAGGCATGGACTAGAGTTATTCTTGTGAAACCTAACAATTCGTAAGTGAAATCCAAAAGTAACAGATTTCACTCAAGTAGTATCTTAAACTCTTAAAATCATACTTACACACCTTTTAGTGTTCATAAATGTGCTACGAAGTGTTTTGCCAAGTAAGTATTACTTCCTAACATTTGTAATAGAGTGTCAAAAGGTATAACCTACAGCATCAGCTTTCTATTGAAATTGTGCAGGAAATCAGTTTTAGTGGTATGCAATATCGTCGAGTCAGAATAAAAGATTTCAGTTCTAAGTTTTAAAAGTAGGAGGCGTATGGAGTAGAGATTCACCAATATTCAAAAATAGTAACAAGTTCACTTTGTTACATTCGGTAGCTTACGGACGTTTTCTTAAAGTTTACGTTTCACCTAAGGAATCACCTTAGGAGAAATATAATACAGGTGTCATTATCAACTGGCCTTTTCAAAAACGTAATTCACAGCTAATATAGCCTGCAATCTCAGTTGTACGAGTGTTGCTTTATTTGCACCGGGATTATGATTCATATATAGGCAATGGGTGACCTTCCGAATTAAATACCCATCTGTCTAAATCGATCAGTTGCCTTGTATCATCAAATAGTAAATACAGGTATTTCAAGGTTTCGGCAAACCAAAAACTTTCCGTCATATCTTGTTGCCGAGTATTATGCGTATTGCGAACGTTACCAATACTCGTGTATCCATTTTCAACTTTTGTATAATTCTCGAAAGCCTGTAAGAGAACATTGTAGTCACTTATCGATCAAGTACGTATATTCTTACAGGACACTTACTTGAAATATTTGCCACCCCCAATCTTGGAATGATTTGTTTCCCGTGAAATACCACATATAGAAAAGACTTTCTATAAATTCGGGCCTGAGAAGATTGTGAGCGTCATTCGTTTTCACATACATATCCAGTTGATTTTCTCCTTCCATGTTCTGGGTACAGAAATGTATTAATCCCCAACCAGTTCCAGCTATAAGCAACATTCAATACATACCTGCAAATTGAAATATGTGATTTCAGGAGCAAGGAAAGTCGGTTGAATAACATATGTCTGGTAACAAGTTTTAACAATCTCATTAGCCAGAGTCATATGGTCTTCTGGTAAGCCATTGTGGACTCCCAACATCAATGTACCTCCCAGGTAACATGTTAAATGGTCCTATGAAAAAAAAACAGTTCTCATAATAAATAAAATATATTGTTGTCCGTTAAATATTATTAAAAAATTACCATTTTTGGCCTGATATCTTTATTAGCACCGACTAATTCAGCAATAAAGAGATGTTTGTTAACTGCTGTATGCTTTACCAGATGTTTTTGAGTACCGGATATTCCAAAGAGATAATCATCCCGCAAGCTATAATGCATATTTTTCTGTGATATAACAACATCAATGCGACTATTAATCTAATGAGGTTTACTGACTAGTTGATTGTTTTCCCAGTCTGAATCCATTGTTTTAACAAGTATTCGTAGTAACTATCCCCGCGTGCTCCAAGTGTTATTGTTGCATACTCTCGAAATTGTCCAGTATTTGCATTGATGAAAATTGGTACCAAACCATCATATTTTTCTAATTGATGTACATGTTCCGAGACTTTCGCTACTGCTTCCTGTTGAGAAGCCATAACATAGATTAGTATAAAACTTCTTTTTGTTAATTAAAATAAATGGATGATAAATATTACCTCATATTTTGGATCACCACTACTTCGACTCAAGTCTCGAAATTCTAATTGAATCGAAGTTACTTCACTAGTACTACTGTCAGGACCCCACTTAGGACTGTGTGCAGTTTTAGTTCCAAGGTTGACATCTGAGTATGGAACATTAGATGATGTTGAAAAAGCTGGCATCATACGTTCCCCCAAGAGTACCTTAATTTCAGAATGGAATTAATAATTGGCAGTGAATCAAAATTACCTAAGTTTACAAAAAAACTTAAAAATTAACTCACAGCCTTGGTTAAGAACATCTTGTCTCCCGAAAGATGATAAGCTGAGAGTAAACCACCCAATACCCTAATTGTTACTTCAAATAAATTAACATCCCTATTCATTGTAAATACTAGACTCTTATCAACCCATGTTCTAGCTTCTAAAAATTCTGTAAATAGAATTATTATTAGCATAATACGTTTTGGTAAAGTTTAAAACTTGAGAATACCGTATATGTACCATTATTTAAACCCATTATGTACATTGTATCAAGAGAATCTACTATAGTAAGGCCTAATCCAAACCACTCATGATACTTTCTTGAAATGGGTTTAACATTATCATGACCCCAAGCAAATTCCTTGTACCCATTCCAAGAATGTTTAAATGCAGCAACTACAGCCTTTTGCCTGTCATTTTGGGGTCCTACGAGAAAAATAACAAAAATTTTGGTTGAGATAGAGCTTCAACGGGAAAGAATACAGGAACAGAGAATGCACCATTAAATTTCAAAGCATTTGGCTTAGGCTGCGGTGGCTCTCCAATTTGATCATCATCTACTTGATTAATTTCAGGCTGAAATTCTGGTTCCTCGATCACTTCACCACCTTTTTGGTCTTGATTTACACTATCTACAACAATATCATCTACGGCCTGGAACAACAAGAAGCAATAGATTAAGATGCGGTCAGAATTCTTTAATTCAAACTTGACAGAAACTAACTCACTTTCTCATATCTGAGAGTATCCTGAAGAATAACAACTTCTATGTTATTGTAATCACTGTCCTCTAATACGTTCTTTGTGTTACCCAGTAGTAGATAAAATACAGCAATCATCAGCGCGATAACAACGAAATACAATATGTTTCGTTGAAAGCGTGACAGTTGATTCCATTGCTGGAAGATGAATAAAAAAAAGTCAAGATTTGCATGGATTCTGACAGGAACCGCTAGTGAAAAGAGTATCGATGAAAGTCTGAGAGCTTACTCTCCAAAGACTGCGCGATGTGCTTCGCGCGAAAGTCGCATTGTCTTGGATATTTAAACTGATGTAGTCAGACTTCACCAATTCTTTCGGCGGAAACATATTTCCGACAGGTTAAGCCGTTCTGGCGAATGCGTTTGCCTGCGGCGCGGCTAAAACACTTAAGTTTCCTTGATGCCGCTGGAGTCTGTGATTTGCGGTGGAAGACCATTTATATGATCTACCATACAACGGTATCAAGCCATTGTTGTACGAGGGTAAACGTGCCAAAAGACTTGCAAAGCCACTGCACAGCTTTTTGGTAACGTGTCAAGCGAATACTTAGATGTGCGGTGCCGTGCAGAACTCTAGAGGAAATCGTGCAAGTGTATTGTATAGCCGGAATTTAGCTGAAGGTAGCACGCTCTGAACCACTCTGAACTTGAACCGATCTACTCCTTTCGGCTCTCGAGCATGCTCAGTGTTAAAGTTTTTGATTTACGTATGTACTTCAACCTTTAATCTTGAATATAGTTTCTCCGATTAAACTTCAATAACTTGACTTACTATTTGAGACACTCAGTGATTTGAGAGTGGTGTCTGATAAGTGGAATATGAATAGAATCGGCAGCAAGACGCTAGTGGACTAGATGGCGGGATGGTTGCCTCTTATGTGAGTAACTACGGAAATTCCATAAAACATAGATGGATTTCATTATATTGTTAATTCAAAATGGCATGACGCTTGGGATGGGTAGATTAGGTACAATATGATTCAATTAAAACAATAACAAATACATATATTTCTCGAAATGTGGTACAGTAGACTCCTTACATTGGTGGTCGTATTTAATTTTCGTTTTAATGGATCGGACGACGATTCATCGTGGACGCGGCGACATTTTCTAAATTTTTCTTCCTTATTATCACCATTTATACTTCTAATTGGAGCAAAAGCTGGCTGTCGCGTCTACCATGTTCTGTCTACATTTCTACAGCTTTATTTATTACTATCTTTCGGGTTGTGGTATGTGTGTATAATAACCATACTATTCGCGCTTCTTTTATTTGTCATTAATTGTGCCGAGATCCGAGATCGGCCGCTTACAAAGCTAGAACATAATTAATAGCAAGTTGTACTAGAAGGTATTTATGAACATTGAACCCTGAAAACGCAAACGAGATTTGCGACATTTAACCCTTGATTAGGTGACGCAAATTCATGTTCTAGTTTTTAAAGTAGTATAACAATAATTTACTATCGCTCTTTATGATAGGCATGCGTTAGTTTTATTCCGGTTATGCGAAATTGAAAATGAAGAGATAGTTACTTTTCAATTCGAATTGACAACTCTATTTTCAGTTTTGACGAGTTCACAATTTACCATACAAATTGACATGTATTCATTTCACAACGATATGCGAATATCTGCAACAAATAATGGAAGAAAAATCGGAAAACCAAATAACAGTCGATCGATACTTTTATCTCTAAAAAGATGGTGTTCATTCTTCAAACGTAACGTACTCACTTTTATTAAGTATTACCACCGGACGAAGTCTTCTCAAATGTTTGAGTTTAGACATCGGTAATCTCGCTGTGTCAGTGCTGTTTATATCGAATTTTTGCCAAATTATTAAGTCAACGCCGGGCAATATGATTTCTCGAGTAATCAAGTGTTGATCAATTTCCTTTTTGAGACGCTCAAGGTAGACAAGACATGCAGTTCGAACGAAGATTTACAATGGAGCGATTCCGTGTGACCAGATATTAGTTGAATCAAGTGTCTTCCGGTAGGAAATCTAGGATCTGACGGCGGGTTGTGTTGTCGCCGCGCGTTATCGATTACAAAGTTTTACATTGTATAACATATATAGAATTTGTAACGAAACAATCATAACAATGCTTAAGGTAATTCGTCGTGACGCGGTTAATTAAGCTCGGACTCGTACGCTGTCTGTCGCGATTTGTAGATTGCACCGTGATCCATTTACGAAGATCCCTGATGCACGTATCATCGAAAGATAACGATAAAAATAGAATGATGCTACTACGGAAAATCCAGACGAATAAATAAAAGTTCTTTCGCTGGTAGTACGATTCTCGTATTCTGCTTGAAAAGCGAAATCGTTCTGATTTAACTGGCTGAAGCGAATCTGCTGTTGCCTCTCACGACAGTAATTTTGCCGTGCAAGTATGTCCCGAGAAGTTGACAGAGATAAACAAAACTTACCAAATTATCATGAAATAAGACGGAACCAATAGATTGATCATCAGAAGGTAGACATGTACAGAGGGACATAACATAAAATTCTGTCAAATTCATTGAAATTCTTTCGAATTCATTTACGTCACTGAAATATCAGAAACACATCACTGCTTGATTATTGTCATTGAACTATGCAACGAGCAGAATTGCTTATTCGAACTTCGCATTGATAATACGTAGAATATTAGTTCACATATATTATCTATAAAAAGCGCGTGAGTGGGTACTTCTGCTCTGCATTACGATTCCTGATCTTCTGTTGAAGGTAAGCAGCTAAAAACATAAAAACTGGAAGGCCAGTGTATGGGGAGGTAGGCCCCATTAAACATGATTCTCTTTATCGCGTTCATTGCACATCGATTTCGTCGACGTCGTGGTTGCCTTTAACAATGGACGTTAGGGTAAATCCTCGACGAATAGGATATCGTCAATCTTACTGGTATAACCGTAATACAATAGAGCTATGTTGTCACGGTACATAGTATTTCCATCGACTCTTAGATGATATATCGTAAACCTATACGATCGCTGTTTATATTTTGTGTGCGTGCCACATGCAGGCACGAGATTTTTTGGTTGTTCTTTAAGAAAACCCTTTGCAATAAAAGTAGTTGGTATAAATACCGCAGTACGAAATGCTTCCTTAAAACTTTAAGTGGTATCAGTGGCGCGGGCACCGGGAAAAATGATTCGAAACATTCAGAAATAGATGCATCCATTGTCTCACGAGCCATCGACGCCGGAAGCGCAGCTTCAACATTTTACACTCGGAAATGACGTGTCGCGACGTTTTCCGCGCACTTGACCTGCTTCGAACGATCGAATCGTATAAGCCAACATTTATAAAACAGGTAGAAAGGGGATAGCAGGATTGAAATTTAGGATGGATAAGGGCTAGGCAGAACCAGAGAGTAGTAGATTTACAAGTAGAAACGAAAACTGGGGAGGGTGGAGGGGGAGGGGGGGATATTCAGGAAACGAAAGAACCACTTGTTCTACCTTACAATAAAAACAACTAGAATCACTTGTGTACCATCACCACGTGGGATACGCTACAGTAATTAACGTTTCTTAGAGAACTAGGACCTAGTCCGTGCGCAGAAAAGCGTCGTTCTCTCAAGTATCCATCGCCCATAATTTTGTCCATACTATGGTGCTTTTCCGACCCCTGCTCTTACGGAAATTTAAATGGCAATCCTCGCAGACCTCCGACCTTCTCTGAACTTTACTGATCGGCCGTGCATATTGTAAGTCGCGTAGTACACGATGATAATTAGTCTGAAAACACTATCATCAACGCGTGGCGGGTAGGAGCTTGACGAATTGTGAATCCACCCAACTCACAATCTGCCTTATTCATCTTTGTACAATAGTGCACATTATTGTACGTATTTAGACGCGTCAACACTGAAGTTAGAGCAAGAAGTTGGAGCTAGCCCCACCCCTTGTGCAAGCGCGATCAGCCAGTAAAAGGAGGGAAGCTGCGTGAGGGAAAGCCCAGTGGAAATGGCATATTCGCAACTTGCTGACGATACAACTCCGGTTAGTCACGCTGTTGCATGGAGAGAAAGTGACCGCTCCAGGAGCACTTGCGGCCACTCACGCTCGAATACGTGCATATATTCTCTCTTTTTGTCCATTATTCTAATACGCTCCAGCCCGCTCTACGAAGGCGCTGCGTGTACGCGTGCCCGTCTCGCGAGTTCGACGTGAGTCTGAAACGGTGTCGCTGGGAAACGTCGCGCCTCAATGTCCTCCGCGCGTACTTCGTACAAAAAATACCGACAGTACTTCTCTTAATACAGCTTTCCAGAGGGAATCCCAAATGATTCGAAGCTCTCTGGCGACCACCTGTCCTTTCAATTGCTCTCCGATTCCTCGGCGATTGAAGAAACCGGCTACCGCTTCAGGATGCGAAAGCGTGCTCCCCGTTTTCTCGTGCTTACGGCGGCCCACCAAATAATCGCGGATTGAGCCGCGCAGTCATACATACACACACACATACACACACATACACACAATACGCGTATGTGTGGGCGCTGTTCGCCGCGTGCCATATACATATACGTGTAAGTCGACATTGTTCGTACCGCGATCTTATTTGATGTAACGAATTATTATCGCCTCGCGCCACGCGCCTACACCGACACGCCCTACTTTTCTGGCAGTTCCACGTGCAAGCGTGAGCGCGCCTCGTTTCTTTGCGTACACACATTCACTCTCTCTCTCTTTCTCTCTTTCACGGGCATACATACATACACGCACGCGGGCGCTGTATGCATGTACACATATAATCTAACTATACATATAACTATGTACATTTTGAGGGGCGGGGGACTCTCGTTCGAGGATGGAGGAAGCACGGCTGTGCTTTTCTTGTCAGGAGATTTCTCGCTATCCTGTGTCGGGATAAGGTTGTGGCGATATTTGGGAAGAGTGGGAAATGGGCCTTATCGCAGAGGGCACCATCGGCGGGAGGGTATATGGATGTAGGTGGTTTGATTTCAGGGATTTTGGTGGTCTTTGTTAGCGCGCTCCTTCCTTTCCTCTTTTTTTGTTTCTTTCTTTTCTGGCAGGCGGAACCTAAGTGCTGCGACTATAAGTGTGGTAGGTGCCGGCACAACAAACGCTCGCATTCGCATATTCGCTTCTGCTTCGCGACGAGCTGCTGTTTGGTCTGAGCGCCCTTAGACGTCCGTGTACTTGCTCAGCTTGTCGCGTAGGAGCATGTTCTCGCTCTTTAAGCGGTCCAACTCCTGTCGCAGGCCCATATTCTGCAAATCAAGCGTTAAAAGATTCTTACAAATTGCGGTACACCTCTGTTACTCGCTAGGTCGGATGATGCGCGCTTAGTCTACTGTATAGATGTATCTATGAACATGCACACAGCAGGGTTTGATCAGCGGGCTCTCAATACTGTCATGGAATTATCGCGTTTCGGATATAGATTTACTCGACGCTACTGAATCACAGAAGTGCGTTGTGCGTCACGGCAGGTTTACTATTAATCGTTTCCTCGTTCGTATCCATGTGCGGGAATAAGGGAAAAAGTAAAGATTGAGTTACAAGAATCAGTTGGACTCCGCGGTTTGCGGCGGGAGAGCCTTTTTCGATCGTACCCTATCCTCACTTGACGAAGCATCGGTTCAGTATAACGTGTAGCACAGCACATCGCTCTAACGCATTATATTTCAATAGCGCGGCTCATTTTCAACAATAAAAATTACCGACTAGATTACAGAAAAACCAAACACAATTAAGTCTCCGGTAGTAAATCTGTTTGATGGGTCCCACGCGATCTGCTCTCCTAAGTGTCATATACGTGCATTAACTATATTTGGTGTTGATTACTCTACCATTATCTTGTGATAGGATTGACCGACATTGGGTGATGCGATTTGAGTCTACGAACGATGATAGACGCGCGTATTACAGTAACAGCGACTAGTCGCAAAATAATGAGAGGTTGATTCATTGATTGGGCGTGTGTCATGGAGTGTGGTGCCTCAGGCACTTTAGTTCTGATGCATGGAGGTGGCGAGAAAAGCTTGACTATGGAGTATCATGTTTTTTTAATTCGAGCGGCGTGGGAAGACTTACTTCTTTCTCGAGGAAGCCGGCCCTGAGAGCGATCTGGTTCTCCTTCATGCGGCGTGCGTCCCGCGACCGTTTCGCTGCCATGTTGTTCTTCCTACGACGCGCCCAGTATTTGTCATCCTTCAGGTCATCCGGAACGAACTGTACGAACAGCAACACGAAAGCCGCTATTAGTATCTTGTCCTCAAATCCTTTATCCCACGGTAGTAAGAACTTCCGGTTTATTGAACTTTACATTTAAAAGCTTATACAATGCCCGGCCCCTATCAGTGTTGTAATGAAACTTCGGCTGCGATTTACATACTAGAGAGATTAGTCATTGATAATGGGAGGTTGCAATGAACTACACTTACTTGTTTCCGCGACTTCTTGATCATCGGTTGCGGCTTGAGCTCTTCGTCGGAGAAGGCTCGGGTGCGTGGATCGAAGTCTCGCCCCGATGAGGCCATCGAGAGCGCTACAAGAGACAAGCCATATTGTATTCGTGACGCGTCCTCGAAATCTGCTGCACGCAAGGGGAACAATCGACAACATCGACGACATCGTTAGTCTGATTTGTTGCGATTAACAGAATATGGGAGAAACCATCGTCATTGCGTTGTCGGCCCTGAGGTCTTTGCACTGCTTCATTTTCAATTAGATTCAAATCATTTGATTCACACCAACGAAATTCAATCAAATGCTTTCCCTTAGGATCTTCACCGTCGACGTCGGTCAGAGAACACGTTGTATAATGTACCCAACATTTCATACCTTCGGAAGCATACATTAATCGACGCGCGAAGCTTAACAATATGATTAAACGCGTGCAGTATAGTCCCCTTGACATCGCGTGAAAAATTATTTAATTACCACGCTTGGGACTCTACGACAGTAAGAATTAATGATGCATAATTATCTTAGGAGTGGCCGTCATAAAGTCTGGAGTGTACTATCATATTAGCTAGCATATACAGTTTATCCCTGTAACGCAGATCTACACTATGGAAAAATACAAATATGCAAAAAGTAAGTCGAATTTAATAAAAAAAGCTTTTGAAAAATTGAATAGATTGGTGTATGCTTTCGTAGAGTAGAACTTGTCGGTAAATTTGGGCACTTTGTAGATTGGAAAGAGGTTGCGCGGACTTACTGGAGTCTGCGGGCGAGGGTGGGTTTAATGTGTCGGGTGAACAGCAATCGCTCGGCGATGGTGACCTCTCTCGTTTGGTCACCGGCTCTAAGTGGAGTCCGGCAGGGCCTTGGTGTCCTGGCACTTCGGTGTTGTTTATCTTGTGCAACTGACCACCCTGCATCGTGCCCTGCCCGCCACCGGCCACGCCATCCACCGGGATACCATTCTCAGAAAGAAATTCATCGAGGTCCACGTACTGCAAACACAAAATCACTTCCTTAGAAATACCTGCGCTGCCTGTCAGCTCGCTGTCATACATAAAATCGAGGACAAAAAGTAATATAAAAAGACAAGATTTTGCTGGATTCCAAACTGCAAGCCATTGTAAGGAGAGCCGGGAAGGACGTGATAGATTACGATGGCACAAAAAGTGAAACGTTTACTTGCACCAGGTAGAATTGTATTTCGTACTCTTAACTTCACGAAAAAGAGAGATTCAATTATCTTGTCAAGAGGATACATACATGTACAAGGTGATTAATGTGGGTTCGCCGCTGAGGTAATTGAAACAACAAAAACTAAAGAACACTTCCCAAAGGAGATACATTCATTCTGACAAACGAGCGACTGTCGAGAAAATTCCGAAAATGTCTAAATATAAAACGGTCCGAATGAACAAAAAAGCTTAGTGAAACTCTGCGAGAAAAAGATTATCCATAAGATGTAATTTAGGATCGACACTACGAGAAACGTGGAATTAGGTGTTGCGTACGCTTTCAACCAAACCAGCTGTGCTAATATGAAACCAAGACTTCCTGGGAAACGCGTCGAAGTGACAAATGCAAGACAATCAATTAGAGGGGAAATATAATGAAGAGGAAATAAAGATCCCAGGAAGAGACTAAAAGACTATTCGTGTGGCGGATATCAGGAGAGAGATTCGATTTCCCATAGGTGTTCCATAGGCGTAGCTACACCCAACGGATAAAGAACATTATGCCGGTGAAAGACGCAAATCCCGCGAAGGTGGGGCAGACCAGGAAAAAGGGGGAGAGACAGCGTCGGCGAAGAAAAGGAGAACGAGGATCGCAAACTTCCTTGATCCCGCCGAGGCATAACGGAGAAAGTGATCGTCGCTGCCGCGAACCTCTGTTTTCCGGATTGTTTGTACGGAAAAGTTCATTATCGCGTCGACTCTTAACCTTTCGTATGGAAGACTACGTACCATTGCATTGCCGATACCACATTTAACACGCTACAGAGACTGGCCTATCTCTTTGAAAGATCAAGGGTGATTGAAATAATATCAGACTTCGCATGTGTATTTCCTGTATTATACGCAGTTGCCCCGACGACGGTAACAGTGCTGAATTATTACTAATAACGAGCCTCACCGGCTATCCAAGAAAAAGAAATATGCTTCAATATTTATTTTTAACTTAAGAAAAAATAAATATGCTTGCTCGGGTTGGTAGAAGAGGAGGAGGTCAGCAGGGAACAGACAATATTTTTACGACCGATATGGATGGATGATTGCGCGCTGAATGATGGAATTACGAGTGTTAAAGATAACGGACAGAACGAAAGTAGATCTTAGTCGTAGCTTTCCACAATCACAGAAGTTGGTAGTAACGAAAAAAACGAAACGAACCACAAAGTATTGTGTCAGCAGTCCGTTGCAAGGAGCACTATTCTTAAACCTCAAGTGTTATGAAGTGCATCTAATAAATCCGACTGGTGAATCGATGTTAGATATTGACAGGGTAAATATAATGTGAGTGACGCGAGTGCACGAGAGGTTTAAGAAAGTTGAGATTTTGAACTTTTTGGTCCAAGCCGCTGTGAATTCATCACCACTGGGATGACTGAGACTCAGAGCCAAATAGAAGGCTTACCGTATCGCGCTTTGTACATACATGGTTTAATACCTTCAGGTCGGCATCGTAGGGCAAAGTTTTGTCCCAAAGGTTGGGCCCAAGGAAGGCGGCCTGCGCTTCCACGTTGCCCCATAGTTCTCCGTCAGCATCTTTCTTCTCTTCGGGTCCATCTTTTCCTTGTTTCCCTGAAACGAGAAATGAACGCATCCAATAACATTACTGAATTCCAAACGCATCGCACATACTCATTCCTTAAGAATATAATTGCCATAGACACGAATGATCCAAGTATCAGATATATTGCTCCGGTGAAGGATTCGTGAGATAATATCGCCAAAAATAGTATACGCAACCGTGTGCTGTAAAAGAATCTTTTTTGACGGCCTCCTCGCACGAGGACTGAAGATGGGCCACCGAAAATTGCTTCGTGGAAAAAAGGCAAAGAGAATAGTATGGTTCGAGGACGGCCTTGGCGATGTTCACCCAGAAAGAGCGGACTAGCCTATACCGCCATCCTCGATTCCTTTCTTCTGGCATCTCCTTTCGCATCCTTCTTTTTTATCCGTTATACTTCCTGCTGGGCTTTCAACTCGCCATAGCCATTCGATTCATATATAAATTAAATTCGTATTACCTTCCCGTTTTTTTAATAAGTTCATTTTAGGACGCTTTATCTATTGCGATACTTGAATTGGACTAGGATATTTTATTGTTTTGAATTAAATTTCTTCATGGAATTCCATACGCTTTGGTATTGTATTTCCTGTTGCATGAGAGAAAATGGAAAAAGTATCAGACTTGGCTGAATGCGGAGGCTGCAAGGGTGTTAGATAAAGTTGGCCGTCGCCTAGCGTTTTCCCGTGCACAGGCGGCGCATTGTCGAATGTAGCCTTGAATCGGTTCGGTCTTCGGTATAACAATAGAGCTGAATGGAGCGAGAGCACCGCCTGTACTAGACAATTTTGTGCATTGCTATATCGCCTCGCGTAATACGTTCTTAAATAAATTCATTTTCATCGATGGTACAGTTCTGATTGGAAGATTTTGGTTTCTTGAAATCCAGTATCGCGACGAATTTATTAAGAGAACTGTCCGCCAACACGGTAGGCTGCCGGGTAATTGCGAGTACAGGAAAACATAGGTATGCATGTGAGAAGAGGATGTGCACGTGGAAAATTGTCCATTGTTACGCAATCGCCGATGGAATTGCCGACATGCTTATTTTATTGTTTCCAGATTTTCATTCTTCACTAGAATATCATCATTGCAATCCTCCTTACTCCGCCTACTCACAATTAGTTAAAACTACGTTCTAACATGCGAGCAAAAAGAACTAACAGAAAGCAGAATACTATCTTTCATGTAATTTCCATTTATAACTATGAAAGTTTAACTGAATTACTATTAAAAAAATAGAGATGTGCGTCTTTCCTATCACTTAGTCGCCGGATCTAGTTACAGTCGCGTTAGCGAGTGTACTCTACTACCAATCCTATTACTATTAGAATCTTCCTGCGATATTATTCGTTTGCAATGACGAGCACGAAGGCGCAGTTGAGTAGAAACAATCTGTTTGCCTGGAAACAATCAGTGTCGCGATGACTTTGCGAATAATGGCGAGTAGCAATTAAATATCTGGCTGGCAGATCGTGGCAAGTAGTAGATGGCATTTAAGCGAGCATACAATTTTCTAGAATCATCATATTTATGTGAGACACTCTTTGTTTTCGTTGGTGGTACTCGGAGTTGCAAATAGGAAGTGTAAGGGTATACAGAGAAGTTCAGGTAGAGCTGAGAAGCCTGGATTAATCATCCACATCGAGAAGCCGGGTATCGGGCTTCTCGTATTGCCGTGTCGTTCTTGCCTTTCAGCTGTAGATTCCTTCTTCCCGCCTCTTCGCACGACGACGTTTCATCTTTCTCTTGTACATAGCCGCACTAGCGCTCAGTGTGTCCCTCTCACTCTCCTTAAGCCTCTATTGCTGGTACAGCTGCTAACGCAGCTCGCAACACGAGATTAGTTCCGCAGAGTCGGCTGACGACGAGCAGCCTTGAGCCAAATTGCGAGTTGTTGTTTAGTTGTTTAGCCGGCTAGACCGGCGTAGTTGCAGCGCCACGGAAGACAGCACGCTGCATGCACTCTTCCATCTGATCGCACTTCATCTACTGAAATTTTCGGCACGTTTTTTGTGTCAGTGTATCATCAATTAGAGGACAAACCTCAGAATTCCTATCTTTGACATTGAATAATATTTAATTTTTAGAGTTTTTACTGCGGTTCGGATTCTTTATTTCGGATCATCTTTAATTAGATGATTAAACTTAAATTTCGTGACTTCCTCGTTTGAATCTTGATAGTTTATATGGGACATACGGACGAGAAGTTTTTAAGAATTATGCTTGGAGGTTCGGCTTGGAGAATTGGAGCCTAGACGATAGTTCTTTTGGTATACTTCGGCTGAACATACCGATATGCCTGAATGGACGGAAATAGCGTGCGCTTTTTAGTCGGTGACCTTCTGCAAACATAATTTAGCGCGCTAATGAAATTCATCGGTTCAGCCGTGAGTGGCGCGAGAAAAAGTAGCATTTATACGACAGACTCGAATTCAGTAATGCATAGTGACTCACAAAGTAATTGATCGACAAGTACGACATGCGCATCTCGTGATGAAGGATTCCGTAGATTTTTAAGGTCTGCCTGTTTGCAAATAAGCATACACAAGTATGCCAATACTGAAACAAGTAATAGTAAAACCTGGTGTTGTCACGTTGACTCGCGTGCAGTTGCTCGCGCGATGAGACAAGGATCGCAGACGGAACTTGCGAACAAAAGAGTGGAGCCACACATACTACAACCGCAGCTACGGCTTCCTTTGGTTCGCATGCTATTCCCGCACAATTTGCGGTGAAACCACATGTACATGGTTACAATATTATCGTGGAAATCTTCGTATCGAAATGTGCTTCAAGACCAGGCGCACATCACCTTACGGGGGAAGCATTTTCACTCTCCCGTGATGCGTTACACAGCCGTGAATAATAATACTATTTCTAGTAATAACCAAGTCAATAATATTTACAATCTTTTTTTTTAAATATATCCTTCGGGACAAGTTAACATACATTAGAAAGCATATTCGAAACACCCTTCACAAAATTAGGAATACGATGAATGTTGTTAAGAATCGAATTAGTAGTCGGCAGGTTTTTTGTTCAAACGAAATCGAACCTACAGTGCGAATGACGTGCTGCAGGTCGTTGATGATAGAGAAAAAGCGTGGTGGCATGTGTGCGCAGAAAGGCCTACCGCATTCTTAGCGAAGGAAGCGTTCCCGTAGCGCGTGTGCAAAGGAAAGTGAAAGAGAATAAGGAGAGCGAATTCGAAAGGGAGTAAAGCGGCCCAAGGAAGTAGGTATCTAAGTCGAGCGCCCACTGTGTCGCAGGGGCCGCGTAACAATGGCGGAAGTACCGTAAGGGGTTATTTCTCGGCAGGAATCTGCTCTCTATCTGGCTGGCTGGCCCGCACACGATTTCCGTTAACGGTAGAACCAGTTCTTCTCGCCAGTTCTTCGTTATGGCGAGCGCACCATTAGCGATAGCGCTCACCTTCTCTTTCTGCTTCTCCCAAGCCTCTTTCCGTCATTCTCTCGAGATACACGCTTCTTTACGTAATCGCCGACACGCTATCGTATTCTACCTGCCAAAGTGTGCGAACTGGAGAATTCAGTCCACAGGCTCCCAGGCTGCATGTATAATTTCGAGCGATCAAAAAGCTAAAAATATTCTTCCTTATTCCTCTTTATCATAAGCCAGGATTCCACTATTACTCAACCGCTGCCAGTATTCGCCGCTCGTTCGGGAAATTTCGAAAATGCGTATTTATCATCGACTTATGTAGAAAGTTTCAGCTATAAGAGAAACATGGTATCTGAAACCTAGTGATTTTTGTTTATTCCATTTAGAAAGCACCGCGCGGTTGTCACTATTTACGGGCCGATGGTTTTAAAAGCTTCAGAACAGAACTACTTATCGCGCGTCTTTCTTGCACTCGTATGGCATGAATATGTAAATATTCAGTAATTGCAGTTTTCTACCGCGATAACGGAGAAACGAGGGCTCATTGGTAGATAGACTATAGCTAGGTGTGCTCTCTTTCTCTTCAGAGACACTGATCTTTCCGCAATACATCGTTCGTCAAGGTTAAGGGAAGCAATATCTAAATAAAAACGATTGTCTGGGTCCTCGAAATTGAGCCATGAGACGTCACGAGTTACTCTTATTTTGCCAATGCCTTTCTGAAACTTGGCCAAGCAATTACCGGGTTGGTCAAGGAAGCCGAATGAGAAGACATGTAACAAGTGGACGATCATAGGTTTGGTGAGTTGTGGTCACAGTTTGATTCATGGACTGCGGCGGAAAATGACTGTGGAAGAAGAGTGACGTGCCAAGAGATGAGGAAAACTTTGACTTACGATCTGTAAATCTTGTCTGGTGTTGCGCCGGCCTGGCCGTGATTTATGCGTGCGGTAAGCCACGATAGTTCGGCCGCGAGAACCAACGCGAAGAGGCATTCAGCCGCGTTTGGCTCTGTTTGCCACGCGAGTCTCTTCAACTCTTACGTCACTTTTGACACGTAATTCCGATTAAATGCTAGTTTACTATCGCCACGTTGCTCGAGCTTGCCGAGCGTACTGAAACTTGAAAGCAACCGAGACGTGTGGGCGCACTTTTATACTTGCCACTGCAATTTCTACTGCGCACGTGTTCTCTATCTGCAACGACCTTAAAGACCTTATTGTACATTTCGGTGCATTTCCACGATATTTCCATACCTCTGGTAGTGCGTTTTACTCTTCATGGGGTGTTTGAACATTGAAGAATCATATATATTCGTGACATGTGAGAAATGTACGCGTTGTATTTATTTGTCCTTTTCGGAGGACATTCTTATTGGCATACTAGCCAACTACTCTTTAGATGGATGAAGGGGACTAAGCAACCGCAGCTACCGTAAGGAGGAGCGTTTCATTAGGTAATAAGGTTTTACCGCGCACCGGCGACGGCGGCGGCGGCGGCGCTTACGAAAATTGCCGTTTCCGTAAAAGTTACCTTGACCACAAAATGTACTGCTCGTTTGTCTGGCGGCTTCGCGGTGTATACAAGTGTGTCGGAAGGCCGCGGCGGAGCTGCGAGGCATCGAAAGACTCGCGTGGAGAATTGTCGTGGTAGTCGACGCGATGCTTTATTAGAGAATCAAGAAGAATCCATAGAAAAATGTTCACGTGTCGCGCGGATGCCGCTGCTGGCGCATTCAAGACGAAATAGGAATTCCATCGATCATTTTTCTCGCAAAAGCCAAGTTACAACAATTGCGTGTACCAGTTGCATTCTGACTTTTCGGGTTCAAGATTGGAGTTGCCAACGTGCGGTTGACGTGATGTATTGGCGATTATAAGTTACGAGCTTTAGCGTAATCGGTTGAAGCGCAGTCAGCCACGAAGACGTCCTTGGCTGCACCTTCAATAGCCTCCGGACCTCCTGGGAATCATTTCCTACCAGCCAAACCAATGTAGACACAGATATACATCGATATGTGCTGCCTAGTAATATCTGGGGAGTTGATTGTCGAATCACATTCCATTTAGCCGTGCTGTTACTGTTTTATTAATCGATTATTACCATACGGTTTATTATGTCGTTTTGTTTTCGTCGTGTTAATGGAATATTGAGTGGCATCTTACGGATACCTATGCGTATTGAATAATAGCAGGTAATACTGCTTTATGCCTAATGAGCCGAAACCAAATGGCATAACTGAAATTCCGCCATTAGCACTGTCAAAGGAGAATGTAGGTTATTAAGTCGATTGGCCACCCTGGACGCTCAGTTAGTTACTGAAAACTGAGATCATAAAGCATCCTTGTGTCGAAAGTGAAAGACACTCTTGCTTTCATTCGCGATTTCTATTTTGCCCATGCAGCTGCATTCTTCTTCAGCCGAGTCACTCGTCACGCCGTGTCTCGAGTCCTATCTAGCTTCCGCTTCTTCTTATAACTTACAATCCCTAGTTTTCGTATCATCGGAAACGTTCACTTTACTTTACTTGCCGCCGAAATGGAAAATTAAAAATGTAAAAAAACTACAACAAGCTAAAGTACGATTCAATGGGATAGAAAATCTGCCATACAATTTGAAGTAAGAATTCAATTATTTCTCGTATGTTTCATGATATTAAGGATTCGCCAGGGATTTGTTGTCACTCGCACTTCTTTAGCCGAGGCAACACGAGGGTCAGGAAGTGCACGGTGAAAAAAATACTTACTGTGGCTCGTGCATCACGCACAAAGGGGGACTGCCATGGAGAATTCCTCGAGGGCGTTTTTTTTTATTTTCTCCGCTGTGTTGCCGTAAATCTGTCCGCGCAAAATAATTCACACCCTGCCGCATTCGGCCGTCCTTATCTCTTTCTTCTTGGTGCCTATCTCGCGCGAATCTCTGTACTCCTCTCGAAACTCGCAGTGAGGACGCGCGTGTATGCCAGCCTCGTTACTGGGTAGAACACGTGGGCGAAAATATTCGGCAGCATCATTGTGATTAACTCGCAGGATGCGCCAGGCTGCCTTTGGAAAGTGAGCTACTCCTCGGGAGGCGGAAGCTCAGCCTGCCAGTTTTTAAGTACTGCCTACTTATTCCAGACAAAGTGAGTCGCAGACATTTATTGTGTGTGTGTATGTCGAGTATTATTAAACACAATCTCCTGAAACTCCTTGCGAAGCCCCCATTGCTATAGCAAGTGACGCGTGGGCGATGTAAAATCGTACTTGGTAGTTTCTCCGCTGAGTAGACTTGGCCTGTACAAGCGACAGACAAGGATAGAGAACGATCGCGAGGTGGAAGAATTCGGTAGGACTGATGGAATACTTTCTCCCTCACGCACACCAGAGCTCGAGGAAACAGGGCGACATGTATTTCCTGGTACAACAGTAGTAGTTTACTATTTCGTTGATATCTACAGTATTCCGGCAGCAGTTGTCTGACACGCATGGTCCTCTTCTCCTTACGTGACTTTGAATTTAGTCCACCTGAATCGATTATGATAAGTTCCTACAGGAAACATTGGAGATCTAACTTTAATCGGGAAATGAAATTCGACAGTATTCGAGGAAGCTGAAATAAAGCGAGTGAAACAGGTTATCCTTCATCAAAAAATGTCGAATGGTGTTTTGCTCGCCTTCGTCATGGGCGTTTTCTATTTATGCGTATTCCACTTTCCTCGCTTCTTGATACCATAGAACTGTTCGAGTCTTTATACGTTACGCGCATGAGTTTGAAGCACGCAATGAAATGATTTCCGCGTGCGGCACTCGGAAAAAAGAAGATCGGGGCGTTGCGTGATCGAGCAAAGGAGCGAACGAAATGCGCGAGGCAAAGGGGGAGAAATAGAGGAAGAAAGTGGTTTCAGAATGAGAATGGGGCAGACAGTGTCGGTGTTTCTTCCCTTCCTGGCTGGCTCCTAACATGTTTCCTTCTTTCTCTCTGTGCCTGTGTCCTTTTCTCTTTCTCTTTTTTATGTCTCCTCGCCGATCTCACAATCTCTCTGCTGCGTTCATTGTCCCGCGGCGTTTTAACGAACCGACTGGCCACCCCGTTTAACGCAATTCTCTCTCTCTCTCTCTAATCTCTTTCGTCCTTACGAATTAATGACCGCTGGACTTTCAACTTCGCGCGAGCTTATCCCATATTTCATCACAAGTTGAACGTTTTTTCAAGCAGCTGGTTGAAAAAGAAAAAAAAGGGGGGGGGGCGAGGAATATAAAAGACACGACAGAACTTTCGATACCTTACGGGATCATAAAGAAATCATTTGTGTGTGGCAGTGTGAAACCAGTTTTGTCTCTGCCGGCGAAACCATATGCGTCGAGAGCTATACAGGTACATTTGGAAGGTTTAAAAGCCGGCAGTATAGCCCGATAAAAATTTCAGCCTCGTGGCTTCCTTAAGATCGTTTGTGCAAAGGCCACTCGCGTTTCCGAGCGGGTGTACCAAGAGTGGGGGACACGATGCTTGGCCTGGCAGCGAGTGAAAGTTGCCCGAGCCACTTTCCCCTTGGGCGAGCAGCAGGCTTCCGGGCTCCGCGATCTCCAAAGCAAATGCCAGGGATCCACCAGCCCGGCTCGATCAGTATGCTTGAAACATCGTTGTTCAGCTAGCTTAATGATTACACGCCAATAATATTACATTTATTCCCATTTAACACGCACGCACGATCTTCGAAAGCAATAAGAACACCATTCTCTCTTTTCAGCAAATGATAGACTTGTAATGAAGAAATATATTTGATGAAATAATAGTTTCTTTTTATATTTTGTATACTGCACAGTTGATAGTATGTAATTTCGACTTCGGCTTTTAGATGATTACAGAGACCAAACCTTCTCCAACGTTAAATTTATTTCCATTAAATTGAGTAGAATACTTCCGCATTCGTAGTATCTACTGACACACACAGACGCGGTACCGGAAACAGGATAAACACACGGGACGCAGGAAGATGAAAAGATGGAGTTATGCGCCACAAGCAGGTTTGTAATTTTGCGCGGTGATTAGGTGCACGGGGGAAATGATCTGTAAAATTACAGTAGAAGTTGCTTCCTCCACGTGCGAGCCGCCATGTCTGACTTAAGATGTCCGTATCCACTTATTATACCAGCAGGAATATTCTCCATGTCTCCAGACAGATTTTACTGTGCGCAAGTGGGCGAGAAAAAGTCGTAGTTCTAGTAGATACTTATGAATGATAGGGTTTTCTCGCCAAGTGCTTGTATACCCACTGGAATGGCGAAACTTTCTCTCTCGCTTATCCGCGTACATAATTGGCCCGCCGATTGCACTAAACGTCGAATGCTAGTGGCGACATCAGTCACTATTGTCAGTCGTAATCTTTCAAGTATAAAATCACTTTTATGCTGATGCAAATCATGTACCAGCTGTGGCATAGAGTGCGTACAATTTAAAGATCCAAAATAATAGCCCGCAAATAGGAAAGATATAGTTATTATTATGAGTATGTTGATGTAAACACTACGCCTTCGATGACACACAGACTCACTGCTGACTGTTTATCATTGCTTAGACTAAATTATGGCCATCAAGACCGGTTTAATCCACCGTCTCAAACATTACATTAACGCACTATTAAGTTTCCAATATTTTTCCATCCAATTCACATTACCAAATTCAAGTTCTCAAGATTGCTGTTGCAAAGGGGAATTCCAGGGATCAGGAGCGTAAGTTTTTCTGCAGGACTTTTTCTTCCGGCAAATAGAAGAAACGCTTAGCCAATCCATAGTGTTATTTTTAGCTAAGTGGGGGACCAAACAGCTTGGGCCCTTAGTGGAACAAGAAATACTCGGGGTATTTCCGCCATGAGTTCGTCGTTCATTATTCGAAGGATACAAGCAGCAGTAAGTGTTATGCAGAAGTTTGCGGTATTACGTAAAGGTCTGAGTGCGAGTCTCGTAATAATTGCGCGGATGATCGGAGTTGCACAGAATGTAACGGTTAAAGGATTACCTAAAAGGACTGACTGCGGGCATTACGCGCGCGCATTCGCCGCTAGGCCACGTTCCATTGCCAAGGACGAGCCGGCTAGTATCGAAGGACAAGCATGCCTTTCGAAACCTGTTACCAACACATACTCAGACACACAAATGGAGAATAAGCGGCGAACGGAATCGCGAACTGTATTCGCGGACACGCTTCGCATCCTTCCTCGTGTCGCTTAATATGGCTACTTAATGCAAAGTACAAGGCCGAAATCGAACTCTCGGCGGCGTGAGTTCCTTCAATTCGAGCGGCTCTATTAAGAGAATGAGCGATGCAGCGCTGACTAGCCTTGGCGCTCGTCTTAAACGGCAATTGAAGGTGGGATAACGATTAAGTGCTAACGCTTTTATCTTCTCCCGCTTTTAAATTAGTCGATTTCGGTCAACCCTTTTCTTCCAATCTCGATCAAAAGTAATACAAAGATGCTGTGTTGAAAGGATCTCCTCTGCACTGATCTCAGTCAGGCTGCAGATACTTATAAATGTATTAACAATAACCAATTTGTCGGTCAACCATTTAACGATGATTAATAATATGCTTGACCTTTCAACATTTCCTAGTGAAATGTTTGCGTACATAGTAGAATGAGGAATTGGCGAGTGAGAGAAAGAGGAGAGTGCTAATAAGAAAAGCTATGGTGGGGTCGGTGAACTTTCTCGCAATGGGAAAACGATCCGGGTAAGTGAGTCAGTGACGTAAGGCCCTGTATACGGGAAGCGCGAGAGAAGCGAGATCGGTCACGCGAAATGGAAACGCCTGTATACTGTAGGATCGGCTTAGATCGCGGAAGTAGCGGCGGCCCCTTGCCTTTCTCTTCTCGCCATTCGTGCCCGCTTCCTGTTCTCGCTTCTTTCTCGCAGTACGGAAGCCTGCCTACCGCGGCAGCAACCTGTGGCTTCTTCCTCCACTCTGGTTCGATACTCTGCTCTCCTCTAGATTCCTGCTCGTGCTCTCGCACAGCTCAAGTAAAACGCGAACTGTTGCTCTTACCGCGGTGCTGCTTAATATCACCGCACTTAGTGCTTTTCGTCCCGAAATCTTCACTACCAGGATTCCAGTGCTATTCTAATCCAGCACAAACGTTAGACCTTTGTAAATAAATCAACATTTGTCGAAGATATTTTCGCCGATGTCTTCATTGAGGTGCGCACGCTTCTGAGTCAGTAGTGGCCTGCTACAGCTCACACACACACACACACACACACACATTTCCGCCAAAGATCATTAAGGCCGTGTGCATTCTCACGGCAGGTGAGAGATCGCCTCGGTGATATCATTCAGCCGCCTTTTTGCCTTACGAATTCACGCGGGAAGCTTAGAAAGGAGGAAACGCGTGCGTGAGTTACGTGGCGGTGGAATTACGTCGGCAATTCTCACAACTCGATTTCGGCGATTCCAGCCTACTTAACGAGACGGCTTTCTCTCCCTTATTATGCCAGGACTAATTGACCGAGTGTTTCTTTGTCCGAGACTGATGTAGTCACTGAATCTTAAATCATTGGCAGCTTAACAAGCTGATTAGCTATTTTGCACTTAACACCCAGATGTTTTACCGGTTATCTTTATAATTGATGAAAAAATGTTCCAATCAAAATAAATCAGTAATTACTATCTAATTAGTAGGTTCTTATCGAGAGTCCTCGGGGAAAGAGAATTCACGATGATAGTAATCCTTTAATAACTCGAGGTTTACGTGGTTCAGGAATTCTGATATCAAAGGACGGCCGATGGGGAGCGCGCTAATTAACACCTGTTACGTGTGTCGTAGGCTGTATCGCGCTTCCTCCTTTCGCTTCTGGCGATGTCGCGCAGCCGATAGTAGTGCTAGTCAGCGCGGGAGAAACCGCGCTTACCGCGCCGGCGTCGCTATCGTCGTCGACGACGTCGCCGTCATCGGCGCGAAGAGTCGAAGTGCCGGATGAAATTGGAATGCGGCCTTGACACGGCATGAGAATAATAAAAGACACGCCGCTGGAGAATAGGCGAGCGTGCACGCGTGCATGGCTTATAGCGCGCGCGCGCGCGCGCGCTCTCTCGTTCTCTCGTCGACATGAGCGGGCCGGGCCAGCAGCTGTTATACAGGAATTAATTTTAGATTAGACGAGAGCAGTGGGTGCCTTCTGCTTGCCTGACTAGGTCAACTTCGTTCGAGTCAATGAGCGCGCCGGGCGATGGCTGCCGCCACTCTCCTACCGGCTTCTGCTACTTGGCCGTCTTTCCAGAGCTGAACTCTGATCGTCTTCTAGAGCGGCTTCCTCTATCAGCTCTCCCCTTCTACCTTCTCGCTCCATCTCTTTCTTTCACTTGCCGTCGGCCCCCTTTTACACTAGAGCCATACGACCAGAATTGGTAGGAATTGAATACAACGCTTGTGGTAGAGGCAATTTTTATCGAGACTCCACGAAACCGCTCGAGATACGAGATCTGGCAGCTGAACGTGTCCTGCCCACTGAACCGGAACTGGCTCGCATGCATAATGATAGTTAACAGTTTTCGCGGCTCTGGTTCGGACGCTTGTTATCTATTGATGTATTGGAGAAAGTGTGACAGGTTCGTTAGTCATCGTGGTTGAATTGATATGCGGGCGATTAACGTAGTCAATCTTATTCATAGTGTAAAACTAACTGTATGATGAGTCATTTATATGTATGCTGGACATCTTACTCTCTCGAAGCTTGGAAAATGGGCGGAAAACTCGTGTGTTACACCGAGGCCGTATATGAGAGATTCACTTTTAGCCTTCCACGGTTGGCAATTGAATTCAGCACTTTCGCTCCGCGGCGCGCGCGCGCGCGCGCGCGAGTGCGCGGCTGCATTGAAAGGGAAAAGTCGAAGCTTGCAACGAGCAGGATATGCAGTCAGGCGCAGCTGCTGCTGCTGCGAAATAAAGCGGTAATGTCGCCACTTTTCACTCGTTATTTACGATGCTGCCGACAGTGGACGCTGTGAGTGCAATGCAGCCAAGTTTGCCAAGTGCCAATCTTTATAGCTATTGTAAAAGCGATCTTCACCAAAAAATTCGTATGTGTTCTGTAGTTTGTATGCGTTGCATGCGTATTTGTCAGTGTGACAGAAGGAGAATTGGTCAGAGTTTGTGAGGCCACCTTGTAGAGGCGTAGGTATACGTAGAGACACGATATGTCAAGCCATCGCCATGCAGAACTGACATTTGGATGGCCTCCTTTCTCCGCGTGGCACGTAGGCTCGTACTTTTCGGCGCGTTCGCCGAGAAAGTTACCGTTAGATATCTTTCTCGGATCGGCCGGGAATCGGAAAGCTCGCACTCTGGACCCAATCGACCAAGGAACGTTGGAATGCAGTTAATCCCAGGCGGTCTTAACACTCGTTAATTACTCTTGATCTAGGACTTCCCCCTCTGCAATTACCATTAGAAATAACAGAACTTTCGGTCGGTTTTCTGTCATAGTGAATTAAGAACCTGACTAGGATTCAAGCATCCGACATAATTAATGAAGCTTATTTATCGTATTAAACGGCGGCGATATCTTGCTCGAAATTCCAGTGGTAGCTGTCGCGGCATTCGAGATGGGGCAGCTCGATTTCTCGTAATAAGCGGCGATGTTTAACGACTTCCCGCTTCTAGGCGTTCGAGCGACGATCGAGATAAAATTGCGATCGCTGTTGGGGGTCGCTCAATTATATCGGAGTATCACTCTAATTCGCTCGTTTACTCGAGTGGCGCGAAAATGCGGATCAGGGTATTTCGGAGTAGGAACGATATAGTTGGAGGGTCAACGGAGGGTGGAAGAAAAGCGTGCTCACTGACAGAAATAATTGGCATATCTTAATTATCCGGCTCGCAAGGCGCGTCCAATTAAAGGTGTCTCGTGGTGGGCACGTCGTATCAATTAAAATCGACTCAGCGGATGGGGGACTTGGGCAGTTGGGTGCGGACGACATCGCGCTTCGCTAAAAAGATAGGCCGATAATTGTCAATTATCGTCTCCGGTAAATTACGTATATCCCGCTAGGAGCTGGCACCGAGCCTGATAAGAGAGAGAGAAAGACTCGAATTGTCGATCACCGGCAATTATTGGCAGAGCTCGCTGCGTAATAACTACGAGAACTTATGAAACTTGACGAGAGAAGAATGCGAACGATAATGAGTACTTTTCTAAGAAGTCACTGGCTAACTATAGAATCAAATCTATGAAGCTTTTAATTGAGTCATTAGAATAGAGATTTCTCTTTTAATTTTCAGAAGTCTAATGATTCTGAAACTAGATCCGCGAGAGATTTCATTGAGTTGTCAGGTGGTCATTGGCCTTAAGGAAGAAAGTAATCAGGGTTAATCTCGTTGATAAGTACTTGGTCAGTTACCCCTTGACAAGCATTCGGCGACTAGCGATAAGTGAGCTTCTTTTGTTTCGTTTCTCAGCTTAGAGGTAGTAAAATAAAAGGAAGTGAACAAGCTCTGTTAAAAGCTGGAATAGCTTTCGGCTGTCGGCGCGTTGCAGGCAGGGTGTATTAGAACCTGATCTCAATATCATGTAGGAAGTCCCGGAGCGAGCATACGGCGCAGAGGAAGTAATCTCTTCTCTTTTCACCGGCAGTAGATAAATCGATCTCACCGCTGTGTGGTTTTACAGAATACGGGCTTCGGTTTTCATTTTGCCTGTAACCCATGATTAACCGCCCACTTTCCGCCGTATGCATGCTTCCTAATCGCAGTTCATTTGTAAAACGAAATTCGCACGTTGTTAGATGACTGTGCAGTAACTTTGCGGCATGTTTCCTATCAATGGAACTAGAATCCTGTTAGTCAACTTTGTAAGAAAATGATTAAAGAATTACAGATACGATACTTACTCTTAATCAATGGACTGTGAAATTTCACCGACTCATTGGCGATTTCGGAATGCAAATGGTGAGTAGCACGCGTAGGGTCATGCCAAGCAGCCGAAAGCCAGCCAGGCCGAGACAACTTTCATCTTGGCACAAATCGAAAGTCCGATACGAATCTAACGAGCGAACTAGTCGGAGCTTCGATGATTATCCTGTAAATCTCCTCGAGAACAGCCGACGTAAAATCAAGCAAACGAGAGTTTCTCAAATTTATGAGATTTTCGAAGGGTAGTATATACTCCTTGGATCATTATGGGATTTAGAAGTTCTCGCATGACTCTCAGACTTCATCCGGAGATTCCATAACGAGTGATTAAAAAAACTTGACGATAAGAGAACTAGTGCAAAAAACTTAAGTACCGCTGGCTGACTTTCTCGGGGTATTATAGTCATAATTACGAAGACATCAGAAGCTCGGAATTATTCGAACAGGAGGGTAAGTGCAACTAGATTCGCGTACCAGACACTTGCGTGCGTATGTGTGTGTGTACATTGGTGGCAAGGAGATACATACTCGATCGGGACAGGGAAGTCGCGTGGTGCGCGGGACTTTCACTTTCACCAAAATAACGAGGCCGCCGATTGCGTACGGCCCTGAGCATATGTTTTATACGCACACAGACGTAAACATAGCTGTTGGCGTTGACTAGTATATGTGCGAGTTTGTATACAGACGCACACCGGCAACCCGTGTTTCTTGCGGCTCTCCTTTCTCTTCCGTGAAGCAAGCACGCCCTTTCTTTCTTTTCTCTCGCCGCCCGCCGGTTTCCTCTTCTCTTTTTTTTTTTTTGATACTCCAGTGCCGCCGCCGGGCCATGCGAAAGAGAAATTTGGCTATGACCTACTTTGCCGCTGTCACTTCGCCCGACCATTCTTCTACACGGAACTTCAAGTTCCACTCGCGCTTCTTCGCTCAAGTCTAAGAAGCATTTACTATTCTTGGATCATTGAGAAATGGAAAAGCAAATCCGTGTAATTTCTTCGACGTCAGTGAGAAGTTAGAAGTTAGACTGAGATTACTAGTGTTAGTGCTAATGACAGTCGCAAGAGTGCAAAACACGAGCAGTTTTGAAGGCAAAAGTGGGTATCTTCGAAGCACTTCATCTTGACATGAAAACGAGATGACGTTGAAGAATCAGATGGGGTGTTTTCAATTAACGATCATCACGAACGACTCGCAAGCCAAAGGCTGGCTTTCGTCGCGAAAGTGAAACCGAAAACAGTAGCCCACGGATACGAAAAGAGAAATCCAGCAGCATTACGTGCCTCGAATTTCTGTCTCCTTCTATGTAATTTTCATGTCTTTTTACCGGAAAAGATAGCTTGTACTTACTACTTTTCAAAAGGTATGCTCGCTTACAGTTGTGGTTGGGAATTTCAGGAAAGGAACATGTGGCGAACGCACGCGAAGTATTTTCTACTTTGTGCCACGGAATTTTAGATGAGGAATTTCATTGAATTTAGATCGGTGCCACCCAAACTCATTGTGAACGCAGTAATTACTTAAACGCAATCATGTTATAACGGCACTTTAACAACGCCTTACTAGCAAATAACGCTAGGTTCTTGTTTTTCTCAGGGTACAAGATTTCATGATTAGGATGACAGATACTCGTTCATCGAGTTCATAAATACTCGCAAGTCTGGTTTAATGACGTGTATTTGTCCAGAATAGCATTTCTCATAGTCAGAAGGGAAGAACACGATGAAGAAGTACGATTTCGGGAAAATTATAATGAGTCACGTAATAAAAGGTTTGCTAGTAGAAAACGAAGTATTCGTTAATAGTAACCCACCATCCATTCCGACTTGGTGTGTCGATCAAGACGGAAACCAACCAGATTGCCTGCTAAAGCGATGACTTTCGTGGAACGCGGATTGGAACGCGCCGAGTCACCTATAATGATTTCCGCGATAATTACCCTTTGCGCCTCAAATTGATGCTTTCAAGCGCTATTTCTCTTCCTGATTTATCGTAGCCTCTCAAGAATAAACTTCATCAAGAAAAGTCCCGCGCCAAATAAAGCTAGTACAACGATTATGACGCATACAATAATAAAACGCAAACTATGCGGTGCGACGAATCGATCAACATTGAAATTTGTCAACGTTCCAATAAATACAACAAGTTATTTCGATTTGAAATCTTAATGAGGACTGTCAACCCCGGTTGTCACAAAACGACAACTAGTCGCCATTGAACTCAATATTAGTGCCGAATCAACTAAAATCTGTGAAACCCGTGCAGCCGGTCTCTCTGCAAAGTGGATTTTCCGAATGGACTTTTTCATGACTTCGCTCTAATCAAGTTATCGTGAGAATCCCAGCATAATGGTAGATTAGACACAATAGATATTAATTCACACTGACTCGAGAATCGTGATCCAAGAGGCCCTTATATAGCAGATGGGTGTGAGTAGAACTAATTGCACCATGGTATCTAACACCCCATGAACAAAACGGTCACAGGTGATTCAGGGAGTTTACAAAGTGCCTCGAGACTAACCCTTACATAAGCGAACCTTTCGAGAAAGTACCAGTGGTCCTGGCAGATTTTTCTCATGAAAAAGGGAGCCGCTGGAAAAGTTGTTAACGGCAAAACTTCTTACAACGTAAAAAATCGTAACCGGTTTCATCAAGACGAGGATGAGGCTTCTCTTGTGGCTTCGGGCATGTCAGCACCAGTTGCGATACATTACTGGCGCCAGCAAACTTTAAACACGTCTTGGCTTATGATATTTTCATTTGAAGATAGATTATCAAAAACCTTTAGTTAAGAATAGCGAGATTTGAAGGAATGTTTTCGAAAGAGGTTAGAGACACATCTAGACTTATGTCTTACCGTCAGTTTCATTCATTGGACAAATTACAACTCTATTCCAGCAATATCATATCCATAATATAAGTATACATTTCATGTAGCGTGAGAGTATATTAGCTGGAACCCTAGAATTACTTCCAAATCTGATAAATGGCACGTTCTGTTAGAATTTATCTTGTTTAACAGCAGGTTGACAGTTATTAGACAGCATAACTAGTTGACTGCATAATTGCTTCGCAACGAGTATATCTAGTTCTATCAGACAGTTCTTGAACTTAGCATGAAAAGCAAGCATAATGTTGCATGACTGTTGAATGAAATTATCTATTCGTGTGAAGAAAGTTAAGTGGTATCAAGATAATCTTGATGAAAAATGTTAATTTGGCTCATTGAAAATGACAAGACATCGAATGGGGTGTTCGATATTGGTCAGTTTAAGTTGTGGACTGAATCCTGTCGTAGTGGATCGCGATCACGACGAGTCTGATACCGCCGAAACATGATCGGTCTAGATCTATTGCTGAAGCAATAGGCAGTTGGAAACGATATGTGGAATCGGGTCAGCATCGAAAGGCGGCCTCAAGCCGTGGCCTTGTTGACCTAGGCGGTGAAGCAGCCTTGAAGGGAAGCGTAATAACGGGATTCAGTACCTATCTTACTCTCTTGGACGAAATCAAGCATGGCGCTCTAAGCAATTCGATCGAAAACAAACTGTACTTGAACAAGTTTGCAAACCACGGATCAGTTTGCCTAGAACTATCCTTTACCGCCCTATTGGTTCACATAGGAATGCAGGAAGGGTCGAGGCCAAAGTGTTTGCATCGAGAATATCGAGTGCGCTTGGTCGTCGTAGTGAAAATCTATGACGTTGCACTGTAAAAGAGAGAGCGCAACGCGTGCAACCGATTGTGAATTCGATGTGCTGTTGCATTCAGCTGGCACAGTGTATCAGCCACACAGTTACGCCAGCGCATGGGAAGCGCGAACGCGTTTCCTTTTCTTCCAACACGAGGAAAGTGAAAATTGCAAGGAGGCCGTTGCACTCTCACCGGTGCGCTATGCGGACTTTTACGTGTAACCGAATGAGCCACGTTTCCAAGCACTCGTGCTCCAACGAAATTACTATTTGACGGTATTTCCTTACAGTATTTCTCTTATCATAAATTCGGTATGAAAGATAACTTTATTCGCACATATAGTTTCTTCTTCCAGCAGAACTAAATCTGGACTTCGCACTATTCTCCGGGATACTAGTTTACTCGACTTGGTCGTAATTCCCGAGTCGCGATAAGTTATTTGTGGATCGCACTCTTGGGAAGATAGCATACTGTGTTTACAGATGCACCAGGTACCTACAAACAATTGCGATTATATTTAGCCGCCCCAACTATTAAATGCTTGACAGATGTTCCCTTGACGAACACACAAACATCGCATCTGCGCGATATGCGCTAAAAACTTTGTACAAGTCCGCTATTTTTTTTAGAAAAGAAACATTAAACTAGTTAAGCGCTTATTCTAATGTCTTTTAATAATCTGATTTCTCCAACAAAAAGTGTGATTGTCAATCTATCTTATGGTCTTCTCGATTGCTATGCGCGCAATAGCCATAGTTATAGGCCTACTATTCGTTTATGCGCACTACACGTTATTGGTTAACGAGCCATGCACAACACGTGCAATAGTATATCATCGCGCTGCAATTAAAGTCGCGTACGACAGATTAGATCGGCTATAATACTGTGAAAGCTGCTGGGTGACTTCGTATTCGCTTCCGCAAAGACACCGAGAGGCAGAATCGGCAAGCTGCGACTTGCTACTTACACCTTCCTCAACGAATCATTGTAGAGACACATAAGTGTTATCAGAGTTCCGGGATTTGTGTGAAAACGGAAATAAAAGCGCAGCCGGCACTAAAGGAGAGCGCTAATGTTCAATATTTGTCTGTGAAGTTGCGAGTTGTTGTCCTAGGTAACGCGATGTTGGAAATGCACAATTGTTAATACATCCTTCCTGTTTTAAAAACAAGAGATAAAAAGCTAAAGTAGCAGTAGTTGAGTATATCACCAATAAGTGTTGATTAGTGTTGGCATTCGATCGAAAGTAGTAGTTTTGAATTTCGACAAGGAGCAAAGTCAATGTCGAAGTATTTCGAGCAAATGACAAGTTTATCGTTCGGGGTCCAGGAGGCCCTTGTTATCGTGGTGCCGGGTCGCCTGATAACGTAATCTCCTACAACGAATCGGCAGTTTTTATTTACTTCAATTCCCATTAGTGCGGTCGTTTTTGAGCGAACAAGTCTTAATAGAAATGCATTAAACAAGCTCGCCGCTTATAGAATACTTGGAACTACTTATTTATATTTGGTAGTCATAAGCATGCAAGATAAAGTGATCTAGTAGGCAAGGAGTTAGAAGTATCTTAATCAATCAAAGCAGAGTTTAATCTAGCGGAGCAGAACCTGGTGATACTAAAATTCTTAGTGTCAGCTGTCAATATCTCCGATTTATCATCGAGCAGCTCACACGCAGACGTGCGAAATTTTCGAACACTAATTAGAACTGGCGCGTGTACTTATAAAAGCGAAGCAGGCTCTTTCACGCTCCATTAATTATATGCCTGTCGAAGGTCGGCTTTTATCTGTAATTCACAACGTGGCTTCGGTTGATCGGTGATCAAGCACGATCACTGTAGTAACGCGCGACGATCGCTCGCGTTTCATGATGCACACCAGAGGCCAAAATACATGCTATGAATTAGCTTACTTACGTAAGAGAGGCGCTTGATTATACTTATGACTAAAAGGGGAGTCGCTTCTCGGCTTACCTGAAAACAGAGAAAATCGAGCGATTAGCGGTCAGTTGGAATCAATCGGGGCAGCATTGCACGCGCTGCTTTCTCCAAGAGATTTTTTCTCGATGCTCGCGGATGTATGTGATTGTGCAACGACGGGATAACTCGGCTTAGCTAGAAAATCGTGCGAAGGAATTCGATAGACTTGTTCTTGGAAATGCCGTGTACACGGAACCTGTTGATCCTTTACTCGATCGGCGGAAGTCATTTGGTAAGCATGATTTTTCCAAGCGGTAAATATAGTTTAAACTGATTGTAAACTGGTGCGACCGATTATGTTTTCTGCGGTTTCTGTGACGTTCAATAAATGAAGGAATTTTTCGTGAAATCTTGATATTACTGGTGGATGAAGGAATGCGAGACGTATGCGCGCGCACGAACGTAGGCACAGGTAATAATTAAATTGATCGCGATCAATCGCACAGCAAGTTCCTAATACTAGACATACGAAGGCGGAAATGGAAGTCGTCACGATCTTGATCTCAGCTCCACTTAATACCATAAGTGTATGCATACGATAATTAGATAGCAGGTTAACAGAGCAAAGGCTAGGAAGCAAGAAAAACGATCGAGTGACGATTCTCTTCAGCCAATAGCGATGAAGCAAACACGAAGTCGAGGTAAAGCAAGGTAAAGCTCGAAATTCTAATGCACTGTTCATAAAGCTATAAACAATTGAAGTTGACTCTAAAAACACTTTTAATAAGCAGACATTCAATTATTGATATCAAAGCAGTGGCAAAAATATAGACAAGCGTATGTTTGTCTTAAGACAATCATATTCGACTAATATAGCAGCATTCCGGAAGGAACGCAGGTAGTACCAGCAATACCATGATAGATTCCTTGACTATAATTGTACGTTGTAGCAAGGGGTCAAGTTGTGACGGGAATGCCACTTATGCAGTACCTGCCAATCGATTGTCTGAAGGTTAATAACAGTTTTCTCATCTTCTTCCGAAGTCCCCGATAGATCGAGCGTATTTTTCACAGTCACAGCTTTGTGAACAGTCCGTAAAAAGGAGTAGATAACTTCACTGACACGTGTTGATCTCACTGTATGGAATTTAACCCGTTCGCTAGTTCGCTCCACTGATTCCGAAACTTCTTCCACCTTCCCTCGGTTAGATTTCATTAAGTAGGAAGGAGAACTTCTCCAAGGTGTCCCTGATACACGCGATCAATGCAACATCTTACTTTTCAAGTTCTATTCATGCCTGATGCATAGCCTAACTTTTTCAAGGTGCCTCCGATACACGCAACCAAGCCAACACCTTATTTTTCAAGTTCTCCTCACACGTTATACATAGCCAATCGTTTTGACATTTGCATTCGTATCAGTGTTAACTATAGTTAGTTGTGGCGCGCGGGTTCTCAAGGTTAATTGTACTTTTTCCTAGTGCGGCACAAAAAGAAGAGTGTAGACGCCGAGTGTACGAGAGTTGGTAAAAATCTGGGCGCGCCAGCTTCGGAGAATCGTGGAGGAGCTATTAATCGTAGATAAGAGCGAGAGGAAGCAAGAGCTAGTTGACGAGGGAAGTCGACGGGAGAAGCAGTCCGTGGCGGATGAATAATCGCGGCGAGTTTTGCATCGATTCCTCTTTTCAGTGTACGCTTCGCCGCAAGAATAATAATCGCATCCGTCATCGTGCAATTAGTCGCTTTGACGAAGCGCAACAATAATTCACGGGACGAGTCACGAACTATCCTGGCCTTAGGCTACTTAGCTTTTGCAGCTTCTACATATACGAGCACCCTACTTTCCATGAGTTCGTTAATTGTCGCTTTAATAATACCATCGCTACTCATTCGACACGGATATTTTTAGATGCTAGATCCGATTTCCGTTTATTCACTTAATTGTCTGATAATTCATGTCATTAGTTCGATAATATCAATTGATAGACGTTTTCATTCGATCAGGTATTCACACCCGATGGAATATGCTCCGGTGTTTTTCTCTGTTCATGAGTTTCTTTGCAAAGAGAAGCTTGTGATTGACAAGCACTCATGGCGCAACGGAAAGTTCAGAAAGATTATTCAGCGAGAAACGTACAGCAAAAATACAGGCTGAAAGACTCAGCGGTTATCAGCTGTAATAGGTTTCCGAGTGCATGCGTGAATGGAAAGTTCGCACCGATGTAGATACCGGCTTGGGTGCGAGTGTCGGTCTGTTATGATCTTCCGCCTTGCTTTTCCTTTATTTTAGTTGGACAATATTACCTAACTCGTCGTTTCGAATTATTGGTGTCGAATTCCAGTCGTTATAGTAGAAAATAGAATACAAAAAGGTTGCAGGCGTATTCTTCTTCTTCTCGTTTATAAGAAAAGTAACGAAGCGATAGAATGATCAGGTTTAGCTTGATAGGGTCAAATGGAAAAAGTATAGAATTTCCCAAGTAATCATTTTCTCGCGATCGATGCACCAAGAGTAAAATCCAATTTCTTGGATCGGCTTCCTCGGATGTCATGTCAGAGCACGTGGATGCACGCGTGCTTCGCGTTCCGCAAGCACACACCATCACGTTGCCAAGCGGCGAGCCAACTCGAAGATGCTATGCCGGTATAGATGGAGCATAAGTCTGTCGCTTGTGGCTCGAAACTGCTCTTGCACTTTGGATGGAAAAAGCACGTGTGCCAACACGTGCGAACCGTTTCTATACGCCTAGTGTCTGGAGTGACTTATTAATCTACAATTATGAGAAAACGTGCGTACTGTTTTAGTGAAATAACATGGCCTTTCCTCGGAACCTTTTATCAAGAGATAATTGTACGTTTATAGCTACCCTGTTCAAACATTAAAGATTTTTCTATTCTTATAGAAATAAAAATTGAAAGACTATAAGAATATAGTACTTTAAAACTATCTCTCCTAATTTTAGTAGTCTCGTGTCGAGTACGATCTGACCTAAGCCAGACCTACATGTATTCTAGCGAAGCACAGTGGGACTTCTAGGTAGAGCATCGGGACTTCTAAACAGTCTGACAAGCAGTGGCAGAGTGCACGTGGACCTAACGAGGGCTAACAATGCTGACACGCAACACTATAATACACACGTGCGGCTTGCCAGTGGAACCAAGCTTGTATACTGGCTAGCTCGGACTTCTTCTATGGCTTCGTTTAGGTGGCGGATTAGAGAGCGGCCTTCGCGAAGGTTAGGTGACGGTCAATGTGCCACGGTCTTTGGGAAACGCTAACTCGCCGCGACAACACGAGGCTGCCCTCGAATTAAAAAATACAGGCTCGCTTGCCTGACCGTGAAGAAGCCGATCGATTGATCTATACAAGGCCGCACAGCCAACTACAAACAGCCTAAGACCTTATGAACTCTCTGACCGCTATTACTCGTTGCCTCACTAGGCACCTAGACAGCGTACGACATGATTCTTGCCTTTCAATTTTACGATAACATTTTTTCGGCCTATAAATTTTTTTTTCCAAACAATATTTCTTTTGCTCGATTCTGTCTACCGGGAGGATTGACAAAATTGTTCTGTCTAAGTGTAATGTTAAGATTAAAGGGCAATAAAAGAGCGGGCGATCTAGGCAGAATCTGGTGTTAGGTTCGATGACGTCGTGAGAGTGGAATTCTTCGGAATTATATTGCCAGAGGTCAAGGTCCTAATCAAGAGCATGAATATGGGTCAGAACCGGAGGATGAAACTGATATCTAATTCGGTACCGAACAGAAATATCACTCGGGGCAATATCCACTTTCGCTCGACGCTCTATTCCCGAAAATATCGGTTAGCACTTTGCCGGCTAGTCTATTCACCAGTAAGGGGCGTTGGCCAGCCAGCTCTTCTTTAGTATTTAGTTACTTCAAGAGATCTTGCTTGATGAGCAGTTGGACCTCTTCAGGGATTAGG